>JAUPFT010000007.1:54842312-55244812 GCA_036936625.1 Parnassius smintheus behrii
AGGGAGCTTCGAAAGAAGCGCTTTGTGCCAAACCCGATCGAAGGCCTTCGCAATGTCCAAACTAACGGCCAATGCCTCCCCCTTGAACTCTACTGCCTCCGCCCATCTGTGAGTGAGGTAGACCAGAAGATCACCAGCTGACCGACCACGGCGAAAACCGTATTGGCGGTCACTAATCAGCTGGTGATCCTCAAGGTACCTCATGAGCTGGCAGTTTACAATGGACTCCATTGTTTTGGAGAACAAGGAGGTGATGGCGATTGGCCGGTAGTTGGACGGGTCTGAGCGGTCGCCTTTTTTAGGGATCGGGTGGACGAAAGCAGTCTTCCATAATTTTGGGACTACGCCTAGGGAGTAGGAGTACCGGAAAAGACGCGTTAAAACCGGTGCCAACTCTGGAGCACACGTCCTCAGCACAATTGGGGGGATTCCGTCAGGCCCACTCGACTTGTGGATGTCCAGGGAGAGGAGTGCTTTGCGAACCGAGCGCTGTGTGAACTGCACTTCCGGCATGGAGCACTCACACCGCGGGATGGTCGGCGGCGTACTCCCCCCGTCATCGAGAGTCGAGTTAGACGCAAAGAAGGAGCCTAGAAGATCGGCTTTCTCCTTTGCAGTATGGGCCAGTGAGTCGTCCTCCCTGTGCAGAGATGGAAGAGATGGCTGACAGAAATTCCCCTGGACAGCCTTGGCGAGAGACCAGAATGCACGGGTTCCAGAAGGAAGGCGAACTAGTCTCTCGCCAATTCTGCCTATGTGCTCTGACTTTGCCTTGGCAATGACTCTTTTGAAGGACCTAGAGGCGGAATTATACTTCTTTTTTAGAGCGCTGGTGTTTACATCCCGGGACGCTGATGCATCAACCCAGGCTTGGTAGCACTCCTGCTTATAGCATGATGCTATTTTACAGGAGCGACCAAACCATGGCTGAGATTTGCCTCCAATGGGCACCACAGAGGAAGGAATAAAAAGTTCCATACCCTGAAGTACCACATCAGTAACAGAATCCGCAACAACGTTGGGATCATCCGGCGAGAAGCAAACCCGCCCCCAAGGGTAGGATGCAAAGAAAGACCGCATCCCATCCCAATCGGCTGACCTATAGTGCCAAACACGGCGGCAGCCTGCAGAATGCAACCGCGATTTCAGCGTGAGTGGCACAACACTCCGGACCAGACAATGGTCCGAGGAGCCTAAAGGGGCGTCGACGGAAATCTGATATCCGTCCGGGTGAGAGGTCAGCAGAAGGTCCAACAGGGAAGGTGCATGATCCTCCACATCTGGAATCCGCGTAGGCGAAGTAACCAGTTGTGTCAGACCATATGCCAAGGCAAAATCATGAACAGATCTCCCCGCATGATCGGTTAAACGTGAACCGAGCCATTCGGCGTGATGGGCGTTAAAGTCGCCGAGGATCACGATCTCTGCAGAGGGGATCTGCTGTAGCAACGAATCTGCAGCCATTTGGACGTGGTCGAAGAGTCGGTCTGTTTCGGCATTACCGCTGTGGGACCTATAGAGGCACCCGTAGACGCGCGGATGGTCGTCGCTGTCTACGCGTAGCCAAAGGATGGACAGGTCCGAACCTTCAAGTCTGCCGAGGCGTCGAGAACAGATGTCCTCTCTGACGTAAACGCAAACTCCAGCCCGAGGCACAAAGGAGTGTTCCAGTTTGTACCCCGGGTAGGAGAGATACGAAACATCAGCCGGAGAGGACACCTGCGTCTCGGTCAGAAAGAGCAGAGCCGGCCTCGCCGTCTCGAGATGGTAGTGGACGGCGTTTAGGTTAGAGTGAAGTCCCCTGATATTGCAGAAATTCACGGACAGCGTGGCAGGGGTCGCCTTGGTCTTGTTGCTCCGTTTGCCCCGAGCAGTTGTAGTCTTGAGCGGAATTTCGCCCCCCCCAGAATACGCGGGGCAGCCTGAGCACCCACGCTCAGAAGTGGAGAAACATGGTATTTCTATAGTTAAACACCTATTTAACTATAGAAATACCGTGCATTGTACCACGGGTGAAACGCCGGCAAAGTTAATGTTCGGCAGAAATTTGCGGTCGCGTCTCGATTTGATTTTACCCTTAAAAAATTATAATTCTAATTCACTTACGGCAGCCGGGAAAAGATCTTTTGAAATCGGCGATATCGTTTGGACCCGATGGTACAGTGCACGAAAAGGATCTTGTCAGTTAGGTAGAATAAAGGAAAAAATAGGAAATAAAATGTATAGAATTCATATTAGGGACATGGAGGTTTGGTCTATTAGACATGTGGATCAAATTATTAGATATACGGGTTCAGACAGTAGTCGCGACGATATTGTCGCTGCTGAGGAGACTCGTTGCCCCTCCACGTCGCCGGCTACTGTAAATGCACACTCTCCCGCGCAACAGCCTATGTTTCCGGGTATAAGTAATACGGAGCAAAGTATGGAGCAGGCTACGAATATGCAGACGGGTGAGCTGCAATCGCCCTCGAATACTGGAGCGCCGAATCTTGGTTCATCTGACCACGGTGAGGCAGAAGAAGTAAGTGACTGTGAGACTAGGGAGTATGAAAAGGACAACATTGCCCCCGTAGAAAGGCCTATGGCAGAAACGGAGGCTGTGCCGTCCACAATTGGCGATTCCCATGTACCGCCAACATTGCCACTTTTAGCCACACGCCCGAAACGTACAAGACAAGGTGGATTATAAAAAGTATTTTTAAGTAGCGATTGTTAATTATAGTTATGCAGAGATCAAGTTTGCTAATTATTGTTAATAGTTATTATTAGTTGTTAAGTTTATGTAAAAAAAATTTTTACTGTATTTAATTAAGAAACCTTGTTACCAGGTTCCAAAATTAAGTGGGGAGGAATGACATATACGTGTGCAGTACGGTCATCCAACCAGTAATAAACGAGTGTTACAAGACAGCGGTTGTTTCATTGCATTCACAAACATATCAGTATCTCAAAAGATTTTAAAAACCCTACAACATTAACTATACTATTTAATACTCTGGTGCGATCTATTCTTGAATATTGCTCTTCATGTTGGAATCCTCAATACAAAGTTTATGTTAAAACGATTGAAACAATCAATAATAAGTTTCTGCGTCACTTAAAGCGATATGATTCTTCCGTAGACTACTTTATTGATAGCTTACACAGTTATACATTCGAAAAACGCCGTGATATAAGAGATCAAATGTTGTACAAATTGCTACATAATATCATCGACTCACCCCTACTTTTAAGCAAAGTGAATCTTGTGTGTCACCGGTTAGGTGCACGAAAAAAGCCTCTTTTTGCATTACGTAAAGTAAAAACGAAGTACGCTTTTAATAATTTTGTATCTCGTACATGTAAAAATTTTAACTTAAAATATTGTGAACTAGATATTTTTCACCTTAATATAATAGTTATAAAAAATATTGTAAAACTTAATTCTTAATTGGTAGCTTCACTATAGGTCGTGTGTATTGTATTACTTTTATTTTATGCTTAGAACTTAATGTTTGATTGTAAATCCATTTAGTTATTTTTTTTTCAATCTTTAAACATATTGTGGTTGCAGGCTTTTAATATGTTTTAGATATCTGTGGAAACTTCCTTGGTTTTAGGATTTTTATATGTTTTACAATGTATTTTTTATTGTACTGTATGTTTCCCTGAAAAAGCAAATAAATAAATAAATAAAATAAAAATACTCTTTCACACATTGGCCCATTCTTTCTGAAAGGATGATACCTACTCCCTGGCATGCCCGCTCGATCTCGTCTACACCAGACCAGTATGCGGGATACATCCTTCCCCTTCCTTTTCGTCTCATTTACACATAACACATCTATTCCTCTATCATATATCATATCGCATACTTCATCCATTTTATCATTCATTGCCCCACATACATTCAACGTAGCCAGACGGGCCTCTGCAATCCACTTTTCGCCTCTCCGGGAGACAGAACGTGACGGGTGGCGAACCTCGTCGCCGGTTTTTCTCCCGGAGATTCTTCGCACCCCTGCCCCATTAAAGGGGCGCCGGGAACTCGGATCCATTTCTTTTATAAAGTTCCTCATGGTGCGAAATATTGGGTAGTAGTGAGTGCAATTAGTTTAATTTCAATTTTCGTGTTTTTAAAAAATACTAATAAAAAGGGCTCGAAAAAATAGATGTTTTCAAAAAAGAAAAGAACTTGAAAAAAAAAATTAAAAAAAGTCGGTCGGTCGGTCTGGGCTCGAACCATGGTATTACGATTTTTGACCGCCCAATATACCAATCAAGCTATTTGTAATCATTAATAAACTGTCATAACTTAACTTCTTATTCTAACGATATTGTAGCAGTTTTTCATTGCCTAAAAACACGGACAAAAAGACATTTTCTAAAAATAAATCCTAGCTAGATCGATTTATTACCGCCGAAACTCCCTGCAAACAAAATTTTATGAAAATCGTTGGAGCCGTTTCCGAGATTCAGAATATATATATATATATATATATATATATATATATATATATATATATATATATATATATATATATATATATATATATATACAAGAATTGCTCGTTTAAAGGTATAGGATAAGTATGTGTAGCAGAATGAATTTGAAAACGAATACAAACTACTTAAAAAGAAACAAATAATTTCAAGCAAGGCCGCCATTTTCAAACTTTACCCTTATATGGATGAAAAAAGGATAATGCGAGTAGGAGCTCGCCTCAACAACTCAACTTTACCGATGGAGATGAAAAATCCAATCATCTTATCTCACAATGGGCTGTATACGCAACTTCTAATTGAACAAGTGCATTTAACCACACTGCATGGAGGCGCTGGATTAACTTTATCATATATAAGTATAGCGCTATTGGATTGTTGGTGGGAACCGAGCGGTCATGGACAAGCTACGTCACTGCGTCAGGTGTCATCGTTACAAGCCGACTGAAAATTATCAACTTATGAGCGACTTACCACAGCAGAGAACCACCCCGTCCCGACCGTTTACTCATACCGGAGTAGACTTCACTGGGCATGTGGAGATCCAACTTAACAAAGGGAGAGGGGTTAAAACTTCGAAGGGCTATATAGCCATCTTCGTATGTATGGCAACAAAGGCCGTACATATCGAACTTGTATCGGACCTGAGCACCGAAACTTTTATAGCCTCATTTCAACGTATGTGCGCACGCCCCGGCACCCACAAACGTGTATACTCCGACTGCGGCACTAACTTTATTGGCACCGCGAAAGTGTTACGCAGGGAGTTTGAAGAATTTAAGCAACTCCTATCGCCAGAGTTTTTCAACGAGATCAGCAAACTAGAATTGGAGTGGAACTTCAACGCCCACGCGTGGCCGACAGCGGGTGGCCTCTGGGAGGTGGCCGTAAAATCACTCAAATACCACCTTCGCCGTGTTTTGGGAGATCAAAAGCTCACTTATGAGGAGTTTTCAACGCTGCTGGCCCAAATAGAAGCATGCATGAACTCGCGACCCTTGTGTCCTATTACCGAGGATCCCGAGGAATTTGACAACTATCTAACATCGGGCTACTTCCTCACCGGCGGACCAACTTTGTCGTTCTCGCTCTCCAATTACAGTGACGTCAGAACTCTAGACTTGCGCCGTCGCTGGCAACTCACTGAAAATATGCTACAACTTCAAAGCCGCTGCAAGTGGAACAAGCCAAGTAAGAACAAAAGGGGAGATATTGTCCTTGTTCAGGAAACCAACTTGCCGCCGGGAAAATGAGCGTTGGGCCGCATACAGGAAGTCCAGCCGGATTTCGACGATGTGATCAAGCGCCCCATAATTAAACTGTCACTGCTCCCACTGGTATATAAAAAATCCGAAAAGGAAAACCAGCAAAAACTGAAACAGAAACTACTATAGTGCTAGTGCAATCACAATATATCGCTGTGAATTTACAGAAAGATAATTACATCTCAATAACTGAAAATGACATTAAATTCTGCATTCAACTAAAGAAACGCCGCTACATCCGCTGCAAGAATTTGCCAGTATTTAACTTGCACTACAAAAACGCACCTTGCGAGGCGTTGTTACCAAGTCACGGTGTAAATCCTCCTTGTGACGTCAGAAAGACGACCTGTGATGACGCGTTGATCGCGTTACACTAGCCGAACAGCTGGCTAGCCATTTGCTGCGGACCTTGCACTTTGCGCACAATATGCGATACCAACGTTACGTCACACACTATGATGACATCTAGCACTATAGCGCAAGGTTGTATTTTACAATCCAAAGATACAACTATTTATTCGCACAACGAGTACAACACTAACATGCAGATGCAGCGCCAGTACGAGGTCCCTACACTAAACTCGTCGGTGAACAATATCGGCGACTTGACCTACCACAACTCTTTACTGAGCGGCCGACGAGAAACGATCCAAACGGACACGCAGGAGATCGAGAAGAAACTACTCTATCTTCATGAACACCAAGTGCTACCGTCACCTATTTCAAGACATGACATCCACCAATATATTATTTGCTACACCTTGTTTGGAGCTGTTGTACTGGGATGTCTGGTGTGAATCATACGGGAGCGTAACTTACAATGCCGCAAGCCGGGGGCAGTACAAGACACGGACATCGAACTACAGCATCAAGGGATGATATCTCTCCCGCGGCGAGCTACGCATGCAGTGCCGAAGCAGGCGCCCATGCCGCAGCCGCACGCCGCGCCCTCTACTGTGATGACAGCGGCGGCGGACAACGTCACATTCAATTTTGATACTTAAAACTTTTAATTCTTTGCTTTGTGGTAGCATATCTTTTCCTTGAGAGTTGACTTTCATTTCTTTGCTTTTCGGGTGGCCAATATGTATGGTTACACCACACATTTTTATTTAGTAAACGTTGCAACCTACTTTAGCCGGGCATCGCGTGTATTTAAATTTACCTATTTAGTTGTAAGCTGACGATTGGCAGTCGACAACAGCCGTCCTTCTGAACGAACACCAACTACTCAAGGAAAGATTTGCCACTCTAACTTTATAATTATTTTACTTTTAAGTAAACTTTAAACTTTGGTGATCTTTTCCCTTTGACGTGCTCATCAACAACTACAACTCTACTTCTAAAAAGTGTGTGGCCTTACAAACCATACACACAGCAACCGGTATTACGCTGGTATTGTATATGTGAGAGCGTGATCCGACTCCGGTCGAACCGACCCGTTGGTGCGACAACCATTATTTGGCTGCAGCGTGGCTCTACCACATATACACGTAAAAATAGTACGAGTTATTCCAACTTGGTTCTTGGATATTTTGTCTAAAAATAACATAAATCGTGAAGAGCTAAGAAAAACCTAGTATCAAGTTGTTCTCATCCTAAATTTTAACTCATCATCATTTTAGCCAATCGTAGTCCTCCTCCAATGCATGCCACTAAACAGGGTCATGGTTGACTTGCATGCATAGGTTTTCCCCACACTTCTCTTACACGAACGAGGCTAACACTCATGACGCTCTTTCTTATCAAATTTGCTTCTCTTCTCTCTTTTCTTTGCTCTGAGAAATACGGTTGTAGCATTATAGGGATTGGCTCGACCGGGTGCTCTTATAAAATACCAGCGTAAAATAGTAGCTTAATGCTGCTATGTTTCGTATAGTGAGTGTAGAGAACCGGAGACTCCATTTCACTGAAAACAAGGCATTCTATCTCAGTCCTCAGGGTTACTACACAGCAGCATTAATTTATTATTGAATTCTGATATTCTGTGGAGGCGTAGTCCAAACCCGTTTGAGTCACCGATTCTTAGTAGCTGTAGAATGTTCGACAAAATGCCGTACAATTTTTGTGTTATAAAAGTGGCAGTGATTGATATAAATTTTTCCATAAAATAGTCTTTAGTGTAGAGAGAGAAATAGTGAAATATGTTCATAATATGGATTTAACGTCACCTGAAAATCCTCTTAACCCTTTCGTTTAACCTATACACTTGTCGGGTGTAGTAACGTTCACAGGTTGAATATTCACGCAAGTTAATTTTGAGGTGAAATTTTTACTTTTCCCAATGTAGTAGTAGTAATGTAGGAGTAGTCGTGTGAATAAATATGGGATTCATAGAAATTCATTTTAGGAACCCCACAATTAAACATAACTTTTTTAGTTTTGATTTGATATTCCAATAGTTCTCTATACAACCATTAGTTTCTTGAATTCTAAGGCATATAAAATGTTAAGGTTTAATACCCAGTTTTTTATATTCAATTCTCAAGGGTACAGAGAGCCAGAATTATCACATGCTTAGAGGTCACAACACATTCTAACCTTCTTTGCTTGATCTTGGTTTCGGGTATCCATGGAATTGAGTAGCCACTTATCATCAGGTGAACTGTCAGATCATTTTTCCTTCAGTTTTATAATGAAATGAGATTATTGGTATCTCAAGTTTTTCAAATAAGAAAACTCTTTCAAGTGCTCATTGTTTAGATTTAAGACTTTTATACATTATATATATATATATATATATATATATATATATATATATATATATATATATATATATATATATATATATATATATATATATATATGTATTTATCACGGATTACCCCCTAATAAATTCCGCATACAGGGCCACAAACGCGCGCAACACATGCTTGCTGTAGCTAGCACGAAGTAACGCTAACACCCGTATTTATAAAGAAGTAATTAGTAGCTGCTAAGTAATTTCTTCATTAAGTCGTTACTTAAGGTTAGAATTCTCAATCACAAAATCTCATTCTATAGTTGAGTAACACTCGTTACTTACTTGAGCAAATGCTCAAGTAACGTTCGACGCTTCGTGGTTGTTTCTGTGTGGCAACACTTCGTGACTGCATTTTGTTTCATGAAAAGGCAAACGTAAGGTCTAGATTACTTTTACAAAATCTTGTAATAATATCTTTGATATTACTTTACTTTATATTTACAATAGCAATAGCGTTGAATGAAGTAGTTTATATTGTTAAAAGTTAATTATATCATTATTGTCATTTAATGTTGTTGGTACAAAAAAAAAAACACAAATGCTTGGAAAAACAAAACGTTTGACATGTTAAAATCCTTGTAAATTTAAATGGTCACTCTTTACTCATGGATTATATGCCCACACGTGATTTTTTACTTAGAAAGATTATACATACATTCATTGCTGTCAACTCAACTAATTTACTCTGAAATCTAAACCGTTTTGTCGACGAGTTGAATTTTTCTCTATATAACTTTCAATAAATTACGTAAAATTTTCTAAATATCACTGAAGTAGACAGGAAAAAACCGTTCTCGAGTTCGGAAAAGGATTTATTTTTAAATATCATACAGAAATATGATACTATCCTAACCTGTAAACCAACAAATGCCACGAGTGCTTTAAAAAAGAAGCAGTCATGGGAGAAAATAGCGGAGGAATTTAATGAATCCTCTATTGTTACTCAAAAGGTTCTCAAAATGAGTTTTGTATACTTTTATTATTTACAGATATGTAGAGCTTCATTTGTGTGTCACGGTCTTTTTCTATGAGCCGATTTTGTATCTAATTTCCATACATTTCATTGTTTCGGGCATCCACTAAACAATTAATAAAGCTGTGGTATAATATGAAGGCAAAAGCAAGGGAGTCTAAAATGAAAGAAAATATTCGCCACTTAACAGGAGGTGGGCCATCTGTTGTGGATATGGATCCCATCGATTCCAAAGTCATGGATATAGATAAAAATATCCTTACTAACATTGCTGTGGATATCGATAGTGATATTGATGGTAAGAGTTATCCATGTAAATAACTACCTAAGTATTTGTTCTTGATATTGTAGTACTAAATAAAATGACTGCAAATTTGTATAAAAACTGGTATAATAGGGAACTAAATGTTACAGTAGGTTGAAATTAAAATGATATTATATTAGCGTCCACGCGTACTGTCGGTGCCAGATCCGTTCCTTTACTCCCGCTCCACTCCAAGCCGATTGCGGCCGCCAGCAGACTGGTTTTACTGCTTCTCTCACCTTAATATCGTTCAGTGATCTGAACAGTAAGCCTGGCATGTATAATAGAGCCTCATTATTATTAGTTGGTATGGTCATTTATCATTATATTTTGTGACCTTTTTTCTGTTTTTCAGGGAATATAGTTTTATTAGGCGATAGTAACAATGAAGCTTGGTGTAAAACAGCAGAAGAAACAATACAAATTTCTCAGGAGGAAAAGGAAGTAAACTTCAAAACTCCTATCAAAAAGGGTTACGACAATTTGAGAAGTAATAAAATAGATACATTAAAGTGTAAAATATTAGAAGAAGAATTAGAATTTAAGAAAAAATGCATGAGGAAGAACTAAAGAAGAAAATTTTAGAGACAGAACACAAAGAAAATTTGTTTAAAATTGAAATGCAAATAAAGTTAAAAGAATTAGAAAAACATTACCAAGCATAACCAATATGAAATGCAACAACCCTGTCGGTTTCTGTGTAAATAAATAAAATATAATGTAAGTGAAAATATTGGTTTTATTTTATAATTCATTTATAACATATAATAATGTGAAATTATATTTGATCAATGTACCAAACCAACACTGGTACCTGTTGTGCTTGTTGTTGTTGTGTAAGAAGACTGAGCGTTACTGTCCACGGTGTCCTCAACATCAAAAAGTCATTTGCAGCTATTGCAATGTTTTGGAGCACTGCACAAGCCATTATAATATTGGCTGTTGTCGATAGTTTGGTATAGCAACCAATTGGTAAGCATGAAGACCGTCTTTTCCGTACTCCAAATAATTCATTTACTTCTATTGCAATGTTTTGGAGCACTGCACAAGGCATTATAATATTGGCTGTTGTCGATAGTTTGGTTTTTAGCAACCAATTTATAAAAGAAATAGAAAAAGAATAAAAAAAATGTTGTATGAAACCCCGTTTTATACATTGGTTTTTTTCTGTGTAAATAAATAAAATATAATGTAAATGAAAATATTGGTTTTATTTTATAATTTATTTAAAACATATAATAGCGTGAAATTATATTTGCTCGTAGTACCAAACCATCACTAGCATCTGTTGTGCTTGTTGTTGTTGTGTAAGAAGACTGAGCATTACTGTCCACGGTGTCCTCAACATCAAAAAAGTCATTTGCTTCTATTGGAATGTTGTGAAGCAGTGCACAAGCCATTATAATATTGGCTGTTGTCAATAGTTTGGTTGCTAAACCAATTTTTAAGCATGGAAACCATCTTTTCCATACTCCAAATAAACGTTCCACTGAATTTCTTGATTTTATTTGCACCTTATTATATCTCTCCTCTTGTGCAGTTCTGGGATTTGGAACTGGAGTCAATAAATACCTGAAACAAAGAACTCTTTATTAGCGATACTGTAGTGAGATATTTATGATGCTTTGAAGACCACATAGCACATAGTATTGATATACCGAATTATAGTTTTATCGTTTATGAATAAAAAAATATTACTAAATTATTATCTACCTAGTGCAAGGATATCCTCCATCTGCAAGTAACACCCCACCAATTTCATTATTGCATAATCTTATATTCAGTCGTGAGTTTCTAAAGATTCGGCTATCATGTGTGCTGCCAGCCCAACGAACTACTATATCATATATCATCAAATCAGGGCCACCAACTACTTGCACATTCAATGAAAAATAACCGTTTCTATTCCGGTACTGCTCTGTATGAAGAATACCTCTAGGTTTGGTGATTTTAATGTGGGTACACGTTTACTCCCACTATATTTTTCAGTCCAGGTGCTCTGCCAATGCAACCAAGATTTTCAAAATCGTCCTTTGTTTTCCTCAAATTTGCAGGAAACTTAATAAAATGTGGTATTAGCAATGCCAATATTGACTAACTCTTTTCACTATATTACACACAGTCGATTGAGAAATATGCATGATATCTCCACAAACTATCTGAAAGCATCCAGTGGCATAAAAACGTAAAGCAGTAAGTAACTGACACAGTGGAGTTATAGCAAGCCCTCTTTGTATCTCTGATTGTAAAGAGTCAGTAATTCTCGGTAAAATCACATGTATCACTATGCTTTGGGAGAAACGAAATCTCTTTTTAAAACAATCTTCCAAATAGTCACTAAATGGATCCGCATTACGAAAGTAAACTTTGGGATTTCTAGGTTCAGTGACTTCTATCTCTTCTAATATAATATTATCTATATTGTCTACAACACCAAAAACCGATTCAATGTTATCCAAAGTTTCCATTTTTATTCAAAAAAACCTCAAAGTAGTGCTAAAGTAAAGGAAATGGTGACTATTACTTGGCTGAGTATTCTAACTTTTGACAGTTCTAACTTTGAGCTATTATTTAACTATCGAATATAAATCGTTACTTAAGTAATTACTTTTACTCAAGTAATCACTTTTACTTGTTTATAAATACGGGTGTAAGAATCACGATATCTGTGTCGACCAAGTTTGTGACCCGTAGGCACGTCCGAGTTCTTAACAATTTAAAAATAGTATTGTATCCAAAATACATTACAAATGGCTTCCTGTGCAGTAAAATAGTGTGGTAAGTTAGCTAAGACATCCAGTTATCAAAAAGATGGCATAACATTTCATCGGTGACTAAATTCTATTCTTATCACGTTAACCTATTTCAACTGCACCGGAGTTTAATTTATACTGGTAATATAATAGTGCATAGTATTAACAATTAAGCACCCGTTGATGTCTTTTTGAAATGTCCCTTTCACTCATTACATAAATTACCGTAGTTGTCTTTATCTAACGACAGCCCGTGTATCGATATTGTTGTGATTTATAAGTAGATATTTGTTGGGTCATCGTTTACATTTTTTAAAGTCATTATTTTATAAAAATAGTTGTGTATCATTGTGGTACCTACATGTTTATAGGTTTCCTAAATGTCCCGTAAGGAAAAGATGTGGCTCGGCGCTACATGTCGAGGGGACCAATGGTTTCCCACAAAAATAGTGTACTATGCTCAAGATACTTCATAGAAGACAATCTTCATATTACGAAAAACCGTAGAAGGCCGTTGGATTCCGCTATATCATCTCTATACTTGCCAGTTTTAGTATGGACTTTTACATTTTTTAAAAGTTTAGTACTGTATAGTAATTTAAATTAAACAATAAGTAGTAATAGGTAGCATTAAGTGGTTGATTGAAACGTAAACGAAAATAATATTTAGGCGAATGTTACACGTCGAAATTAAACTATTTTGAACGGATTTATAAATCATAAAACAAGTGAAAGTTATAATGTGATTATTGTTATTCTAGTATTAGGTACATGAACGTCAGTAATATCTTATTATTATTATTATTATGGGGTATCTATATAGTTTTCTCATCTGGTTGGGTTCTATAAATATATAATTATAAATGAAAGTGAAAAGATAAATATACATAAATATCAATAACATAAAATAAATATAAAAATACATAAATAAATAAAAGCCCAACCAGATGGAGGCCCTCGGCAGGGGAGACCAAACGGCCGAGGGTTAGGGGGAAAGGGAAAGAAACCGGCGGACGATGCGGGCGGTATCGATGAGCACCGCCTTCTGCATTTGAGCCCGGAGCGGTCCGCCACGTAGTCCCAGTCGCCTCAGATGACCCGAGAGGCTGACTGGGATTAGCCCGTTTGCAGAGACGACTACAGGAATAATTTCAGTCGGCAGACCACCCCACATGTCGGTCACCTCGTGAGCCAGGTCCAGATATTTTGTTTGCTTGTCTGTTTCGGCTTTCACGAGGTTCTCGTCATACGGAATGGTAATGTCGACCAAAAATATCCTTGACTGTGCCCGGTCCATCAGCACAATATCAGGCTTATTCGCAAGAATAGTCCTGTCTGTGATGATGGCTCGGTCCCAATAGAGCCTGGCGCGATCATTTTCGAGCACGGCTTCCGGCAAGTACTTGTAATACGGCAATTTCCGATCAACGAGACCGTATTTCAGAGCGAGCTCCTGGTGAAGAATTCTGGCTACTAGGTTGTGCCTGTGCAAGTACTCAGAGTTAGAAAGCGCCGAACAACCGGAGATAACATGCCTAAGTGACTCACCGGGATGGCGACAAGCTCGACAGATGTCCACGGTGCCATCCTTTAGGATGTATCTCCGATAGTTGTTGGTCTTAATAACCTGATCCTGTATTGCACAGACAAAACCCTCGGTTTCCCCGAAGAGATCACCAAAGCGTAGCCAGTGGAGGGAGGCTACTGTGTCTACGAAAGGCTCATGTAGAGCCTTGTAGAACCTCCCGTGGAGCTCCTTCTCCTTCCACACGGTCTCCCGGTCGGAAACTGTCTGCACTGCCGGGTCTTGCCATTGCTCGTTGGCTAAGGATAGAGGGGTAAGTCCTTTATCACAAGAAATGACGTCCTTATAGAATGGATCATCCGATCTCGCCAGGAAGTAATTACGGAGGCTGCACACTTCGCGATTATGCATGGTGAGCGCGCTCAAGAAGCCACGCCCACCATGCTTTCGCGGCAAGTACAGCCGCATTACCGACGATCTCGGATGATGCATCCTGTGGGACGTCATGGTAGTGCGGACTTTTCTATCCAGGGCGTTAAGTTCAGTCTGAGTCCACCTGAGTATGCCAAAGGTATACATGAGGACAGGCATGACCCAGCCGTTATATGCGTGTGTCTTATTCACACCGGACAAAAGGCTGTTAAGCACTTTGGTCAAGCGTGCATAAAACACGTCGCAAACTGACTGTTTCATACCAGCCTCATCGATACCGATGTTCTGTGACATACCCAGGTATCGGTATGTTTCAGCCTCGGAAAGGGTCCTTAAGTTGAAGGGCATAGATAAGTCTATGCCCTCAGAGTTAGCAACTCTTCCCCTTTCAACATGGAGGACCGCACACTTATCCGTTCCCAGCTCCATTCCAATAGAATTGCTAAATTCACAAGTGATGTTTAGCAATTCCATAAGATGGGAGCGACTGGAGGCGAATAACTTGAGGTCGTCCATATAGAAAAGGTGGGTCACTTTTGTACCTCCTTTCCGAAGCTGAAATCCCCTCCCGGAGCCCTCCAGTAAAGTACTGAGAGGGTTCAGGGAGAGGCAGAACCAGATTGGACTCAGACAATCGCCCTGGAAGATACCCCTTCTTATCCTTATGTGGTTCTCCGCAGCCATCATCCGCTCACCCAGATGACAAAGGATCGTACTCCACTGCCCCATACACTGCTCGAGGAAGTCTCTCACTGTACAGTCTATCTTGTACAGCTCGAGGACTCTCTTTAGCCATGTATGGGGCACCGAGTCGAATGCCTTTCTGTAGTCTATCCAGGCGGCGGAGAAATTCCGACGGTTGCGTTTCACCACTTTGCCAATGACCGCGTCAATGAGGAGTGGTTCCTTAGTTCCACGACCACCGCCCCGACATCCATTTTGAGCGCGTGACATCACCTGATTTAGCTCCAGGTGACGAGTGATTCTCGCGCTCAAAATGGATGTCAGTGTCTTATATATGGTGGGTAGACACGTAATGGGGCGGTATTTGCTCGGGTCTGTGGTAACCTGGTCTTTAGGAACCAAATGAGTGATCCCAGTAGTGAAGAGGCTAGGGAGCGACTTCTGGTTGAGAGCCTCTTGAAACTGACGGGCGAGCACAGCGTGACACACCATGAAACCCTTCAGCCAGTAGTGATGCAGTCCGTCGAGTCCCGGGCTTTTCCAGTTCGGGGCTCTACGGACCGCCTCAGCTACGTCATCCGGCGTTATGATGACGGGGTCCATGGGCGTAATACTCGCACACTGACTCGCCACAACTTCCGTCCAAGGGCCCTCGCTGTGGTTTACGGGCTCTGACCACAGGCCACGTCAAAATGCGACAGTGTTAGCCTGATCCGGTCCTGGGCCCGCTCCACATACCTCTGGTCGCTCCAATGATTTGTAGAGCCTTTTCTGATCACTCTGGAAGAGACGATTTTGGTTGAACCGCCTTGACCTCTCGGTAAATCGGCGAATCCGCTTCCCCCAAGCAGCAATCTTTTGCTTCAGGTCGTCTATGCGCTCCGTTAGTTTTTGCGTGATGTCCGGCTGGGACAAACTGATATTTGTCCCAGCAAACGCCATTCTAACGGTGCGCACAACCCTCGGTCTATTATTACCCGACCTGAAGCTTATCAGTCTGCCGATAAGGGCCCTTGCCTTTGCGATACGGTCCTCAATTCTTTTTCTCCAGGCTGGGATGGCGCTACTTTGTTTAGTAGCGCGTCCAGCCATGGGAAGTTTGGCGCCAATAATACGGCAAGCTGCCACTGCGGCGCCAAAAAGAACTGAGTCCGTCTCGCAAAGGTCCCGGCTGGCTTCCAAATAGGTTACCAGCATTGGGTTAAGAGCCCTCACGACAGCCCGATTTCGCTTGCTTAGGGGTATGCGGGGAAGTCGCGGTCGATTTTCGAGAGGCATGCTGCGCGTTTCCAAAATCGCCTCTTCCAATATACTCCTCATTTGCTCTAGTTCGTGGGAGACCATTTCATCATCGTCTGAATCAACTACAACTGGAAGATCCATGGCGGCTTCTACGCGTGGCAGCTGGTCTGTCGCCTGAGGAGCCGCATCCCCAGCCGTAGCCAATTCATTCGATGAGGGAATAGCCTCACGTCGTAGTCGTTCGAGCTCGGCATCATCAAATATTTTCGAGCGCATGATGTACCGAACTCGGTCTGCCAGGTTTTGTTCCGTGACGGGAATAGACGGCTCCAGCTCAGCAAAAAAGCAGTGCATCCGAGCCCGATACGCTATCCCCGAGTTTCTTCCCCTTTCGCCCTATAGTACGCCCGCAATGCGTTTGCGTTCATATCCCTTGTCCAACGCATGCGGCGCACTCCACCAGCGGCGGATGCCGCTTGCCGAGTCCGAGAGGACCCTGCCGACATCAAGCCGTCTGGTGGGGATGATGGATGCGGGGGGCTGTTAGGTGATATTGCAGCTCCTCGCGCTCGGCTGGCGGCCCGCATGCTGCCGCGTCCAGCGCCAGCTCCAGACGCGCCCCGGCGACCCCAGGCAGCGGCCCTATACTCTTTCTACTTAAATCCATCATCCATTATTGGGCGTCAATTAACGGGAGACGCCCAGGCCCGGCACCGTTTCATTGTATCATTGTACGGCCGTAAGCACAAACGGGCCTTTGCACCCTGAGTACTGCCGAGGCACGGCGCTCACACCTCTTGGCAAGGCGCTGACTGACTGCACCGACGTAGCAGTTTTGTCACTTAACTGTTTCGTCAGCGGGCGATGGGGTCGTCACTTCCCTACGCCATTATTATTATTATTATTATTATTATTATTATTACGTACATCTAAATTTGAAACACGTTCCGTATGGTTTATTTTAGGAACAGCACTTGGCAGAAATATTGTCACCACCGAAAGGATATACCAGAGCACACACAAAGGTTTCAAACTATTTTGGTAGTGAGAAAAAGACCTACATCTCGCTGACAATGAAACTATGGTCAGTTTTGGTGTTCAGTCACTATTCACATGCCTACCTATTGAAGACTGAATCTCAACTGCTACTAGGAAGCTAGAAGATAAAAACATGCCTGCAGAATATGCAGTTCTACTTAAACACTGCTTCACATCTGGCTATTTATTGTGGAAGGAAGAGTTCTACAAGCAAGATGATGGTATGGCGATGGGCTCACTTGTATCTCCTATAGTCGCCGACATATTCATGGAGGACTTTGAGGAGAAAGCCCTTCTTACTGCTCCTGTAAATCCAAGATTCTACAAGCGGTATGTAGACGACACTTTCACAATTTTACCATCTGACAAAGGAACTGCATTTTTAGACCACCTTCACTCCATAAACTCTAAAATACAACTCACAATGGAGTTAGAGACAAATAATTCTTTAGCTTTTCTAGATGTTTTAGTCATCCGAAATCCTGAAGACACTGTTGGTCACATTATGTATAGGAAAAGACCCATACCAACCGATATTTAAATGGGATAATATTTAAACGTCAAACAAGTATTGCAACAACAACAAGTTTTGGGTCCCACGCCTACGTCACAGCGACCGAGTGAAGCCGGCCACAATCGATGGATAGGTGTTACCACCAGCCATCTGCAAAATCTACCCAAAGCCAAGCATACCACTGAAAGCCTTCAACATACTGTAAGCTCGTTCTATGTAGATCGGACCAAAATCAATTTTTTTAAAAACTGAAGGTAGCCGGGCTAACTATGACATTGAAACGTCAAACATCTTAGTACACCCCCCCCCCCTCCCTCGTGAACATAAGCTAATTAAACGCGATAAAATCTGTATATATAGTTTTATTCCATGTGTAGTGTTCGCATAAATTTAAGAAATCATTACATTACATGTCCAAATATATATATGTGTTGTTTTATTTAAATACATTGTCTTATTTTTTAATAAATTTCGAATAAAAATTGGTCAATTTATTTATTTATCAAAAATCAATAAATCCCATCGATCAACGTCCCAATCCTGTCCCATCACTAAGCTTTGGAGCATTCTAGGTCCAACCTTGAATTATCCAATCACAGCGCATTTGACACGTACCCGTGAAATTCGGTGAAATTCGGTGAAATCGAAACAGTACAAATATTTTATGATGTGGTATCTATTATATATGTAATACATATACACATACCCCCATATAATAATACATATACATTATACACATACCCGCCGCAGAAGAACACAAAAACTCTCCGATCACACTCTTAATCTCATAGCTGTTAGACGGGAGATGAGGCTGCAATCGTCAACAGATTTGACAGCATACAGGCAACTGAACAGACAGGTCTCCAAATACATGCGTCGACACTTATGCAACTTTAATACTGCGCGTATTAAAGAAGCGCTTGAGCGGAAACAGGGTTCCAAAGTCTTTGCCAGAGATCTGTCTGAAAGAGCCAGCTGTCAAAGCCGAAGACTAAGTGTGGCAGCATCGTTTCCGGGACACCTGGGATTCTGAGTGAGATTGAGAGGTTCTATGGGCAGCTGTACACATCATCGTTGAAGCCACACGCAAGTGTGAGTAACGATCCAAGAGTAAGTCTTATCTGACACTATTCCGATGATATCCCGGACGTCAGTCTGAGCGAGATTAGAGTGGCTCTCCAGCACCTCAAAAACGGCAAGTCCTCGGGCGAGGATGGAATAACAGCGGAGCTTCTGAAAGCGGGTAGAACACCGGTACTTGAAGTCCTTCAGAAGCTCTTCAATTCCGTCCTCCATGGTGGCACTACTCCGGAGGCGTGGAGCAGAAGCGCGGTGGTCTTGTTCTTTAAGAAAGGCGACAACGCTCTTTTGAAGAACTACAGATCGATTTCCTATCTAAGCCACGTCTACGTGCTGTTTTCGAGAGTCATTACGAATCGTCTCGCACGCAGACTCGACGACTTCCAGCCTCCCGAACAAGCCAGTTTCTGAAAAGGCTTCAGTACCATAGACCACATACATACCCTGCGGCAGATTGTACAAAAGACTGAAGAGTACAATCTGCCACATTGCCTGGCATATGTGGACTATGAGAAAGCCTTTGGTTCCGTCGAAATTTTTTCGGTGCTACAATCCCTTCAGCGGTGCCGAATTGACTGTTGGAATATCGAAGTGCTGAAGTGTTTGTACAGTAGGGCTACAATGGCTATCCGAGTACAGAACCAGAGTTCAAAACCTATCCAACTGCAGAGAGGTGTAAGACAGGGTGATGTTATATCTTCGAAACTCTTCACCGTTGCGTTGGAAGACGTTTTCAAGCTACTGGACTGGAAAGGATAAAGTATTAACATCAATGGCGAGTACATCACTCCTCACCATCGATTGCCGATGATATAGTCCTTATGGCAGAATCGCTGGAGGACCTTAGCTCTATGCTCAATGACCTCAATGATGTCTCCCAACGGATAGGTCTTAAGATGAACATGGACAAAACAAAGATCATGTTTAATGTCCATGTCACACCTATGCCGGTAGTTGTTGGGAGCATTATGCTCGAAGTTGTTGACGAGTACGTTTACCTGGGACAAATAGTTCGACTAGGTAAGTCTAACTTCGACCGAGAGGTCAATCGACGAATTCAACTCGACTGGGCAGCGTTCGGGAAATTAAGACACATCTTCTCTTCAGGTATACCTCAATCTCTGAAAACTATAGTGGACAACCAGTGCGTGTTGCCAGTGATGACTTACGGTTCTGAGACGTGGTCCTTCACTGCTCGCCGTATGAGGACGCTCAAGGTCGCTCAGCGAGCTATAGAGAGGACTATGCTCGGAGTTTCTCTACGTGATAGACTCAGAAATAAGGATATCCACAATAAAACGAGAGTGACCGACATAGCCCAACGGATTAGTAAGCTAAAGTGGCAATGGGCTGGCCATATATCTCGAAGAACCGATAATTGATGGGGAAGAAAGGTTCTCGAGTGGTAGCCTCGTACCGGTAGGCGTAGTTTAGGGCGACCCCCCACTAGGTGGAGTGACGACCAGGTAAGACATGCAGGAAGTCGATGGATGCAAGTGGCTCGGGACCGTGCTTCGTGGCATTACTTAGGGGAGGCCTTTATTCAGCAGTGGACTTGTGAAGGGCTGTAATGATGATGATGATGATACATTATCTAGCGGTCCACCCCAGCTTCATGCGGATGTTTTCTGGATCTCAACAATAGTGCCCCCTACCAGGTCCAAGTGTAAATATAAACTGTCCAGGGACGCATTCAAACATACTCTAAAAATAGTCAAAATCATTTAGATGGTTACAAAGTTTATAACGGATATAGATAGAAACATTTTTTGGATTATATATAGAGAGATTGCTTAAATTCATAGACGTAATTACCATTTTTATCTGTGGTAAATATCAAAACAACCTTAAACATGAGCGCATCAACATCATCTGTGTTTTACAATTGCACTTAATCAAATGTACTTACCTATTTCTTTATTATCTATGCAAATATGGCTAAAGAAATGAACGTTATCCTTACTTTCGGCAGCTAAAACCACACGCATTATATTAATATCATTAGTTAAATTTCTGTTTGTAATAATTATTATAAGTTAAATAATAAATAAAATAATATGAAAATTTATTCCAAAAATCCTACAAGTACACAAAAAAGGGCAGCGAGCTACCATCGCGGGCATCCAAGTAGGCCCGGAATGAATTATTGCGTTATCATATAAATAAGGATTTAAGGGGGCATCAGAATAAATTCTCGCGAGACACCAGCAAAGCTCACAGTATTATTTTACGTGCAATTTGTTTGTTTTTATTTCGTTTGCAAGCCGGAGCTCTAGCGGTATTAATATTAAAGCGAACGACAGTGGTGCTGGTAATTCAATATTTTCGCGTCTTTCCTAACTGCTTGCCTCAAGCGTGCTACAATTGCTTGATTTTCGTTACACAACTTGTAATGTATTTTTAATTATAAAATGTTTTGCAAATATAACAAAATGTAAGGTTTTGAGTTATACTCGAAAACCGCATGCTTGATAACAACATTAACATTTTGGATTAAAGTGAGGCGCTATTAAGCTGTTTCTAAATGGTTTTTTTTTATAATTATTTTAAGGTTCATTATAAACTACGATACAAAACTTTTGTTTTGCAAGATTTCCTGCTGATTCTTAATGTCATTCATCGTATTATTACAACACTTCGCAATCCCACTGCTGAACAACACACTGTCTTGAGCCACCTGCGTTCATGGACTTTTTGTATCTTTACCAGGTCGTCATTCCATACTCGTAGTTAGTTAGTTATAGTTATAAGCTACAGTCAAAATTGATGAAAATCTCTCACAATCTATTATATTTAAATTAAATGAATATTTGATACCATTTTGCTTTTTCATTACTTCATTTGCAATTTAAACATTGTTTTTATAAAAAGCAGAATTTGATTCTATACACTTATTTTTTAATAAATGCCGAATGACTCGGAAATTTAAAGCCATGTAGTGCCGGTGTAAGTATATGCACTACCCCCATATTATCCAGTTGGTATAGTAAGATATGACAGATGTAAACAGATCAAGTGATATGCAGCAGCGTTTTCCTAATAATGACCAAAAAAAATCTGCGGTTGCGAAACCGCTTGGAAAGCGTGCAGCGATGGCAAATATCCCCCCTCTTGAGGCAATCTATGGAGGGGCCTATATTCAGCAGTGAAATTAATAGCTTGTACGTTCAACGGTAATTGATTTTTGATTCTGAAAAGAATTGTGTTTGGGTTTGATATATTGTACAACATAATAAAATAATGAAAAAAATATATTAAGTATTCGTTTATCTTTCTGTAAATCTGTCTGTTTTGCCCATCAGGTATAAACGGGTATATTTCTAAAAAGTTATTTTTATTTTATTACTTCTATTACAACCATAGTAATAAAGTAAGTTTTATCTCAATCTTAAACATTTAGAAGTCTTAGAGTCACGATGCAGCAATAACGTAGCACGAATGTTTCAGCTCGACTGAAAAAATACCACGTTCTCACTGAGTAACAGCATAAAATAGCAGCTTAATGTTGCTGCATTTCGAATGGTGAGTCAAAGAAAACCGGATACACTTGTTACTGGTAAGACATCTTTACATTTTTGTTCTTATGGGTGACAACGAAGATATTTATGGACATATACTTATATACGGTGACCACAGAATTTGTGCTCGTTTATTAACCCTACGCTATATAAAAACACAACAATATTTTCTCTTCTTTTTTAACGTTTACTTACAAAACGACAATTTATGGTAGTTATTATAAGTAACTTTTTTAGTTATTAATTGCTTAACTGAACGGTTCTTAAACTGCTTTCAATGAAATAATATATATTAACTTTACTTATTAATTTATAAAGATAACTTCTGCTACGATAATGAGTGTATATTTAACCTCTGTTTGGGCTTTATTTGATTATTTCGGCCTATTGCTATTATTGCTCCGATGTCGCTCTTAAGTCGAGAGCCCTACGTTGAAGTGCTCTCAGCTAACCGTAAAGCTCTTCATTGGCCCTCCGCCCCAAAGCTATTACGGTGTTTAGCCGATACTCACGAGAATAAAGCCATTTTATTTTCCACTATTTTGTATGTTTTTTTTTTCAACAAGTGTTTTATGAATATTAATGAATGAAACAATATTAATTTATAAGTATTCACAAAATTTTGGTAAGTAGACACCGTAGTCTAATAAGACCTGCAACCAACTTCAAACAAAACTGATGCTACATATGCTACATATCACCTTTGTGAATGAAAAAGGAACGCCTCAAATCCTGTAAACATACTGGCTCTCCGTTTCTTCAGAATATTACACAGCAGCTCAGGAACTGAAGTTTTGCAGCTGAGTACAACTGGTACTGGATTATTTTATATTATATGTGTTTAATGTGAATTCATCAACTCGTGTTCGTAGTTTTGGACTTATAAAGTCTACGTTTTTCATTAAGACGCTTGAATCATTATTTTGAAATAATTCAAGGTAATATTTTATCAGTCAAAGTTCAAGCGAATGAAATCAAATAAGTAACATTCGTAACAATGACATCCGCAGTAAAACCAGCATAATCGGCAAAGCCAAATAAGTAAGCTGAAGTTTTTTTTTTTTTAGAATATCAGTTATAAACGAGAATACAGTCTACTTGATGGTAAGTGAAAGATCTGTGTCATATACATCTAAATTTATCCTCGAATAAGAATCAAAATGCCATCTGCATTTTGATTCTTAATCGAGGGTGAATTATCATGTCATTGTCACCCTTGCATTTTGATTCCTAATCAAGGGTAGATGTAAATGTCTATGGGCCATAGGCATCTACAACAAACATCTATATCAAACGTTATACATTTCTTACAAATACATATAAATAAAAACGAATTCTCTGTCTGTAATACCGAAATAACTGTCTCTATCTAGAGTAGGGGTTCGTTTGCATACCATTTAGACATCAGTAACAATTTGTAAAACTCTTGTCTGGCCGAACTAATCTGCGAAATGGGTGAACTTATTGCGAAGAAACTTCACGAACAGATAGTAGAGTCTGAAACAATCTAAGCCATATTTTAATCGAAAATCTTGGAATCGATTTTTTTGTAAAATGGAAAAGTTAAAAAATAGCGTTACCGTAAAAATTTATTAAAGTACAGATTATTTTCAGAATCTATTAAAATAGATTAACACAAAAAGAGGATATTTCCCATAGTTTTCACGCGTGGTAAACGGGTTGACAACGGCAGTTTTATATTTCTAGTCGTTATTAGGGAGACGCTGCGGTCCATCTCCTGATTTATTTCCCTCTGTCGCCTCTTACGTTACCCATAAGACTATTTGTGGTTCTGAATATTCTTACACCGCAACTACACGGTACGAATACAGTACAGTGCAATGGTAGAGCTACGCTGCAGCTATTTTATGGTTGGATCTGAAGACTCATTTTTACTGGAAACGAGGCATTCCATCTTAGTCCTCAGTGATGACAACGCATCCACGTTTTGATTCTTAATTGAGGATAAATGTAGATGTCTATGGGCTACAGCATCCACTTACCATCAGGTGGACTATGAGCTTGTTGTTAACCTTATTCTATAAAAAAGAAGAAAGTAAATGGTAATTCATGATTATTTAGGAAAATCTAAATTGCACCCGCCACATAAATAGATTACAGGGAGTGTGGAATATATAGAAATGATGCATAGAAAATCTTTTAAAACACTATTTTGCAATTATGAAGGATATAAATCATTTGTTCAGTAAATATTTTATTAAAGAAAATTTTAGTTTTGTAAAATCGAGTGAGGTTATTCTTATAAATGAGAAATATACTTATATCCAAAGAATGTCGCATGAGGACTTAGTTCTTGTGTACTCGTACATAAGGAAAAACTTCACGAAAAACGACAAGATTTCTTTAATTATTTTTTCTGCTACTTTCATACATGTTTATTCATGACATAAATATATAAAATGTTTAATTTTCCGTATATTTTTCTCGAGATTCTAGAGATTAAAAAAAATATTGTGATATTTTTTGATGTACTGATGTTTTCATATTCTTATATTGTCATCAGATTCTGAACTATGCTCAAATTTTTAAGTCTCCAGCTCATATCAAGAAGTTGGTACAAACCAATTACCAAATTTGACTCGAACAGACCTACACATGAGTTAACAACACTTTCGTAAAAAAGCACGATTAAAATATTGAATACATAACTCGCAAAAAAATATGTTTGATTCTGTTTAGATTCGTAATGAGAACTTGCACTTTGATGGAAAAATATCTTAGACCATTAATACATGATGTTGTCAAACGCAATACTCCCTAATAAGTTAATGATTCTGTTGGTTTCTCATCCTAACCTTTGAAAATTCTATGCTAATAACAAATATTTATAGAAGCCGTTAAAATATTTTATAAAAGTTGGTTGGTATATGTTCAAAAGTTCTTTCACAACTCATTATTAAAACGGTGTATAGCGCTGCTAAAAGTTTTGTTATAAAGTGCTGACGCGTTATCACGTCGTAAAACAAAAGTAATGACCACGCTGCGTAGCTCACTGTATCCCCCTCAGTTTGAATGTATCTTTTGTGGTGTGGACTATTTACTTCTGAATATATTTCATAGCCGTTAGAGAGCATGAAACAATTTTTCATGGCTATATTTCATGTCGGCATATTTTACGGATAATACCGTTATCTCACTTTTTATTTTGCGTTTCTTTTTTAGATCGAGATGGTATTCCGGCCGAAGTAACTTATTTAAAAGATCATCATCCCATCCTTTCATAAATATTGAAATATATATTAGGTGTTTTTACTTTAAGTATTTAGTAGGTTCTAAATACCTAATAAAAGTATTAAATGACGAAAAAGTATTTTATATTGTGAGTGATGACAATTCGTCTTCCAAGCACCGCAAATATCCTGGCCTGTATCTCAAGTTACGAGTATTTATACTCCCTATGAAGCAATTTATGAGAAGGCAAATGTTCAACAGTGGACAGAGAGACTGTAATGAGTATTAATGAATGGTGATTGACCAGCAACCGGAGGCACTTTTTTCTAGTAACGAGGAATTTTATCTTAGTTAACAGAATTGACAAAGCATTTGCCTGTTCATACTTTATCGAAGATAGAGCTAGGTCTACTGATATTTGGTATTCTTGACAGTCACCCTTATTTGTATTGAATAAACAAAGCATTTATGGATTTTACTATTCCTTTATAACATCAACTTTATTTTAATTATTAACTTATAGCAATCCACTGCTGGGTTTGACTTGTCCAGATGTTAAGAGGATTCAGTATGATTATAACGCTCGGCTGATAGATTGCCAACCTTTAGATTAGACTATTTTTGATTTCACCCCACGTCACCAGTCTAATCCTGATATGCCTACGAGATGGTTACATACATCATCATTATAGAGCCCTTCACAAGTCCACTCAAAAACATTTGCCTCCCCAGAGCAGTGCCACAAAGCACGGTCCTGAGCCACTTGCATTCATTGATTTCCTGTATTTCTTTCCAGGGTGTCACTCTATCCAGTGTGTGTGTGGGGGGGGGGGGTAGTGTCATTATAGTTCACCTACAGATCAGACGCTATCA
The DNA here is from genome assembly GCA_036936625.1 of Parnassius smintheus behrii. Taxonomy (NCBI): domain Eukaryota; kingdom Metazoa; phylum Arthropoda; class Insecta; order Lepidoptera; family Papilionidae; genus Parnassius; species Parnassius smintheus. Next base: position 54,868,934 of record JAUPFT010000007.1, read on the forward strand.
CTCGAGAACCTTTCTTTCCGTCGGTTCTATCGGTTGTAGATTCTTCGAGCTATATGGCCAGCCTATTGCCACTTCAGCTTACTAATCCGTTGGACTTTGTCAGTTATGCATGCAAAATCAAACCTATCGATACAGATGCGAATGACGTCATCATTCCAGCATTTCGCATCGGAAATAGCGTGATGAATTCTCTTTCGTAACAACACCAAGACGCGCATTTACCCAAACAAAAGGCATTATTTAAGAAATTATATCTCGAAATTAATAACGAAACTTTATTACCTTCCTTTAGCTTGCTTAATATTTCTTGTCGTAATATAAATCAAACGGAACGCAGTTTAAGAAATGATATTCTATACTAAAGAGTTGGTGTGACAATTTTTCATGAATCTAGCTTCTGAATTATATTATCCGGTACTATATACAATGTATTAAGAACCCTAGAAAAATACTTAGCTAGAAATAAGAGCTCACGTTAATATTTTATTCTATGCAAGCAAACCGACCTTTATCCCCACCACTTGCTTTACCACGAATTCGATAGAGGAGAAAATTATTGTGATGAAACTACAGCGTACCAGCGTAAAATAGTAGCTCAATGCTGCTGCGTTTCGTATGGTGAATGTGAGAGCCGGAGACCCTTTTTACTAGAAATGAAGCATTCCATCTTAGCCCTCACGGGTGATAATGCATCTGCATTTTGATTCGTAATCGAGGATACATGTAGGTGTCTATGGGGCACAGCCACCACTTACCATCAGGTGTACTGTGTGCTCGTTTGTTACCCTATCGTATAAAAACAAAGTATACGCGGTATATACGAGAACGTGATAGTATATTCGTGGTAGATCCTTTCTGCAACCATATTATTGTAGTAGCACGAACGAGTGAGCTTGACGAGGGAAAGACCACGCTCACAAAGAATACCAGCGTGAAATAGCAGCAAAATGCTGTTGTGTTCCGTGTGGTGCGTTATTGGACCGTTATTAGAGGGCCGCCGACCCTTTTCACTAGAAACGAGGTATATTATGTTAGTATTCAGTGGTGACAACTTATCTGAAAAGTTGTTCGATAATCTTAGAAATTTTAAAAAAGTAAAAGGATATATATATATATATATATATATATATATATATATATATATATATATATATATATATATATCCTTTTACTTTACTGCTACTAATTACAGGGAGTAACACTTAAGAGGCAGGTACAACCTTAACATCTGGAGAAATGTGTACTATTAGACAGTGGGAGGTGGTGCATAAATATTATAGTAAACTTACATACTATTACCAAAAAATTCCAATTAAACTAAACTGCAGTCCAATTACTTAGTTAGACTGTGACTTAACCGATAGATATATTATTTTAATGCAGTAACATAAAATACACTTAACTGGGTTCTTAGCTATCAGTCGTTCTCATGTTCTGGGGGTACCAACCGTAATCAAAAATGTCACAATTTGTAGAAATAGTTTTTATATTATCTTCCATTGGATATTCATCTTGCGTGTGTACTCTATTCCCAGTATTGCGAAGTATTATTCAATGTAAGCTGTAGCAACCTTTTTAAAAGAAACAGTACCTTTGATCGGGCCAATCACGTGGCGAAACAAATTACATCGCGAGAAAGGGTATCCGGGATAGTCAAGTTGAAAAGTCTCGATACGATAAGATAAAGTGAATGATTTCGTAATATTTTGAATTTCGTAAGAAATAAATATTAAAACAGTGTAAATGTACTATACAGTAGTAAAATGTAACATTTTCCTTATTTATGTTTAAAAAAATAGCCAAGATACGCTTAACAAAATAAAATGATGTAAATTTCATAGTCCTTCCTTCTTTTTTGAAAAACTTTACCCTTACGCTGGAATGTTCTCCTATATTGTGGAGACAGTTTACGAACGTAAATTGCACAAGTACAAATATCCAGACTCGGTACAATTATCTGTAGGCAATACACATAATATATATGTTCCGTGCGGCATCCCAACTCACGGCAACCAGCAATACAACTATGGAGTGTAGAAGTAAGGAGTACAGACTGTGTATTAAAAAGTTTCTATAGAAAACTGTTAAATAAGAGTGGCGCCACTATAACTACTTTAAAGAACGCACAGAAAAATATTAGTGGAATAGACGACTTTTACGAGGTTACATTTACTAAATAAAATTATTTTAGATTCTAGAGCTACTGAGCAGTTTAGCAGCACACTTAAACCGTCGTTACTGCTAAGTTCATTTCATCCCAGTGGCTACTACAGCGCTGTAGTGAAGAGTTTGTGAGCTGTTATTTACTGCTAACAGATGGCCACTTTTTCAACTATTCTACTATGGGAGTTGGTACTCCTTGCTTCTACACTCCATAAATACAACTTATTGCTAAGTCACTGCGCCGCGAAGTCGACATAGTTTGAGTAGTTATTTTATTTTATTATGCGTATCTTAGCTAATTAATTTTTAATAGTTATTATAATGGATTTCCGCAAAGTAACGGCATATTCTATAAATTATTAATATTGCAATATTGTCGGGCGTTACCACCTATGAGAGAACCATCTCCTTATTTCTTTTCCGATTTGTTGCATGCGTTCATTGTTATCATCATCACGATAATAGCAGTCCAATAAATCAGGAAACATTTATTGAACTGCAATAGATAGCGCTTAAACATCCTTATATTAAAGTCAACTGAATTTACTTAATGCAAAATGAGATGCAGTGTGGAATTGTTACAGATTTACAGAAATTATTATAGTTTTAAATAGTTGAAACTAACTATTATTTAAGATGTTCTAAGTAGCAGATAATAAACTGAAGATAAACAAGTTCGTAAAAATATTTCCAAATTCCAATATTGATAGTATGTATACCGAATATCGCATCAATAGTTGATCCGATATCACGATAAGAGCTCAAAATCACAATGCTAAAGAGACACTTAAAGATAAAATATTATCCTTTGTGTTACACATCCAAGATAATTCTTTCATATAAATAGTAACTTATTATTTTACAATAGACTGTTAGCTATAACGTTAAAATAAATACGGAAGCTTTATAGTTTTATTAAAATGCCAGTATTCAAATTAAAATTATTATTTTTCGCCATTATTTTCATAAGTATCGTGAACTCTGATCACTTGAATGTTGGTAACAGTGTGAACAGTGAATTAGCATACGTAGAAGATGTAAAATTGTCTGCTATACCAACGAAGAAAAGAACAAAAAACGTGTTTTATAATAATGAAACAAATCCGAAGATTATTAAGGTAGTTTTAAAATAGGAATTATTTAGCATTTTTCTTAATTTGTGAAAATGGAAAAGAAAAAGACACATTTCTCTTATCTTAACAACCTTTTATGATAGATTAAAAGCATTTTTTTTGTAATAAGCTTTTAAAAAAATACATAATGTTATATATGGAGTTCTGCTATAATATTAAAAAAGTATGAGATGGCAGTTGGTGAAATGTTGCATAATACAGATACAGAAAAACTTCAATGTCAGACAAAAAAAAATATTTAAAAAATACAAGCAAAATAAGCGTTTAAATTTTAATACTCCTTGAATCAGAGAAATATGTATGTATTCGTATCAATCAATTAATCAATCAATTCTTTCAATATAGACTTTAAAAAAAGCACTTATGTACGTCAGAATATCATGATATTCATATAGCATGGTCGACCGGGAGACCGTACGGAAGAAGAAGGAGCTCCACGGGAGGTTCTATAAAGCTCTTCATGAGCCTTTCATAGAGACAGTAGCCTCTCTTCACTGGGAACGTCTTGGTGACCTCTTCAGGGAAACCAATGATGTGTACAGCTGCCCATAGAACCTCTCACCCTCACTCAGAATCTCAGGTGTCCCGAAAACGATTCTGCGATATTCAGTCTTCAGGTTTAACAGTTGGCTCTTTCTGGCAGACAGATCTTTGCCAAAGACTTTGGGGTCTGATTTCGCTCGATCGCTTCTTCAATACGAGCTGTACTGAAGTTGCGTAAGTGCCGCCACATGCTTTTGGAGATATGTTGGGAGTGTATAATTAACAAAATTAAATCCAAACCCAAGCATAATCCTGCAAGACTTCAAGATACTGTAATCTCGTTCTGCGTAGATCGAAGCAAAAAATAATATTCAAAAACTGAAGGTAGCCGGGCTAACTATAAAAATGGGACGTCAAACATCTTAGTCCTTCGTGGGTACTGTAAAGTACTCGAAACGTCAGGAATTTAAAATAAGTTGAAAATAAGTTAATTAAACGCGATAAAATCCATACAAATAGTTTTATCCAATGTGCAGTGTTCGCGTAAGTTTAAGATATTATGTTAACTGCATTTGCCAAATGATATCAAATATGAAGTAATTTATGAAGAGGCCCATGTTTAACAGTGAACTTTTCACAAATAAAATTTATCTGGCGTATATTTGGAAAGACCAAGCATAAATAAATACAATTAAAAATTATTCAAAAATGTGTAAGGATATATTATTTATTTTTTCAGGGCATAGCAGCAGTAGATTATCTGAATTCAAAAGCCAAAGCGACAGTAACTTCTGGCGGAGTTGGATCGACTTTTGCCAACATAAAATTGAAAAGTGAGCGCGGAAGTGGACTGAATTATCAAGTACAAATATTTGTTTAACATTACAATCTCATTATTTTTCGACAAGAGTTAATTAAATAAATTGTTATGAAATATAAATAATGATATTTATTATCTAAGCCTTGTGACCAGTTTTTTGTGACCGTGTGGCTTAGTAGTCATCTTTTACTGACTATCATGTCATAAGTCTTTTGGCGGATCACAATCAAAACAAATAATTGTACTTCATTTTCCCTCATGAGCTCGTAAAGCTCACTCCAGGATTTTGTCAAGAGCTCCAGCGGATACCGTATTGGCGATCACTTTTAATATATTATGTTGTAATATAATATAGAAAGCCTGATATTTTTCTGGTCTTTCCTATTATCGCCTCTTACAACACTCGTGGAACTATAATATGAGGTGAAATATTCTCTAACGCCACCACCACTCTTCAAACATAACGCTCTCTTTAAAAATTGTACATATTGTTTTACTACCAAGCGTGATAACCAAGGCGAATTATTTGTACAATAGAAGAGGCACATTTCTGGCAGTGGACTTTCACACACATAAGAAGAGTCATAGACAAATAGGTGTGCATTTGTGCGTATTGTGTGTGTGTGTGTGTGTGTGTTTGCGTGTGTTTTTCACTGTTTTTGTGGTAGCAGATAATAAAGGGAGCCCCCGAACGAGTTCCCGTCTTGTCATTAACGGTAAACCGTCACTTGGTCATCCGCATGTGTTGGTGGGTTGTGGAAAGAGGGGTGTCCTATTCTCCTACAACTGCAGCCAAGGCAGAGTCGTGGGGGAAGAGGAGTGTTGGTATACCGATGCTTCACTTGGTAGAGTGCTGCCATGGAGCGGCGGACGCTGGTGGGGCCGTGAATATTCGCATACCACGACTTCCAGATACGGCCGCAGATTAATACCTACATTAGTTATTAAGTAACTCATAGATAAATCTCTTGTAAAACGATATACCTACGCTTTTAAGACAAAACACGCAAAAATGTGTCTAAAGTTTTGTACATTTCAGGATTTGTACTGTTGTCATTTAGTACAGCGCGTGATGAGCTGTGAGCTGGATTAGCGGTGGCTTCCAATGCTGCATGCAGTATAGTGCTATAGAGTGGGGATTGTAGCTGAGTTGCTCGCGTTTTATTGCTTTTTAATTAAATCGCAAAATTTTATATAGTAGATCCATGCGGCAACCATATTAGTATAATAATTTAGTTGTAGCACAAACGAGGCGGCTCAACCGGGGAAGGACAACGTTTTCACAGAATATCAGCATGAAATAGTAGTGCAACGCTGCTGTGTTTCGTATGGTGAGAGTGAAGAAGTGACCAGTTTTACTGAAAACGAGGCATTCCATCTTTGTCATCAGAGGTTATAACACACCTGCATTTTGTTTCTTAATTGAGGGTAAAGGTGTCTAGGGGACACAGCACCCACTTATCATCTGGTGGACTGTGTGCTCGTTTATCACACTATAATACAAAAAGTGCGCAAAGACCTCGAGCTAGCACGACATTAAATTAATTTGGTAATTTCGTCAAATTTCTAAATAAATGTCAGTAAAATTAAAAAACAAACATTTCAGTTGTTCGCGGGTATTTTTCTTGAACTAAATATTTAATAATAATTATATTTTTGCGCGTTTTTTGTTTTTATTGTGTTTTCATTAAAACATGAAATTAGTTTCAGTCAATTATTTTATTCAAATAAGTACGTAAATATATGAAAACACTATGTGAAATCCTGCACCACCTGCAGCCTGGCCTAGCGAGGATGGCCTTTCTTAACCAAAACCAATTATTTTACGTCTTAATATTATTACGATGTAACTGAGCCACGTGAGTAAAGAAACGGAATTCTTTACTCATGTGGCTGAGCGCTGAAGAAATATGTGTGGTTTATCAAGCTAGTCTTCGTCACAATGTACGGGACGTGAGTGTGTGCGTGCGCACTAGTTTCTGACTGCTCTTTACTGATTCTATTCTTTTCTTACACGACGTAAAGTGAGACAGCTCCCATTGACAAGTTCAAGCCGTCAACTAGCGGGACCAGATGAAATGATGTTCATTATATTAATCCAGAAATACATGTTGGCCGAGCGAAGCCGAGTACCAATGTATAGACAGCCCTTTTGTCTTGCCTCGCCATTGTTCGTCGTCACTTGCCTAGCTGGTCGAGTGCTGGCGAGCGCTAACGTTTATACGATTCCCTTGGTGTGTCTTGCACCAATCAGGATCGCTCGCCACGACTCGTCTCACTTCGGAACAGTGTCAGTTTTCTGCACAAATCAAAGGCGCTCGACTGCACTCGGCAAGTCGTGTTCACAAGTTACTCGGCCATGTCAGTATGTTCACTCGTTCAAACTTGGCCAACGTGTAGACTGTAGTACTTGTCTTAAATAATATAAAAATAAACCTACTCACCTGTAGACGATTTCACAGTTTTATAATAATTTTCTGTAAAATGACGTCCACATAATCGTAAATAAGAAGATTGCGATGTCACCAATTCTGGTCGTTTTATTGCTTTGGCCCACAACCTTCTTCTATTTTTATCTTTTGGGAACAAATGATATCCTTTTTATTTGCATCCCGGCACTGCACAATTAGTCATTTTTAATAGATTTAATAAAAACGTCAAAAATATCTAAAATATAACTGATAGGCACAGCGGATCACAGCAATCGCGACTAGCGACGAACGGGACGACTAGCGGGAAAAAATGGCAAAAATCTTCCCCATTTGCCTACGCTCGCGTTGGTTGAGGCTTGGCCAACATGTATTGCCGGCTTTACACGTATCAGAGGGTTATTTCATAAAAACTACAACTTACATTTTTACATTCTACTATGATCAACTATAAAATTAAAATAAATACGGAAATTAATAGTTTTGTTGAATTTCGCTATTACTTTCGTATTTATCACAAACTCTTATAACTTGAATATTAAATTGAACAGAATAGAAAAGAACAAGTTTTTATTCAATTTAGATCATAATATATAATTCTTATTGGAATTCATTTTTACTTTACCACTGGTTCGGAAAAAACTTCTGCCCGTTACTTTTTTTTAAATAAGTTTAACAATATGACAATATGGTTAGAAAATATTTATAAAATTTATTTTAGAAAGAGCTTGGAAACGACACCTTATTCTCAAGGGTTATTATCAACAATGTATTCATTTATATTATAATAACCCTTTTTATACCGTTTCTGTTTAATTAAATATTTCAAGTTGGTAATAGAGATACCTCTTATATTTTCTGGGACTTTGTCTTAATAGCGTATACATTTCTCCAAGTATGAATAACTGACTCTGTGGAGTCGAGAATCTGATATCAATAGCTTAAGTTAATTTGTTCCTAGTGTTTACACAGTTTATATCACTTTTTTTCATCATCATCATCATCATTACAGCCCTTCACAAGTCCACTGCTGAACATAGGCCTCCCCCAAGTAATGCCACAAAGCACGGTCCTGAGCCACCTGCATCCATCGACTTCCTGCATGTCTTACCAGGTCATCACTCCATCTAGTGGAGGGTCGCCCTACACTACGCCTAACGGTACGAGGCTGCCACTCGAGAAACTTTCTTCCCCATCGGTTATCGGTTCTTCGAACTATATGGCCGACCCATTGCCACTTCAGCTTACTAATCCGTTGGGCTATGTCGGTCACTCTGGTTTTACTGCGGATATCCTCATTTCTGAGTCTATCACGCAGAGAAACTCCGAGCATAGCCCTCTCCATAGCTCGCTGAGCGACCTTGAGCGTCCTCATACGGTCAGCAGTGAAGGACCATGTCTCTGATCCGTAAGTCATCACTGGCTACACGCACTGGTTGTACAATCTAGTTTTTAGAGATTAAGGTAAACGTACTCGTCAACAACTTCGAGCATAGTGTTCCAAACAACTACCGGCATAGGTGAGACGTGGACATTAAACATGATCTATGTTTTGTCCATTTTCATCTTAAGACCGTCGGGATCCGTTGGGAGACACCATTGAGGTCATTGAGCATAGTGCTAAGGTCCTCCAGCGATTCTGCCATAAGAACTATATCGTCGGCAAATCGAAGGTGAGTGATGTAATCGCCGTTGATGTTAATACCATATCCTTTCAAGTCCAGTAGCTTGAAAACGTCTTCCAATGCAGCGGTGAAGAGTTTCGGGGATATAATGTCACCCTGTCTTACACCTCTCTGCAGTTGGATAGGTTTCGAGCTCTGATAATGTCTCGAATAGCCACCGTAGCCCTACTGTACAAACACTTCAGCACTTCGATATACCGACAGTCAACTTGGCACCGCTGAAGGGACTGTAGTACGGCCCAAATTTCGACGGAATCAAAGGCTTTCTCATAGTCCACATATGCCAGGCAAAGTGGCAGAATGTACTCTTCGGTCTTCTGGACAATCCGCCGCAGGGTATTTATGTGGTCTATGGTACTGAAGCCTTTCCGGAAACCGGCTTGTTCGGGAGGCTGGAATTCGTCGAGTCTGCATGCGAGACGATTCATAATGACTCTCGAAAACAGCACGTAGACGCGGCTCAGAAGGGAAATCGGTCTGTAGCTCTTCAAGATAGCGTTGTCGCCTTCTTTAAGAATAAGACCACCGCACTTCTGCTCCACGCCTTCGGAGTAGTGCCACCATGGAGGATGGAATTGAAGAGCTTCTGAAGGACTTCAAGTACCGTTGTTCCACCCGCTTTCAGAAGCTCCGCTGTAATTCCATCCTCGCCTGAGGCTCTGCCGTTTTTAAGGTGCTGGAAAGCCATTCTAATCTCGCTCAGACTGACTTCCGGGATATCATCGGAATAGTGTCGGGTAAGACTTGCTCTTGGATCGTTACTCACACTTGCGTGTGGCCCCAACGATGATGTGTACAGCTGCCCATCTCAGTAAAATTATTATATATATATATATATCTCAGAACCCCTCAATCTCACTCTAAATCTCAGGTGTCTCGGAAACGATATTGCCACACTCAGTCTTCAGCCTTGACAGTTGGCTCTTTCTGGCAAACAGATCTCTGGCAAAGACTTTGCAGCCCTGGTTCCGCTCGATCGCTTCTTTAATACGAGCAGTATTAAAGTTGCGTAAGTCTCGCCGCATGCATTTGGAGATCTGTCTGTTCAATTGCCTGTATGCTGTCAAATCTGTTGACGATTGCAGCCTCATCTCCCGTCTAACAGCCATGAGATTAAGAGTGTGATCGGAGAGTTTTTGTGTTCTTCTGCGACGGGTCTTGCAGAACTTAGCTCCGACCGCATGCACAGTTTCCACGAGCTTGTCATTCATATCGTCCACTGCATTGCAATCTTCTAGGCGAAAAGTCTCGAGATTCTGGATTAGAGCACGAGGGGGACCGAGCGTTGACTTCATTAGACCAGACCTCTCCAAGTTAACGTTTAGGTTCAGTGTGCCTCTAACCATTCGGTGATCGCTGCCGGTTTTCACCCTTGCGATCACTGAGATATCACTGAACAGTTGGCGTCTGGTCGTCGTAATGAAGTCAATCTCATTTTTTGTCGAACCGTCGGGGCTCGATCAGGTCCACTTCCTGTGGGGCCGTTTCTTGAAAATAGAGTTCATCATAAAGAGTCCCTCTTTCTCCATAAAGTCAGCCAGCTGCTGGCCCCTACGGTTCCGTTGCCCTACTCCAAATTTTTTTATTATGTTATTGTTGTTATTAGGAAGATGCTGCTGCCCATCTCCTTTCTGTGTCCCTCTGTCGCCTCTTACGATACCCACGGGAAGATATGGGGTAGTGGATATTCTCAACCACCACTACACGCCCAAAATATTCGTAAGCAGCAAATGGGTGTCTGTTAACGCAACAAGGAGGCTCTCGAGCTCGACACAGCCCATTTCTATGATTCGCACAACAGAAAGGCTAACAATATCCTTACCTTCTTTATAGGTATTTGCAAATATTAAGGAGCCACAATGTAAACTTTTTTGTCGATTGTAGGAACTGACCACCTGGTGCTTCTGAAACTAAACATTAAATATAATCTTTTAGCCAATGTTCAGTAATACTAATGATATGCATTTTGTTACTATTTAAAAAAAATCCTTTTACAATTCTTTGCCCATCATGCCTTGTATATTTTGATGCAAAAATGTGTAAACAGTTATTATTACTTATTTGTGAGTTTAATTCTAAATTGATTAAACTCTTATTATCGCTAGAGATTGCCTATATTGTTGCATTCACTAACTTAAATTAGTTGGAACTGATTCCAAATTAAATATCAAATGATTTATGCTGCACAACAGAAACAGTATAAACTTGGTTTAGTTAAAATATGTAAATAATAAGACATTTTCCACTAGTCTTAAATTATATTTAGATAGGTAATACCTAGTTTCTGTCCAAAAACTTCTTAATTATATTATTTGTGTCAATTAAATGTAATTCGTCATTATTATCATTACAATTATATGTCAAATTTAAATTATAATTACATATAAATTATTCATTTGTGAATTAAAATTACGTCTTAGATTATTTTATTGTGGCAATACCTGTGTATAAGGCAGGTGAAAAAGACAATTTTGTGTGCATCTAAGCTATAAGTTATGAGTATATCTTAAATATATATTAATACCTGTTTGTTGTTTGCACGGCCTCTTCTACCGACAAATTATTATTGTACTTATTTGGGCAAAATATTGTAACTAAAATTTTATTTAGTATTTCACAATAGATGCCCCAGGCTGCGTTATTTAAAATTATGCTTAAATTATTTCCTATGTCATCGCTACTCAAAATCATATTAGTTTTGATAATACTTTACTAAGTATTTTCATAAAGATTTGGTGGTGATATAATAATATTATACGTACACACGGGTTCCGACTGCACACAGACTGGTATTCACCTCTAACACCCACATTAATATTTTACTATGGAGTCAAAACGCTCTTCATTATATTTACATTTCTTTACCAAATTATGAATAGCCAGTATGTGTTCTTTTATTTCATTCTGAGCTGATTTATATTTATTGAAGGTTTGGAGGTGTGTTGTCAGTTTGGAGGTAGGAAGTAGTAAAATTTCTGATTTAATGCACTCTATGTCAGTCTCATAACATTTTTTAATGTTATCTACCTGTATTGAATACAATTTAAGTTCTGCCTGCTTTTCTTTAGACTTATAAACATAATTTTTGGTAATAAATGACATTATTTTTTGTAATTTGTTTATATATTTATTAACTTTTACATATTTCTTGAATTTGGTTTAACTGCAATCAATCTTTATTGCTTTTTCCTGAAGTGGACGAGTCGGCAATTGTCAAATCCATTATTGTAGATTGCTGTAATATTTTAAAACTATTACATTGCACAAGCTCACAGAACAGGTTTTAAGTTTGGAAGGCTTTTAGGTTACTTATGTACGTTTTAAATTGTTCTTTTTGATCATTAGCCTCGTTCCAATGAAACTTCAATGCAGCAGTAAACCTGGGCGATTCCTCATATTCCTTGCTGCAGTGGTCATACAAATTAACCGTTGCGGGATTCGCGCTATTCAAAAGTAATCTTAAACACAAATATTCAGTGTTTTTTTTTTAATTTAAATTTATGGAATCTTTACCATATAATATAATCTTCTTCATTTTGGAACTCTCGACAGATGTAATAATTGGTCGCTGTTGTCGAAATAGGCCAAAAGATGTCGTTGTTATTTCTTCTATATAGAAATTAAATAGCCGAGAATTGGTGGTCTAAGAATATCCACTACCATATATTATCCCGTAATTGTCGTAAGAGTCGACAAAGGGACACAAATCAAGAGATAAGCAACAGCAACTTCCTAACAAAAAAAACTGCAGTTAATTGACAACTGCAGTTTTTTTGCCCCCCTCCCCATCCGTGATAACTAATGCAAGCAACTTATGGGGATGCCTGTGTTAGTGTGTAGTGTGCAGTTAATTTTTGATGGTCTTTAAAAGTTAAAACCCATATACGTCCAATGGCTGGCTACAGGTCTCCTCTCATTTCTGAGAAGGTTTTAGGGCAAAGCAAGGGTAGTTTTTAGGCTTTTGTCCACCGCGCTGCCACAATGCGTGTTGGCGAACTTCACATATTTTCGATATTTTTCGTTTTCTTATTTCTCAAAAATGCAGGTTTCCTCACGATGTTTTCCTACACCGCCTTCCCTTATTACTTAGTAAAAATTTATTTTTGCTGGTGATGGTCGTCTCTAGTTGTAGGAAGGACTTGTCTTAATTACTATTTTTAGTAAGTGTATTGGCGATCAAGTTACCAAAGGTGCACGCTTGAGGTTGCTTCCAATCAGCGGTAAGGGTATTTTACATTATATTTTATTATATCAGCACTAAACGAAAACCATGAGATTTTTCTGGCCTTTTTCATAGTCGCCTATTACAATACCCACGTAATCATATTATTCCATGAATTGCATGATGTAACACTAGCCAGTTTTTTCAAAAAATCTAAGGTTAAAAAATATCTAAGGTTGAAAAATAATAAGGGTAAAAAAATATCTAAGGTTGAATCAAGAATAATATAATTGTGATGCCAAGTGCTGACAAAGTATTAAAACATCGCGAAGAAACCCGCGTTTCCAAATATGCGTTAATATTAACTTAATTATTAAAAGAGTAAACGAATTAAAACAAGCAAATGACAAATAAGTTCTAGTTGTATTTTATTCAACCAACAATATCGGTAAATATATTGATCATTATTTTCATGGGTCGTGTTTTCCCAAAACTCCCCAAACTGTACCAAAACAAATTTAAAATATAGTGCTAGTCCAAAAAAATAAAAATGAAACAATATTTTTTACTGTTATAATTGCCCAAATTCATTAAATTTTGTCCAATAAACCCTTTCACTGTTCTAACTTAAATAATTATAAAATTATTAATATATTAAATCAACCAGGCCTACTTTCCTAATGAAATACCACAACGTTTGCCTTAGTTCTAGTGTGACCCAACTAAATTTTAGCAGCAAATTTCCCGGTACTTATTCTACGTGATATACAACTTTAACGAGTTTGTGAAGGTAATATGCAAATTTGAATCTACGTGGACATATAAAGGGACAGAACGCCGCTTATTGGTCACCGGGCAGTGGAGCGCGAATTTAGACCAAGAGCTATACCTACTTCTTTTGAAAGTATTTCTCATTTCATATATTGATTAACAACTACAATCACAGCTTTATTAACAGGTTAAAATATCTTGTGTTTGGTAATTAATGCAATAAAATGACTATAATTATGACTATGAAACAGCGACAAAAGCCTAATGATTAATGGGATATAGTAACTCAGCTCAAATTCTAATTTCACCCTCACTTCCCCGCGCGTCGTATGCTACCGACATGTTTGTAATCACTAATACTGTAAGTATATAGGTCGTTAAATACGTATTTCGTTAGGTTTATTATATTTATGCCTGTTTCTTTACGCCAACCCAGTCGCTTCTTATTTTTATTACGGTTATTTCCCATTTTAATATTACGTCGTTCTGTTGCGTAATGTATATTCTGATCGTAAATGATACAGATTCCCCCTTCAAAGGCTAAAGCGAGACTGACCGGGCGGCAGGAAACAAGCTTCAAGATGCCGATAGTTTAGGTAAATTCTTTTTACAGTGAAAATAATGGTAATTTAAAAAAATAAAACATGAGCCCTGCTTTATAGTTAGTTCAATTAGTATGCAAAGTTTCATGATCTAATTTAAAGTATTTTATGAATAACAGCGGTTTATTGTTAAGTTTGGAGGTAACTTTGGATTAGTTTTCTTTCGAGAAAATTTTACGGAATCGTGTTTTCGTCTAACATAGTACTTAACATTAATCCTCAACTTCACCATATATCTATTTCGAAATTAATGCTACAATATTTTCGGCATAACGGAGGATCTTGCTAAGCTATTTGTGGTAGTTTTCTTAATATTTCCCCTTAAGGACACGTCAGGTCTCTTCTGTCATAAAACACTCATAGTATAAGCATTAATAAGGGTGAAGATGGCGTTTATAAATGAATTATTTGGTTACAATAAAATTTACTTAAAAAATAATACGAAATGTTTCAATAGCCGGTCCTATTGATCGTGTCGGGCAGTTTATTATTAGGGTTTGACTGGTGGCTGCCATTGGAAATATATTGGTATATTAGAGGCAAGTGAAAGGCCAAAGAAAACAAAAATAGTTAAGAGAGTGGTACCAATCAAGACGGACTTCTAGACATACAAGGTGTCGTGCCAGCTTGTAAAGAAAAGAAGTAACCCATTAAACAGAATTTCACTACATAGGAAACTTCAGTGGTTTATCATACACATTTTGTATAAAGTTTATAATATACGCGCAGCTACATGGTAGTCGCATTTTAGTTACATTTAAGCCTAAAAATTGTCAGGCTCCAAGACTATAATGTTGACTCTGGGCTCGCGATGAATATGCAGCGACGTGGGCGTGGCCTAAACTCTTGTAAACCTTTGTTTGGCTACCGATATTGGATCCGAGGCTTATCGGCCACTTTGATGCAGTCCACCGAAATATTTGCTGTTTGTCTAACGGCGCGAGTTGAGTGAAACAGTATATATTATGCGATGAAGGAATATTTAAAATATTTCTTTATTCTGTATATTATATTTTTATTGAATTCTTTCGCTTAACATACAATATTGTGTAAACTTATGAAATCTAAGTTTTTCATAACCTTTCTGGTACAGATGAAAATTGTATATTTCTGATACCTTATTTCGACAGGAATAAAACTTATAAAGAATAATTTTTGTTTCAACTACTCTGTAACAACGTTTTTTATATAAAACTAAAGAGGCAAATGAACTTAAAGTTCACCTGATCGATTGTACTGAAATCCATGCACTTAATGCTGTAGGAAAGATTAGCAGTCTTACTTTTCTTATCATAATGTCTTATGGAATCGTACTATGGGGTAATGCGACTGACAGTGAAGTCATATTTGTTTTATAAAGGAGAGCCAGCCTTACGGGCAATTAAAACTTAAATTGTAAAGAGTCGCTTAGAGAAAAATTTAAGGAAATAAACATATTAACTTTGGCATCGCAATATATTTATGAAAATGTAATGTATGTACACAAAAACATAAATAGCTTTAATAAGAAAAAAGATGTTCATACTTTAAAACACTAGGAACAAAAATAAGCTTGTAATGCCAGCTACTAGATTCCGCAGAATTAGTAATTCATTTATGGGACAATGTATACGTTTTTAAAAAAAACCCAGAAATGTACAAAATTTGTCATTAAACAAGTTTAAATGTTTTATTAAAGAAAACTTGTACAAAAAAGGTATAAATGAATACATAAATGAAAATAACCTCTGGGAATGAGGTTATCGCCACCACGCTGGTTCTATAAAAATTCAAACAAAAATTTGTACGAATGAATTCATAGTAAATTGAAATATGTTTAAAAAAAGTCCCGCTGGGTTTCTTGCTGGTTCTTCCCGGGACAGAGGTTTTTTTGCGAACCAGCGGTAAATGGTAAATAAAATATGACAAAAACAGTTCGCACTTTAAAAATAAAACTAAAAGAATAGGTACCTTTTAAATTTGCAAAGTAAATATAACTCTGTGTCGATGTATCACATCTTTCTTATAAAGTATACGGTGTCTGTATTATAAAACGAACGAATAATTGCTTAATTGCACATTTATTTATTTTGCTTTTGTATCTTGTCAAATAATTTAATTGTGTGCCTTGTTCTTTGCACATGCCTCTTGTTGCGCTTTTTGTTGTGCCTTTTTCCTAAATGCTAACAATTTTATTTTTATTTTGAAATTTTATTTTTATTTTGAGATTGTGCTATATATATATATATATATATATATATATATATATATATATATATATATATATATATATATAGTACAATTTAGCACATAAAGTACAATTATAGCACAATTTCAAAATAAAAATAAAATTGTTAGCATTTAGGAAAAAGGCACAACAAAAAGCGCAACAAGAGGCATGTGCAAAGAACAAGGCACACAATTAAAATACGCACTATATATATATATATATATATATATATATATATATATATATATATATATATATATACACATACACGCAGGAAGTGGATGGAATCATGTGACCCAGGATCGTGCTTCGTGGCATTTCCTGGAGGAGGCCTAGGTTTAACAGTGGATTTGTGAATGGCTGATGATTCTATCCTATCCTGATGATTCAGACTACAAGGCAATCCTTAGCATTAGCATATTTATCAACAACTAGACTGCACCATCGACTTTCAGTCTGAGCATGGGAGCGATGTGGCGGCGCTGTCATCGCGCCACAAACGAAACGCACTGAAGCCTAAATTGCACTATCAAAGTTCCGAAGTAACTGCGCTATTTATAGAAGAGCTCCGATATCGCACGTGAAAATTCCATGTGCAAATTGGGCGCTTCCCGGGTGCCCAGCAGCTGGAGATCTACCTCTTTCCTTCCATGGCTAAAGAGCTACTACGCAGTTGAATTAAAAAATGGGAATACTTTGGTACTGATCATGTTTTTTAAACGCAGATATTTTCGGACACTTTGATAACGTCATTCAGGCTCCGGTAGTTAATCTGACTATTTAGGTTTATGACGGTCGTCGCGACCCCTGCCAGCCCTTTTCAGGGCTGCAATTCTACACAGCTGCGCACCCATGCGAACGAGGGTTAGGGCGTCCCCCCAAGGCGACGCACACCAGCTCGTCCCCGTTGGTGTGGAATGCAGCGCGCAAAGCGGCGATGGGGACCGCCACCCGTCACGCACAGCCCGACACGGCGGAAGGTGGAGGACGGAGTGCAGAGTTGGCACGTGGAATGTTAGAGGAGGCATGAGAGATAAGACGAATGAGTTGATCGAAATAATGAAAGAAAGAGAATTAGATGTCGTGTGTATGTCGGAGACCAAACGGAAAGGCAGTGGTATTGAAGAGCTCCCTGGCGGGACGTTAGCTATATGGTCCGGAGTCCCGGAAAGCGAGAACGCCTGCCAAGGAGTGGGAGTGCTGTTGTCGTCCCGGTTGGTCGATCTTATGACTGAATACAAGGTTGTGAACTCAAGACTTCTCTGGGTTCGCTTCAAAATGGGACTGACGAAGTTATTCCTTTTGGCTGTTTATGCGCCGGTAGCTTCGTCGTCCAGGGCTGAGCTGGAGGAGTTTTGGGAGAATGTAAGAGAAGTTCTAGATTTGGTTAAGGGAAACGAAAGAACTGTTGTATGTGGTGATTTGAATGGATGGGTAGGCATCGCTCGACCAGGATACGAGTCGGTGCTTGGAAAGTTTGGAGATAAAAGGGTTAATGATGCTGGCAAGCTTATACTGGCTGTATGCAAGGAAAAGGGTCTTCTTGTGACAAACACTATGTTTAATCACAGGAAGATCCATATGTACACTAGAGAAAGAAAGAATGAGAGAAGTATGATTGATTTGTTCCTGGTGGATGACCGACTGCGAAAACAGGTGATGGATACACGAGTGTTCAGGGGTGCTGACCTGGGAACGGATCATTATCTAGTAATTACTAGATTTAGGGGTTTGTTCGCGGGTTGGCGCCACCGGACGGCAGTAACAGAACCACAGTCGGTCTGTCGCATCCGAAGCTGGAAGCTTCAGGAAGCGGATACTAGGGACAAATATCACACGAGGGTAGCCGAAAAGCTTGACACCATCGATGGCAGGAAAGAATGTGTGGAGAGAATATGGCAGAACCTTAGGGATGGAATGGTAAGTGCAGCGGAAGAAGTATGTGGTACGACAAAAAGAGGTAGTAGTAAAAGAAGAGATGCATGGTGGAATGACGAAGTGAAAGAAGCTGTAAAAAAGAAGAAAAAAGCATGGTTAGACTACTTAGCCTCTAGTAACGATGAGCATATGAGAGAGAAGATGAAAGAAAGATATAAGCTGCAGAAAGTTCATGCGAAAACATTGATTGAGGAAGTACGTGAAAGGTGTAGAATAGAAGCGGACGAGAGGTTGTCGCACAACTTTAGGGAAAACTCCAAACTCTTCTGGAAAGAGGTTGGAAGGTCCCGGAGTGGTGCGACAGCTTTAAGAATGAACAAAGTGCTTTCGAGAACCAATGACGTCCTCTCAGAAAAATCGGACGTCATGCAGCGATGGAGTGAATTTTATAGAGAATTGTATGCGTGTCATGATCTTAGTGAAGGATCCGGGGGTGACGCCGTGACTGGCACGCCAGACACGGACCTCGATGACACTGAGGTCATCAGCATGAAAGAGATTGAACGTGCGATTCGAAGTTTGAAATGTGGTAAGGCTGCGGGACTAGACAGAGTTACTGCTGAAATGGTCAAGTACGGTGGGCCTCGCGTCTGGGACAGCTTTCATCTGCTGTGCAATTTGTGCTGGCGGACGGGAGATGTCCCGGATGATTGGCGATCCGCGGTCATTGTGCCTTTATATAAAGGTAAAGGTTCACATTTTGACTGCGGGAGCTATCGGGCGATCAGCTTGACCAGTTTAGCAAGTAAAGTTTATTCGAAGGTTTTGACACGCAGGATGCAAGAGAAATCGGAAAGATTCTTATGGGAGGCACAATGCGGATTTAGACCTGGAAGAGGATGCACGGATCAAATGTTTTCTCTCCGCATGATCACGGAGAAGCTTCTGAGTGTTAACCAGAGGATTTTCTGTGCTTTTGTGGATCTGGAGAAAGCATTTGATAAGGTTATAAGGAAGAAAATGTGGGAACTGTTGCCGGGATATGGTGTGGATGGTCGATTGTTAAGGGCTGTGCAGTCACTCTACTATGCTGTAAAGCCTGTGTGCGGGTAGGGCATGACCTGTCACCCATGTTTAGCGTCCAAGCGGGCGTAAAACAGGGTTGTGTCATGTCTTCCTGGCTGTTCATACTGTATCTCGACAGCTGTTTACAGAAGCTGAAAGATAGCTGTTTGGGTGTGAAATTGGGTGACATAAAAGTTAATTGTCTGCTGTATGCTGATGATGCAGTGCTTATTGCACCATCAGAAGCAGAACTGCAGGCATTAGTCACGTGTATGAAAGAGGAATGTGAAATTAAAGGTCTCCGTTTGAATGCTAATAAAACTAAGGTTCTGGTATTTGAAAAGGACGAAGAGAGAACGAAATGTGAAATATGGGTAAATCAGGAATGTCTAGAACAGGTAAATGAAATTGTATACTTGGGGAGTGCTTTCAGCCGGGATGGAAGATGTGATTTAGATGTGGATAGGCGTGTCGCTGCCGGAAACAAAGTCAATGGTGCCCTGAATGCATTAATAAAAAGGCAAGGCGTGGTGAAGAGTGCACGCCTTGCAATACATAACGCAGTGTTGGTACCGACTTTGTTATATGGCAGCGAAACCTGGGTATGCCAGAAGAAGCATAAAAGCAAGTTGAATGCAGTGGAGATGCGATCTCTTCGTAAAATGTGTGGCGTTACCATAGCCGACCGAAAGCGAAACGAAGAGATTCGCAATATGGCAGGATTGAAAGATGACCTTATCACAAAAATTGATAGGGGCGTACTCCAATGGTTTGGACACGTTGAACGAATGAGTGAAGACCGAATGGTGAAGAAAATATATAGAGCGAAAGTAAATATTAAAAGGTGTCGAGGTAGACCGAGACTAACTTTCGAAGACCATGTGAGCAAATTGCTCGAAGAGGGGAGTGTCAAGAGTACTCGGATACCTAGACGTGCATGTATGAAGAAGTTAATGAACCTGAAAGAAGCGAAAGAGGTATGTAAGGATCGTGACACTTGGCGATCTGTTCTCTCTGGCTACCCCGTTAGGGATTGTGCGTGACGATAAGTAAGTAAGTAAGTAAGTAGGTTTATGACGCGTTCAGAGCACTACTACAGATGGCTTTTTTCTCTTTATGAAATAAGATGAATGGCGTAATAGCTTATAATTAATTTTCATACTCTTCAAATGATATTGTTTTCATAGAATAGGCTATGTAATAACCAAAGGGAAACCTTAGAAGAACAGGAGTCTTGCCAGGCTCCTTAAATGTGGAAACATTAATATAGAGTCTATATGTCATATCTTTGATATAAAATTATAATTTTAATTTTTAATCCGACTATATCGCGCACTGGCTAAGCGTTTGTTTTGCGCTGCAAGGCTGCAATTTCAAATCCCAGTACCAGTACCAGTTGCTAGGACTGAACTGAAGCTTTAGTGCACAAAGTCAATTTTCAGTTTCAGCCCACTTCAAAAATAAAGGGTAAGGTCTAAATTTGACTACATTTTGTAACGGTTATAAATATGGGATGAGGTTTTTAATGTACCTATGTAGATAATATTAAAGTTACTTTGAGCTTGTGATATTCTTTAATCCACTCAAAAGGGTCAAAGAACTTTTAATAATATAAATATAAGCCTATTTATATAAAAAAAATATCTGAGCTTAAATGTATTGATAACTGCTTCTACGGAACAGAAGAACATCCCGATGAAGTTTCTTTCAATAACATCCATACTACCTACCTTTATTCTTCGCAAGTTGTTATTCATTTTAATGACATGGTGGTGAATTCAGTATGTAACACAATTTAGTGTTTTCAGTATTAACTTACTTCATAATATACTATCATTCTAGATTGACATGCATGATTGCGAACAATAACACTCGTACTGGCCGCTCGGGACAATAAACTTGCCCATAAGCTGTAAATATATGAGTAGATTCAACAGTAAATCACTAGTAGACAGCCGCCTTGCGTCTTGCACGGCCGATATGTTCAGTCCCCGTGGAACAATACGCTTTGACACTGGTTTGAATTGTGTTAGTTATGCTAGATAACAATTATTACATTAAACTTTGAACTTATTTAATAAAAGTTTTTTTATAAAAGACCGTGTTTTAATTTCTGAAAGTAAATGACCATGAATAATATTTGAGCAGTTATTGACAATATAAGAAATGTGAGAAATAATATTCAAAGTTTAATTTGATAATAGAAAGAGATGCAGGAAGTCGATACAAGCATGCGGATACAAAACCGTACTTTGTAGTAATCCTTGCGGGGATGCCTTCAGCAACAAATTTGTGATAGACTGCAATGAAGATGAAAGCAATATTTTAATTTTATTTTATTACAAAAGTTAAATAAATATTTATATTGTGCGTTTTGTATGGCGAGTGTAGGACCGGGTAGTCGTAAAAAGGGTCTCCCCCTTTTTAATGGAAACGAGGCTTTCCATCTTCATCCTCAGGCGTGATAACACATCTGCCTTTTGATTTTTAATTAAATATAAATGTAGACATCTATAAATTTCACATAATAGAGCCATGCTTCACGTGGTAGAGCCAAATTTTCACGTGGTAGTGCCATGATTTATCTATATTAT
This sequence comes from Parnassius smintheus behrii, assembly GCA_036936625.1. NCBI lineage: Eukaryota > Metazoa > Arthropoda > Insecta > Lepidoptera > Papilionidae > Parnassius > Parnassius smintheus. The sequence continues at coordinate 54,890,928 of JAUPFT010000007.1, forward strand.
TGTAAGTTAGTATAATCGTGTAACATGAATCGTTTGGCTCGACCGGGGAAGGACCACGCTCCACAATAATTGAATGAATGCTAAGCTGTTATGAAATGAATGCTAGCGTAAAAAAGCTGCTCAAAGCTGCTGTGTTTCATATGGTGAGTGTAGAGAACGGAAGACCTATTTTACTGGAAACTAGACATTCCATCTTAGTCCTCACGGGTGACAACGCACTTGCATTTTGATACGTGATCGACGATAGATTTAGATTTCAATGGACCACATCAACCACTTACCATCAGGTGGACTCTGAGCTCGTTTGACACCCTTATCCTACAAAAAAATACCGTCAGTAGACTGTGTGCTCTTTTTTGTGTAAAGCTAAGTTACTAACATATTTAATACAACATTAAATATGTTAGTAACTTAGCTTTACACACGTTTGAACTTTTTTTATAACCCTTGTTGTGTGCGGTTGTCCAATATTTCTTATCAAAGCATTTATTGCACAAGTTTTGCATATTAAAACTTTGCTCGGCTTGTTTACCTAGAAAATTTTCGAAACAAAGCCAAGTTTCCATTCAGAACAACGAAGACGATGTTGCATCGGGGATGAGAAAATTATATTAAAGTCTCCCAAGATTTCAGACGCTCATATAAATTTATAATTGTGAATAAGTAAGACCTTTCAAAGACACCGGTGTTTTATGTAAAAATTGAATATTGTTACTTCTTAATAGCTCTCGTTTATTATTTTATCTGTAGATTATGAAAGATGTTATAAATTAATTAGCTAAAATCTGCGTAGTAAAATAAAATGATCCGAGTTTTAAGATATCCCACCCTTCCCCAATTGGGTGTACTATTCCCATCACCTCTATTCCCAGTACTATGTAAGACATCATTTTATTTTATTACGTGGATGTTAGCTAATTAGTTTTTAACATATTAAATACAAAACATTTCCGCAAAGTAACACCTGATTCTATTAACTACTTCTGGATTAAGTTTAAACTCCAAATTTATGAAAACCATAATTTTTGGTTTTCATAAATTTGGAGCCATGTTTTTATTTTACTCTTTTTATGAATATTGTGTGTCTTAATTCTGTTACTTCACCCTTCAAGTGCCATAATCTCTAAATCTCATGCAGTCGCATGCGCCGGCAAATCCCGAGCGGTCGCATGCGACCGCACCCACCCACAGCACTTAAAACCGTTAAAATGTATACTTAGAGACCACTTTTCTATGAAGAAGTTTAGCATTATAAAATGTATATGAAATTCTCTATCTTGTGGTCTAAACAAAAATCAGGTTTTACTTCATTACAAAAAAGATTTTATTGTATTTTGATAACAAAAAAAATATACCAAGCGAATGTCGGCAGCGTGAAAACCACAATTATTTCTATATATATTACTCGAAATTATTTACGTAAAAAGATAAATTATATTCACACAAAACTTTCATTACAATTTTATAATAAAACACGATACTAAAACACTAATAAAACACTAGAAAAATCCAAAAATGAATACAATAACGTTCACGCGAAAATGGCGTATGAACTGAACGTAGATTATAAATAAATATGCATAGGATAACAGTTTTTTATTGCACTAGAGGATAGAGTATTTCATATTGATTATATAATGCCAAACTTATTCATAGAAAAGTAGTCTCTATACATGTTTTTATGGGTTAAAGTGCTGTGGTTGGGTGCGACATAATGAGACCGCCAGGGATTTGAAAGAATATGGCCGCCATCTCATGAGACCGCTAGGGGGTTGAGAGGTTAATTTTAAATTTTTATATACTTTTTAATAATGCATTAGGTAATAACCTCTGGCTGTGTCTAAATAAGCAATACCTTAGTAATGTTTAGTAAATATTTTAAATTTATCATAAATTCTTTTAATTTAAATGGCAAATATCTAATATAATACAAGAATTAATTATTTATTTACGGTTAAAATAAAATAAAATAAATGCTATGCATTTGTATATATATATATATATTTATATATATATATATATTGTATTTGTAGAGCACTGTTTGGTGCAATTTAAAAATGTGCATGATGTGACGGATATTTATTGCACAAATACTTTGTTGAAGAAGTATCTTATCAAATTCCTACCAGTATAACTATATCTCTAATATTCTACTCTAGCACACGTATAAATATGGCATAAAATGGCAATTTAGCTAGTTATATTTTGTATATTAAGATGCATGGACTTAAAAACAAAGAAATCAATCGAAACATAATGAATATCTAATTCTAGTTATTTCTTGAAACAAAAAAACTACATACTTTGTTTGTATTTGCCACCTTTGTGGCATATCAGTAACAAATATCAATAACATTTAAGTTAACGGAGAGCGCGACCGATACGAGTTCTTTTTTCTATATAAAAGCGGTCTACGATTCATTGCCAGTGTTCACTTTTAGTTTATTTCTTTTCTTTCCCTCGTCACTTTATACCGCGCTTTAGCTTCTCCCTCAATTCAGCCACTCTCGTCTTTCCGTGCAACAGAATTTACGAAATTATTCTCTCTTTCGATCTGAGTCATACCGCTAGAACCCTACAGTTCTTTTTACATTAACCGTGTTTATATCTGCAATGTTTTTACTTTTCATTGCGACGACGGAATATGATGCAGAAATGTAAAATGTGAAGACAATTGAGTGGAGAGGCAAGCGCAAATGTGTAGCGTACGCCACTCTTTGTCTTCAGGATGAAATATTTTTTTCTCTCTACTTAGTGCTCTTTTTAAGATTTTCTGTAGGGTATTTTCAGTTTTCGCGACAAATTTTCTTTGTTGCGCTTTAATTTATTTCGAGACTATTTGTCATTAAGGACCGAAGTTTCAGTCGCCAGATTAAAGTTGTTCAAAGGAAATTATACAGTTTTATAAATAAAATAGTTCATTATTATAACTTTTACTTTCAATCATTACATAATTTATTTCATGGCCAAATTAACACTGCTCTCGTTAAGTCTGAATATTTATGTAAGTATACAGTTATATATAGTAATATTAAGTATGCTGAAATCTTCGTCCAATTCTGAGTAACTGCCGTAATACTGCATTAGAAAGATGCGCTAAAAAGATGAAAAATATATCATAAGAGTAAACAGTTTAATTCTTAAGGTGATAAATTTAGTAGTTTTTCTATTTAACATAATTTTTAAGTTTTACATATTACAAACCAAAATTTCAGTATATGATTTTTGACTATATTATTGATATATTTATGACTGGATTGCATAGAAGAAAAACACGATATTATGTAATTTTCTCGATAGAAAAAAATTGCAAAGTAGGCTCTAATTTTTTACATTTCTTCATGACACCAGAATATTCTAACGAACAAATTCATGGAGTTATTTTTAAGGCATAGTAAATAATCATATCTAAGTTCTCATAAACCAGTTTTTATTCCATAACGAAGTTTTTCTAAAATAAATAAAAATGTTGTTTGGCGCTTACTTAGTTTATTTCCGAGCACTTGTTCGGTATAGATATCTCATAATTTGCGTAATATAAAGCTTTCATTTTGACACTCCCTCAGTCGTCCGTTAGCTTCATCGACAAAGGAATAGGCCACGCTCCCAAAACTACGATTCCTTTTCAAGGTATGCTCTAAATCAAACTTGTGCACGAGAAGAACATCAAAAACTCACTTATTGGACATAAAAAGCAGGAAACACCGACGCTCCGGGCAGTCCGCAGTCTGTAACAATGTTCAGGATGGCACCCGCCATTTCATCGGATTTGATTGAACTAAGCAAAAGAATACTGATTGAAAATAATAATAATCTGATACCAATAATTAATATCTTAAATTTAAAGTCATCTCCAGCTCAATATATCAAAAAGACCTGAATTTCTCCGATGACCATGCCACAAAGTATATGGAAAATCGGTATTTCAGAGTAAATCTCTAACAACACGGGAGGCTCAAGATCAATTCAGATAACGTCATTAAGTTAAACGCAATGAAACTCCCAAACGCAATCAACGTGGTGGAACTACGGAGCAGATACATTATGGCTGCAGCACGAATGAGAAAAGACCATGCTCTCACAGAATAAGTACCAGCAGCGTTACATTGGATCTTTATCACAGTCTTAATGCCGCTTTTCTTCATATGGTACTCGTAAGCTTAATAAACCGGGGACGATTTTTACTGATAACTACGGTACTTCGATGCATTCATAAGTCCTCGTGCTGACAACGCACATACATTTTGTCTATGAATCACAGATCACAGTTTAGACTGTGTGCTCGTTTGTCACAATTACTCCGTAATGAAACACAATTATTCTTTAAAAAATACATAAACTCTGTTGGCATACTTGATAAATAAATAAAATATGATTTATCCAATATTTCTTAGAATTAAGCACATACCTATCGTTTTAGCGGTTAAATTATTCAACAATTCTAAAGTTAAGAATTTTGTTCATTTCACCAGCGTAATCGAATTGCCTTTACAAATGGCCACCGCAATCCTCGTTACCGCAAATTCGGTAATGTCTGCATGTAATACATTTATCACGAAATATGATACATTTTCATCATTTTCAGTATTCGGCGATGATAAAACGCTTTTCATTCATTTATTTTACGATTTTATGATAATTTTATGATAAAACTGTTTTACTTATATAACATCATTTTCACGAAAACACACCATAATTACTACAAGTTGCATGATTTATGAAATTTGATCAATGAAAACAAACAAGCTTAATGATCAAAACGTTAATTTAAAATACCCGACTGTGTTCAAAAGTTTATTGATTTTCTTTGTAATTGTTGATGCAATATATAACTATTATACAGCCTATTTATGGTACAGAGCAGTCACAGAGCGTGCCAAAGAAACAGACATACATACATACTCTCGAAAAATTATTTCCCTTCTTCCGGGCAGTCGGGAGAAAATCCCTTTAAATTTTTTTATAGAATAAGGGTAACAAACGAGTACACAGTCCATCTGATGATGAATGTATACCCATAAACATCTACATCTATTTTGGTATTCAATTAAGAATCAGGTCACATCCAAGGACTAAGATGCAACGCCTTGTTTCCGGGAAAATGGGTCTCCGTATTTTACACTCACAATACGAAACACAGCAGCATTAAGCTGCTATTTAACGCTGGTATTCTGTGAATTCCCTTCCCCGGTCGAAACCACCTATTCGTGCTACAAACAAAATATAGCTTCAGTATAGCTCTACGACGTAAAAACAATAAAAATATTTTCTTCCTGGCACGTTTTACGTAAAATTTGTCTTTAGTGTCAGTAAAATTAATTTTTAATTTCTTTCTCACGGATCTAAGAGTAAGTCACTTCACAGTATCTCCTTCCCTCGTTCGAGTCACGTATCGTTTTTACAACCGCCTCAGCTACTCGACGGGTGGCCAATTGGAAAAAAAAAACGCGCCGCTTAATATTTCATCTCAGCCGACTCCCTCCTCCTCCTCATTCATAAGGGAATCGATATATTTTAAATTCTAATTCAGCTCAATACTCCGCAAGTTGCCTTTTACAGCTCGAATCGATTCTCTTGAATATAAATTACTTTTCTACTTTTGCATTTTTCAGATGCTGAAATTCAAAAGTCAAATAGGATAAAACACCATGAGTTTATACACAAATATTAACTGTATGAATATGGGTATAAATATTGCACGATACCATTAAAATGTCCTTAAATAAATACTAATTAAACCAGGTATAAACTCAATTGTATTTATACGTAAGCAAATGAAAGAACAACGCTTGAGCACGGCAGAGTGCTTGTGTTTCTTAATGCTTGATGAGATGCTAGTGTTCTCCTCACTACATTATAATGCAAATGTCATAGGTTTTGAAGACTGAGTATGTTAAAAGTGAAAATATGACCATGAACATGTTTTGGTTTGATAAAGGAGATAAAGTTCATATTAAGCTATCAACTAGTTATAGATTTTTTATACTGCACACAGTCTTACTTCAGCATAGTAAGACTCCTTTCATTGAATCCTCAAATTTCTAAATTGCGTAAAGACAAGGTACGCACACTGTACTGTTATGCTACTTACATATCTTTTACACTATTTTAAATTTATTTTTCCATTCTGTTTTTGATTTTCTGCATTCGCCTCAAAACTGGATATTTTGCATCACCTTCCTCCTCTCCTTCTCTGCCTCTCCTGAAGTCGTCGCCTAGCCACGCCTACGCCTCCACCTACTAGTGCCCGCGCTTTCTTTGGTCGCTGTGCGTGCGTGCCTCAAGCGCTGCGTGTGCCTACTCCAGACGCTGCGTGTTCCTACTCCAGACGCTGCGTGTCTACTCCGGGCGCTGTGTGTGTCTACTCCGGGCGTTGTGTGTGCTTACTCCGGGCGCTGTATGTGCCTACTTTAAGCGCTGCGTGTACCTGCTCAATACGCTGTGTGTACCTACTCCAGACGCTGCGTGGACCTACTTCAGACGCTGCGAGTCTACTCCAGGCGCTGTGTGTGTCTACTCCGGGCATTGTGCGTGCCCACTCCGGGCGCTGTGTGTGTCTACTCCGGGCGTTGTGTGTGCCCACTCCGGGCGCTGTGTGTGCCTGCTTCAAGCACTGCGTGTACTCAGATCAGGCGCTGTGCACCTACCATAGGCATAGCCTGTACATACATCGTTTCAGTACTCATTTATCTTTGTTATTAACTTTTTAAAAAAAAAATTGTAATTCACTATCATCATTACAGCCCATCATCACCTTCATACCTTTTTTTATAAAAGAAACTGTAAATATCTTTACAAATTTTAAATAAATTATTTTCTTTTTGGCGTTTCGTTGTTAGGTTAGGTTCTTTAGTTTTTAACTGTCGCTTTATGACATTTTGGCGCCCAACGTAAAAGTTTTTCTCTCTTAATTTTTTTTTCTTTTCTTCACCTTAACTACTCCTTATCCATTTCCTTTTGATTTAATTGCTTTCTCTTTCGTTCTTAACTCTTTATTTACTCATCTTTATCATATATTCCAAATTCTAAAACAAAACTTCATCTAGTTTCTCAACTTATCTGGATTATATTTGGACCTACATATAACACTTCACTTACATTCATCACTTTAATATTTTTATTCTAGATAATTTAAAGAGGTACAATTTTTTATTAAATTTTTATTTCTTAAACTTAACTTTGCACTTAATTATAACAATGAAAAGGGTTATTAAGTACGAATTCCTTAACAAGGCCGAACTCCAATACGAAGTAAAGATTAGATGTGAGGAACCAGCTAATACTGTTTTGAATGACACTACATTTGTATATATTATGTTTGTATATTTGTATATATGTTTGTTGTTCTTAATTTTTACTTAAGTCATAGCGACTAAAGATTGCTTAAGATTAATTTCTTTATCTTTATCTTCACTTAGGAGCGGATGACAACTCCTTAAATAAGCCCGAATGTCCTTTCGAAATGTTTTTTTCCACGCAGGAGCGGATGACAACTCCTTAAATAAGCCTGAATGTCCTTTCGAAAACACACTTTTAGAGTGGTAGTGACATATACGTGTGCAGTACGGTCATCCAACCAGTAATAAACGAGTGTTTCAAGACAGCGGTCGTTTCATTGCATTCACAAACATATCATTGGCGACGAAGAAGGAGTACCCACAATAAAAAAAAAAATGGCTTATCTGGGAAATCTGCCTATTTTTGACCATAAGTCAAGTGAATGGTCAATTTTCAAAAGCAGACTAACTCAGTTTGCGAAGATAAATCGCGTCGAAGAAGTGAACAAAAGTGGAATTCTTCTCACCCATCTTACGGATGAAACGTATCGCTTGGTACGAAACTTAGCGTACCCGCAAGACTTAGAATCTCTAAGTTACTCGAATCTCGTTGAATTACTCGACGGTCATTTCAAGCCAAAAAAATGCTCATTTGTGGATAAAGAAAAATTTTTTGGGGCAACCAGAAATCCAGGCGAATCATTGGGAGACTGGGCAGCGCGATTGAGAGGTCTCGCAAGCAATTGTGACTTCGGCACTGCCTTGGAAACGAATTTAAGAGATCGTTTCGTCCTCGGCCTGGGCCCTGGCCCGGAACAAGATAAGTTGTTCGAACAAGATCCGTCCACATTGACACTGTCAGTAGCTATGGAGCTAGCCGAGCAGGCGGCGTATGCCAGGCAGGCGAAGGTTATGTTGTGCACCAGCGAACATGCTCCAATTAAGGAGGAACCGGTATACCGAGCGAGATTTCAAGGTCAAGGAGACAGCGGCGCGGTTATACGGCGTCCTAATGCTGGCAGGACATCAGCAGGTCGCGACCAACCGAGAGATTTTTCTCGTTGTTCGGTCTGTGGCTTGAAGAACCACCAAAGTGATAAGTGCCGTTATAAAAGTTACAGATGTCAAAAGTGCGGTGAAAAAGGTCATTTAAAGAAAGTGTGCGATAGTGTCAATAGATCGCGGATGTACTATATCGAGTCGGTAAGCGAACCAGAGCAGGTCAAGGACACGTCTTGTGAGGAGTGCCACAATTTTAATTTGAGGTATGTGACTGATAAGCCCATTTCAATTGATGTAATAATAGGTAATCAGTGTATGACAATGGAGCTTGATTCAGGATCAAGTAAAAGTGTGATTTCTTATAATACATATAAGGAAAAATTCTTAAAATATTCATTACGTAGTAGTTCTGTAAAAATGTGCTTATATAACGGACACAAGATTGATCCATTAGGTTATATTACTGTAGAAACTAGTTACAATAACAGTACAAAATTGATTAAATATTTTGTTGTCAAAAATGGGGGACCGCCTATACTAGGTAGGGATTTCATGAGCGCCTTTAATTTTGTGATTACTACCAAATTAAATTACATAAGAAATGATTCCGAATTGCATGAGTTATTAAATAAATATTCGGCGTTGTGGCGTGACGAGTTGGGCGCATTTAATAACTTTAAAGTCAGTTTGCAGTTGAAGGCGAATGCTGTGCCTAAGTTTTTTAAGCCGCGTACTGTACCCTTTGCCCTCAGAGATAAAGTCGAACAAGAGCTAAACCGATTAGTGCACTTGGGTATCCTTGTTCCTATTAATTATTCTCAATACGCCACCCCCATTGTGCCAGTTTTAAAAGATAATGGCCAAGTTAAAATCGCAGGTGATTTTTCTATTACATTAAATAAGGATCTCTTAATAGAAAAATATCCCCTGCCTCGAATTGAAGAGGTTTTTGCCAAAATTGGAGGGGGTGAGCACTATAGTAAAATTGATTTAAAAAACGCTTACAACCAGTTCGTCCTGGATGACGCGTCTCAGGAGCTCACGGCAATTAATACGCATAAAGGACTTTTTAAATACACTAGGTTAGTGTACGGCCTTTCTAGTGGTCCAGCCATTTTTCAACGGAGCATGGAGACACTTTTATCAGGAATAGACGGGGTAAGCATATGGCTTGATGACATTTGTGTCACGGGCCCCGATAGAAATTCCCACATGCAGCGGCTAAGTAAAGTCCTAGATAGACTATGTAAGGCAGGCCTACGTTTACAAAAAGACAAATGTCAATTTTTCAGAGAAAGCGTCAGGTATTTGGGTTACGTGATTAGTAAAACGGGATTAAGGACTTGTCCGGATAAAGTACAAGCCATTCTTAGTGCACCGGAACCAAATAACGTCACCGAAGTTAAAAGATTTCTAGGAGTAGTCAACTACTATAGAAATTTTATTCCAAACGCCTCTTCTGTACTGAGTCCTCTACATGAGCTATTACGTAAAGATGCAAAATGGGAATGGGGAAAACGGCAGCGACAAAGCGTCGCAGCGATACGGCGCGAACTGGCGTCAGAACGCGTGTTGGCTCATTTCGAGCCAGCGGCGCAGCTAGTGCTGGCGGTGGACGCCGGCCCGACCGGTCTCGGCGCCGTACTCTCACAAAGGGCGGAGGACGGCATCGAACGCCCGCTAGCGTATGCATCTCGCTCACTTACGAGCAGTGAAAGAAACTATAGCCAGATACAGAAGGAAGCGACGGCCATTATCTTCGGGGTCCGACGCTTTCATCAATATTTGTACGGTCGCGAAGATCCTTTTATCCTGAAAACCGACCACAGACCATTGGTATCAATTTTTAATCCTAAAACAGGTATTCCTGTTACTACTGCGCTAAGACTGCAGCGATACTCAGTTATATTGTCCGCTTATAACTATGTCGTACAATATGTCTCGAGCGGAAATAATATTGTGGCCGATTACTTCTCACGCGCTCCTGTAAAATGCGTCAACGAGTCGTCGAACGATATAGATACAAACGATATAGACACTCATTATGCAGTTAGGTTTCTCGATGCGTCATCGCCGGCCACTTCGGCCCGCGACGTTGCGCAGACGACGGAGCGAGATAGGACGATTAAAACCGTGCTTAGGTACATGCAACACGGGTGGCCGCGTAAATTAAAATGTAAATCTATTTTACCTTATTTTCACTGCAAGTCCGATTTACAATATGAGAATGGTTGTCTTTTTAGGGGACATAGGATTGTTATACCACTCGGGTTGAGAGATAGAATGTTACGCGAGCTTCATGATTCTCATTTAGGAATAACCAAAACTAAATGTAACGCTAGAAGTAGAATGTGGTGGCCCGGTATTGACCGGGACATCGAACGCTGGATCGGATCATGTGCGACGTGCGCAAGCGTGCGGGCCGCCCCGCCGCGCGACCCCCCCGCGCCCTGGCCTCCCTCCACCGCGCCATGGCAACGAGTGCACATTGATTACATGACTGTAGGGCAGAGGGTATATCTGGTAATCGTCGACTCCTACAGTAAATGGATAGAATGTCTATACATGCATAACGGAACCTCATCTAATGCTTTAATAACAAAATTAAAAGGCGTTTTCTCTAATTTTGGAATACCAAATGTTTTAGTGTCAGACAACGATGTAAAAATTAATTCACTCGAGTTTCAGACATTTTGTTCATCGAATGGCATAAAATACATGACGTCACCCATTTACCATCCGCCAAGTAACGGTCAAGCTGAGAATTCAGTAAGAACATGTAAAAAAATGTTAAAATGTATATTAATTGACAATTTACCTTTGCACAAAGTTCACGACATGTTATTAGGGTACCTATTTAACTATAGAAATACCGTGCATTGTACCACGGGTGAAACGCCGGCAAAGTTAATGTTCGGCAGAAATTTGCGGTCGCGTCTCGATTTGATTTTACCCTTAAAAAATCATAATTCTAATTCACTTACGGCAGCCGGGAAAAGATCTTTTGAAATCGGCGATATCGTTTGGACCCGATGGTACAGTGCACGAAAAGAATCTTGGCAGTTAGGTAGAATAAAGGAAAAAATAGGAAATAAAATGTATAGAATTCATATTAGGGACATGGAGGTTTGGTGTATTAGACATGTGGATCAAATTATTAGATATACGGGTTCAGACAGTAGTCGCGACGATATTGTCGCTGCTGAGGAGACTCGTTGCCCCTCCACGTCGCCGGCTACTGTAAATGCACACTCTCCCGCGCAACAGCCTATGTTTCCGGGTATAAGTAATACGGAGCAAAGTATGGAGCAGGCTACGAATATGCAGACTGGTGAGCTGCAATCGCCCTCGAATACTGGAGCGCCGAATCTTGGTTCATCTGACCACGGTGAGGCAGAAGAAGTAAGTGACTGTGAGACTAGGGAGTATGAAAAGGACAACATTGCCTCCGTAGAAAGGCCTATGGCAGAAACGGAGGCTGGGCCGTCCACAATTGGCGATTCCCATGTACCGCCAACATTGCCACTTTTAGCCACACGCCCGAAACGTACAAGACCAAGGGTGGATTATAAAAAGTATTTTTAAGTAGCGATTGTTAATTATAGTTATGCAGAGATCAAGTTTGCTAATTATTGTTAATAGTTATTATTAGTTGTTAAGTTTATGTAAAAAAAAAAAAAAAATTACTGTATTTAATTTAGAAACCGTGTTACCAGGTTCCAAAATTAAGTGGGGAGGAATGACATATACGTGTGCAGTACGGTCATCCAACCAGTAATAAACGAGTGTTTCAAGACAGCGGTCGTTTCATTGCATTCACAAACATATCAGGTAGTCATTGAATGTGAACTCCACCCTTACCTGAATGCAGATGATGAATGTAGGAGATAGTTTATCTGATTTTGCCTGGTGATGTCTGTTACTGCAAAGCTCTGTTTTTATGGTTTATTTTAGAATTTACATATCAAAATTTTTGCTGAGTCAAAAATTTTCCAGGGTCGGGGGGAAAATGTAGTGTTATGCTACTTACATATCTTTTTACACTATTTCAAATTTATTTTTCCATTCTGTTTTTGATTTTCTGCATTCGCCTCAAAACTGGATATTTTGCATCACCTTTATTTCCATAGGATCCTGTAACGTTTTTAAACCATAAGAACACAATAACAAATCATTTTCAATTCGTATTTTCACGTTATTAGCACTTTTTAAATCGGTGTTAGTGGAGTCTACCTTTTTCGGTCTTTTATTTAGTTCTCCGTAACTCTGCAATTTCGGGCTTCGTGCGCGCTGTTGCGCTACCTTTTTTCCTATATCAATTATATTTCATTTTTCACCTAAATCTTGCCGTTTCTCTATTACGAGCCTAAAACCAGAATTTGACATGTTTTGACATCGTTGTTTATCTGGTTGTCATGGCAATTTTTATTCAAATTTGTTACCGGCCTGATGTTTTTACTTCAATATTTCCACAAAAATACTCTTTTCCTCTTGGCCATTTACAAAAATTTGCTTTTAATTTAAATAATTTCAAATTTAATTTAAATAATTTCCCGTTCTTATCCCTGATCCGTCAAAAAGTATAAAAGCCGAACAATCGGCCAATAAAGGAGAGTCTCACTTCAGCTTTCATACGAGAAGCACCTCCTAAAGGCCTTATCCGCACTGCCTCGGGATCTTGTAAGCATCTGCCTTTTCCTGAAGTCGTCGCCTAGCCACGCCTACGCCTCCACCTACTAGTGCCCGCGCTTACTTTGGCCGCTGTGCGTGCTTGCCTCAAGCGCTGCGTGTGCCTACTCCAGACGCTGCGTGTTCCTACTCCAGACGCTGCGTGTCTACTCCGGGCGCTGCGGTGTCTACTCCGGGCGTTGTGTGTGCTTACTCCGGGCGCTGTGTGTGCCTACTTTAAGCGCTGCGTGTACCTGTTCAATACGCTGTGTGTACCTACTCCAGACGCTGCGTGGACCTACTCCAGACGCTGCGTGTCTACTCCAGGCGCTGTGTGTGTCTACTCCGGGCGTTGTGTGTGCCCACTCCGGGCGCTGTGTGTGCCTACTTCAAGCGCTGCGTGTACCTAGATCAGGCGCTGTGCACCTACCATAGGCATAGCCTGTGCATACATCGTTTCAGTACTCATTTATCTTTGTTATTAACTTTTTTTAAAGAAAATTGTAATTCACTATCATCATTACAGCCCATCATCACCTTCATACCTTTTTTATAAAAGAAACTGTAAATATCTTTACAAATTTTAAATAAATTATTTTCTTTTTGGTTGTTTCGTCGTTAGGTTAGGTTCTTTAGTTTTTAACTGTCGCTTTACGACAACACTTCCGCTAGTCAATTTTTCATTTATAAAAAGATATTTTTATTACCTAGGGCCTTTACTTTAAAACAAAATAAATGCAAAAATAGAGATTTACGGAATGTCAACATTTAATTGTAAAACTTCTGCCCGCTCTTTCCTGCTAAATAAGTCATATGATGGATACGGAGCAATACTTATTTACATTGTTATAAAATTACGTTGCATTGTTATATGTTTATTTTATAATTTTTTTAATACATGTACATACACTGACACACACACACACACACACACACACACACACACACACACACACACACACACACACACACACAGAGAGAGAGAGAGAGAGAGAGGGGGGGGGAGAGATCACTTATTATGTCTCTAAAATTTTATAATTTCTTTATACAAAAAAATAAATTAATTTAAACAATACAACTATGTATTCCTAATCAACAGGGGAGATGGGACTGTTCTCCTAAATACAGGTTACTGAGTAAACCTAGCTAGGAGAAGCAGGTTTCTACCCATTTCAAATTGGTCCTCATAATGTATTGTATATATTTGTAAAAAGTATGTGAACTACGAAAATGTCAATAAAGAATTATTATTTTAAGATATAAATTGTTATAATATTCAATATTTTTTTCGTAAAATGAAAAAAAGCAGATTTCCGGTATGAAGTATTTATTTTATAGCAGATTTGTTCCTAAAGTGTGATATAGGCTTCAAATGTTGTTTAACATATCACCATCTGTCATCGCATTACAATGACAGTACCACCACCTTCATAATATAAATGTTGTTATTTAACTGTACGAATATTTTTCGTTTTCTTTTCATCTATATACTTTTAAACTTTTTTGATAATTAAGTAAATAGATATTACATAATTGACTTCCACGCACTACCTACAACATTACTTCCAACCAAAGAACCCACCAACCTTCAGTGTTAAGAATGTTCAATTTGGTTTCAAGACTGTATTCCCAAAAGTTCGTAATTTTATATTCTTAACCAAATTAAAAAAAAATATATGTTTATAGATTTTACACACAGCCTTTCTGAGGTTAGGAAATGCTGTGCTCAATAGACACGAGATCTAACCTTAATCAAGAATCAAGATGCATATGCTTTAACACCCCTGAGGACTCATATGGATTAACTGTTACTAATCAAAATAGTTTTTTCCTACACTTGTTATAGGTATGCAAGAAAATAGTACTGTAGTCCACAAAATTCCCTGTTATTTTGTGAGATCTATAGATTGGGATCCATGCTCGACTCAATTAAGGAAACACCGGTAATGCATGATCTTAGATATCATGCGTCCACACCAAACTTTCGATAAAAAGTATATAGTGGAACTACTCTACAGGAAAAACTGCCTGCATGGCCAGATTGTGACAGAACAGACGTGAAAGAACATAAAGTTATCATCGTCTATGTATGTAGCGGTTTAATACTTAAAAGGCGTTAGATTCAGAAAATGTACTGGATTTAGAGCCAGCGGCTCCGAGGGATCGCTTGAAAACGTAAGGCAAAGCCGAAATAAAAAGCGTTGATGCTAAACACGCGCTAACTCAATCACAATGATCCCTATCAACAACCAGGCCTCGCTATCTCATCACCCCAGTTCCTCCATTTACATACAAATACATAAAAATCGCTACGGAACCGTAATCGGTTCTGGGTCACGTGTCTACCACGGCGAATCATCTTCTTCATCATTAAGCGTGAACGAAAGAGACCTTTCGTTTACGCTTAATAAAGTACAATCTTCCCGACAGTCATTCATAACTATATCGTCGGCCAATTGAAGGTGAGTGGCATACTCGCCATTGATGTTAATATCGTATCCTTTCCAGTCCAGAAACATGAAAACGTCTTCCAATGCAGCGGTGAAGAGAGGGATATTACGTCACCCTATCTTACACCTCTCTGCAGTTGAATAGGTTTTGTACTCTGGTTCCGTACTCGGATAGCTATCGTAGCCCTACTGTACAAACACTTCAGTACTTCTGAGCAGCACGACATGAGGTCGGTAACCTCATAAGGTATACCAATGGGTCTAAAATGGGCCCTGACGTAAGCTTTGGAATTAATGGGGAACGCCCCAAATTCAAACTTAGTATGAATTTGGGTAGATTCTCCTCCATCTTCCAGGCAGAAATTTTTACCATACTTCATTGTGCGGAAATCAATCTGCAAAAACACTACTTCAACCATATAATTTATATATCTAAACTCTGATCGTCAAGCAGCACTGCTAGCGCTGAGGTCAAACTTAGTGAACTCGAAGCTAGTTGGAGACTGCGTGAACCATTTAAACGCCCTGGGATGCAACAACTAAGTCGTCATAAGATGGGATCACGCGGGTATTGTAGGCAATGAATTTGCCGACAAACCTGCATGGCAGGGCTCAAAGTGTACACAATTTGGACCTGAACCATTTTGTGGAATCCCAAGAAGCCTATCCCGATTGACCCTTGAAACTCTTTATCACAATAAATCACTTAATATCTGTTCTGAAACACTAGACTTAAAACATTCTAAAACTTTAATCTGGGTTTTTGATCGTAAATTCGCTTCACAGCCCTGGGATTAAGTACTAAATGCATAAAAGAGCCCTATCTGAACACGGTTTTCTTACAAATCACATGTCCATCCTGGGTCTAAGCAACTCAAGTATGTGTCGGTTCTGTTTCATAACGGAAGAAATGCCTATGCATATTCTAACTGATTGAGAACCCTCATGCGCAAACGTAACACTCATCTGGGAAACTATATACTCCGTTCAGAAGAAGTGAAATTGCTCACGGCTAAGCAATTCCTTCCATTTTTTGAAGACATAGGGCTTAGCCGTGAGCTATAGCGATATCAACTATCACAATAGATATTTTAGGTCGCAATAATACTGGTCTCCTTACTTAGATCTGCATAGCTGCTCGTACTATATTAACACAAAAAACGATGTTTCAGTGGTTCGCTTTTTAATTTTATACAAATTTTAACTCTATTTTTTGAATATCTGTAGTTTGGTTTACTTATTTCTAATCTAATGTAATGTAGGTATAAGATATAACAAACTTTAGAGAAAAAAACGTGAACCCTTTCATTTTCCTCACAAATTCACTTCTCCGCTACCAAAATCTTTCAAGTATTTCACCTCATTCTAAAGTGTCTCCGACTTACTACATAAAAATTCTTGGATGCCCTCCAGCGCACTGATCCAGTGCATACCGGCGAACTTTATTAGTCTTCGACAGTTTCACAGTTATTCTAAGACAAGCCGGTTACGTCAGGATAATTCCTTCACCGTCGAGCACGTTGTTAACAAGCACTTAAAACTGCAGTTAACAATCTCATTGATACTTTTGGTACATCAAACTCGGGTCGCACGAGCACTGTGTAATTAGCGAGTGCATAGCGCTTTACTGATTGATTAAAAAAATATTTACAATGCATCATGATGTCCTCTGTTAACTATCAAAATTACGCCTACTTAAAGGTAAAATTAATTAACAATTCTAAGAATAAAACAAGGTAAACAAACTCATAATATTAGGATTTAACTGTAAACAAAATAAAGCTCAATTTGTCAGCGACGACTGAAGTAACATATTCAAATGCGGAGTCGAGTTCAGAAACTGCGAATTGTAGTCGTTTAATACCCGGCAACACTGCAGAATGAAAGATACGTTTATTTTAGTAATAAATCGATGCGTTTGATGTTTTACCTCGTTGTGGTTGAAGTGCTTTACGTTAATTCCCTTTATTCAAACTGCAGCTCAATTATATTTATTATATCGTCACAAAGAAGATTATTGCTGCACCCGTTTTTCCGTGTGCTTGCATAATAAATGCACAGCGTGGGGAGCCAAATTGTGATCATTTCAATGAATGTTTCATATCTATGTCTGACTGGGAGATCATATCAACTACTATATTACCTACTATAAAAACTATCGACAATGTGTCAATAAACCACCACCACAATCATTAGATTTATTATAAACATCACAATCGCCATCACTATCACCACGAGCTTAATCTCTTGGATGTGGTGGTCCTTAGATGCCAACAGCTGTCTTCTATTAAAATCTATAATTATGCTTTTGGTTTGTTATCCTTTAGAACTAAGATGGAATGCCCCGTTACGAGTAAAAAGATTACTCGGTTTATATTCATACGAAACTTATTTTTCTCTGTATGTCTGTTTGTTTGATTTTTTAATTTATTCCTAAAATGCGTGTGCATTCGTCACTTTTTAATTTTCCCAAACTTAAAGCGGGCTAACCTAAACATATTACAATGTAACTAAACGAACAGATAGAGATCTATACCATGAGGTATCAAGGCTGATTTTTATCCGAAAGCTTTAATGATTAGTTTCCTCTAAAAACGAAAAAATAATAAAATAAAATGACTATCTTTGATTATTTAAACCTCACTAACGCCACATCAATAGAACCAGAACCTAGGCGGGTCCATATTTTTTTTGTATTTACACAAACGTAAGAGCTAGCGAGCAATAATTTCAATAAGCTAGCCAATGAGTTTGACTTCAATTTGTTTAACACTAGTGCTGCGTCAGCTAGGCGAAAACTTAATAATGCATTTTTTGGTACTTTTGTATTTGTGTTTATTTTTCTGTTAAAAACAGCTTGTATACAAGTTTAGCCCTCATTTGGCATAAATATGTTGTATTGGATACTTTCGAGTGTTAAATCGTGTTTATCACTGTTGTAAATTCACCTTAGTATCTATTAGTGAGGATCTTTAATTGGCTTACTGTTTTTATTAGTACTATCTATCCTAATTATTATAGCCGTTGGACTTCCAAATAAAATTAAATAAAAAATTACTTCTTTTAAGAGCTTAAATACCGTTTTATAAAACCACAACATTTGTCTTTCCTACACTTTCAGAATTAAAGTTTAAAATGTTTAAGCCAATGTGGAGTAATTCGAAGAAACTTAAATCGTCCTCTGTAACTCGGAGAGGGTCACGTTGCACGTTATAGCGCGGGCAAAGTTGCCCCTCCGACAAAATTGTTCTTTTTGCATTACGAATTTATGCCATTCCCCGACTCGGTACGTTTCCAGCGATATATCAGAGAGAAATGCAGGCGGGAGTATTGGATTGTCATTACCATATTGATAGATATATGTTAAATATTTCATTCAGTCTTTGTTTGTATGTTACTTTTTTGAAGTACGATTGAACAGTTCGCGGTTGATTTTTTTACACTAAAGTGTTAGAGCTATTCTACAGATATATAAAAGTAGCACGAATGGGTCGGCTCGACAGAAGACGGACCACGGTCTTACAGAATACCAGCGTAATATAGCAGCTTAATGCTACTGTGTATCGTATGGTAAGTGTAGCGAACCGGAGACTCTTTCTCTACTGGGAGCGAGGCATTTGATTTTAGTCCTCAGGGGTAATAACGTATATCCATTTTGATTTTTAATTGGCGATAGATGTGGATGTCTATGGGTCTCAGCATCCACTTACAATCTGCTGGAATGAGTGCTGGTTTGTTATTCTTATTCTATAAAAAATATAACTACTCTGTATTTGTATTCTGTAGAACATACTGTTGTACAAAATAAAATATTCACAGACAGTTTGCAACACATTGAAAATTTACTATTTACTTTGCTATGCAGTTGCAATTGTTGTAAAATATTGCCTACAGTGAGCTTACCAAAGCTTTGACAAAACAAACTGATAGAACGGTCATTTCGTTGACCGTCGTCGTCGTTAATCTCGTCTCTCTCCATTTAGTCTGACAAATGGCCTCGGATTCTGCATAGTAGACAAAGATGTGACTTATATTTTTCAATTTACACGTTGCTCAGACCGAAGCTTTCAGGTAAATTATTAAAGGAAAAGGCGAAGAAATTCTACACTAGTTAATATAAAACAATAACCATTTTTGTTGGTGACGATCAAAAATTTACACAAAACACAAATCGTTATAATTTTTATATTTTTCATCTTTCATAAAATACTCCTAAGAATATATTATATCATCGCTCGAAGTAACCGTTGTAAAAAAGTTATTACAAAGTTCCGGTTCCTTGTTTTTTTAAATTGCAGTGACAAACGAATTCTCAGTATGAAACTGACTTCAGACGTAGAAGCTCACAGATGCGTTATCACAGCTGCATTGTAGCACATCATACCTCGTATCCTGTAATTATAGTGACTCTCTATATGTTTAAAAGGAAACACAGCAGTGGGTATACTGCCGTGTTTCCTTTTCGTGCTGCTTGGTGGCAGAAACATGTAACAGATTGGTGCCTTCCATGACTCCCGGTCGGAAAACTGTCCCATGTAACAAAGATCAAGAACATCGATTAAAACTGCCTTTGCGGATAAAATCCGTAAAGGTAGTTTTAATCGCTGTGTGTTCGCGTAACTATCAGAAATGATTAAAGATCAAGAAGATTTTTATTTATTTGATATTAGTAACATAGAGAAATATTTCACTTTAAGTGACTGTTGTAAAAGATCTTCGACCCTTATTTGGTTCTGTAGATATTTATAAATTATCAAATAATTAGTATTTATATCCTAATTCAGAAGCAAGGTTTATATAGAGTTTTACTTTTTATATACTAAAATTACGTAGAGTAATCTGTAAATATGTGTATTTCATTAAGACCGGAAATATGTTAAATATGTTATTTTGTTCCAACTTATTAAATTATTTCACTAACAGCCAGTGATTAAGCCCACTCAATGGTATGTGGTGAAGAAGCCTTAGTGATAATTTCCAGGTATTAAAGGAAGCTATCAACTGTGTATTTTTGTCAATATAGTTTATAAATAATACATTTATTTATTGAAAGTCACTGTTTAATTTACGAATGGTTCGGAAAATATCTCTGTCCTGAGAAGAACCCGCAAGAACTAAGAGGGACGAACAGCAGAAGAACAGCTTACAGTCATTTAAACTACATAATATTTAAGAAAACAGAACAAATTAGAAATAGCTTGGTAACAATCGCCTTATTGCTAGAGATTGCTATCATACACGTATGTTGTTCACCTCGCAACGTAATGGTGTCACAAATAAATGCTCTAACAGAAATCGGGTTGACAACCCCTGCTTGACGAAACATATCTGAAATACGATGGAAAGTAGCCTGAGATACTGTGTTAAGTTTTATTCATCTTCTTGATTAACTCGTAAGAGTCCATTGCATTATATGAGTCTCTCCTGCTGTAAGGAGAATCTATCTGAATCACCACGATCGTTAGCACAAGCTCGCAGTTCCAGACGTGTCGCTTCGTATTTTACATTTTGCCTTACCGATATGGTATACTGCCATCTAAGGGCGACTATTTGAGATAATAATTTATTTAAGAGTAAAAAAAATATTCTTATACAATTTTACATAAGGAAAAGGTTAATGAAGGTTTTCGAATAAAACCCAAGATGAAATGCTCAAATAGAATTTGTTAACGAATTAATGAAATTTGAGAGTAATTTCTAAACTAATAAATAAGAAAACGATAAAATCCGAGTTGTACCGCAAAATTTCATTTGTTTAATTGTAAATAAATTGAAATAATTATTTACATACTTCCTTTTCAGCTCTGTCTTCTGTGCCATCCTACATTTTAGTCTACTAGTGCCATTTGTTAACATATCCCTAAAAAGAGCAAGACTAGGCTATATATTAAGGAAAGTCAACTTCATGACCCACAACATACGCATGAAAATTGTTACACGCGCAAATAATCTACGTCTCTTGTTATTTAGAGCTCATAGAAAACACTTTTATATTTACCACAAAACCTTATGTTTTAACTAGTTGGATATAAGAGTGAAATTCCATTGAATTGTTACGGATGAAACGATGTTATTTTATCCAAAAGGCAGTTCCCACTTCTAAGTGCATAGAGATCTCTCTACGTGCATCCGTTCGCAATGTTCAGTTGGAAATTTCTCGTTACCGCAATAATCCACCTTCAGGTTGATATAGCATTTTGCAATATTTCATAATTTACGTGAGAGAAGTACAAAGGCTTCGCGTCTGCTTAGTTACCATAACGATTTTCAATTCGTTTTGTTGAATTGAAAAACTGAATACATTGTAAAAATTTAACAACTTAACTTTAACCACCAAACAAGCAGACCTTGGAGATATTTTGCTGCATACTCGTTTAATGCCCTTACAACAATACTCGTAGCGAGGCTCAAATGGAAATGGGTGTGATATGTGATTAGATCCAGAGAGGTTTGGTGAAGTGATCGCGTCTTACATTTGTAACAGCAAGAGAAAAGTGTAATTGACCTCTTAGAAGACGGAAGGACGATATTATAGAGGCAATAGCGAGAAGCCTATGGACGTGTACTGCAGACTATAGAGATATATGGCACAAAATATTAGGTCTTTATCCAACACACAGTGGATAAAGACCTAATATTTTGTGCCATATAGCACCATTAATTTAAAAATGATTTTTTATGTTATTTTTGTGATTCTAATGCCACTTGAAGGGAAAATTATGTATTTTGGTTAAAATTGAGACGTGCGTTGTTGCTCTTGGTTACGATATTATAGGTTATATTATTTATCCCACTTATGATAAATTGTAATTAAGTTTGAAGTATCTGCGCAGATACAATTTAGTAGCCAAGGTTCACCATGCAGGGGCGGTGTAGAAATATACACTATCGCATAATGTCCCATGAGTGTCGTAAGAGACGACAGGGGAAATAAACCAGGAGGTAGGCAACGGCTCTTTACTTATGACAACTTTAAATAAAATATAGCGGTTGCCAAATTGTCTGCCAAGTTATGGCAAATATACTTTCTTTAAGGCAATGTATGGGCGTCCCCATATGTATAACGTAATATATTACTTACATTATCAAATTATAATTTTCTGTTGATAACTCAATTGTTTATAAGGTTACCACACATCTCAAGTAATTGTATGGGTCTGATCTAATTGTCATCTTCCAACTCTCAATTTTAATAACTCAAGAATTAAAACATTCTCCTTAATAATTATTAACAAAATACTTGTTTTGTTAAAAAAAGTAAATTTCCCACTTTTGGGTACAGGGCTCCTGTTATTTCTGATAGGGTTTAATGGCAGGGTAGGTACTATCCGCTGCACGGCCCAAATGCGTTGGTAGAATTAGCACGTCCCTAAAATATTAGTTATAAAAATTTAAGATTGAAACTAGATAAGAAATAAATTTAATTAATCACTTCCAGTACAACTAGTTGAGCTCTCCTTGTTTAGATTAATTATTATTTGATTTTCAATAATGCAGTCAAAATTAATGTCTCTCAAAATCATCAATAATCATTTTTTTTTGTTTTATCAACTTCAACTTCAGCTTCAACGAATATGGAAGAAACAGTCACAAAATAAGAAGACAAACACAAAATCACAAAATTACGTACAGTATGCTCCCGAAATAATGTCCTCCAGACCGAATTTCGGCCACGGCGGCCTGCCTCAGCGGAGGCTAGCCATCGGAGCAGGACAGGATTATAGTGTCCAAGTGTCCAAGCGCAAGCACAGGAGCACTCTATATTCCCTCACTCTCATAATCCGATGGGACGGTAAACCAACACGACCGGAGAGAGATCAGGCGCAGGACCAACGGCTTTACGTGCTTTTCGAAGCACGGTGGTGAGACACCGCCAACTTTCTGGCTCCGGGCAACTACTCAGAATTTTTTAAAGGAAAAACTCAAGAATTAGTTTTTTTGGTCCGACCCGGGATTCGAACCCAGGACCTCATGATCAGCAGTCGTACTACTACAACAATTAGACCAACGAGGTTCCTGAAATAGCGGGAGATTAAAATTACGTAGTGGTTTTTTCAGCGCGGCCTTGAATATGAGTTTTTTGCTTGTACGAACTTACATTGATTAAGTAAAAAAAATCATGATTCGTGTAATTTAAGGATTTTTTAAAATAAAAATTTAATTTAACAAATAATATATATATATATATATATATATATATATATATATATATATATATATATATATATATATATATATAATAAATATTCATATAGAACATTTTTGCCGATTATTCGCATAACAATGAATTTTAATTATTCAAACACTACGGTAAGATACATAGAGACATATCATAGAATCGAAGTCAAGTAAAAAAGTTGATACTCGTTTTTTTATTTATATTTTGCTTTGTTTGAAATATTCGAACTTAAATTAGTTATAGAAGGCTATATAAGCTGTAATAAATCATAGATAATTTTATAATTCTTCGGATTTAAGTAAAAGATTATTTTAAATCATGTGAGTACGCTTGTTCAAAGTTATTGCAGAATCATTAATGTGAAACGTTAAAAGGTATTTCTTAGATTTGGTTGACTATAGAAGCTTGAATTGTTTACATTTTTATCTTGATTATCTCTATCCGGACGGAAAGAAGTATAGACAACATAGTATTATGTACAGACATCAGCACGATGTTGATATTTTCACACAACAAAACTACACAAAATACAATGCAACATACTAGTAACGTCAGAGTTCCTACTGGTTAACAATAGACTCCTACAGGATTTAATTATTATTTTGTACTACGTGCCAAATGCAATACCGTAGTTTCTGCCTACACCTCTGGGTGACAGGCGTGAGCGTTTATGTATGTATGTATATAATTCATTTTGTCTACTATAAATTAATTTGTTTGTGACACGAGTAACACGAGTGTTACGCCATTCGATTTGTTGACATAAATCACTCTTCCTGTCAATAGCACTTTATACTGTATGTAACAAGGCGAATACAACAGGTCACGTGCTCGCTCAGGGACAGTATTGCTCAATGCAGTTTAAACTAGTGCTTTCAATACACGCTTATTTTATATTCTCGGACAATTACTACGAAATATCTAGTAGGCACAGAGACAATAATGACAAGAGATAGGGCTTAGCAGTGAACTGTAGCCATAGCAGCGATCACAATAGATCTTTTAGGTCGCAGTGATACTGGTCTCCTTCCCAAGACCTGCATAGCTACTCGCACATAGTTAAAAAAAAAAACTAGTACACAATCCAATTGATGCTAAGTGGTTCCTGTGGCCTATAGACATCTACATCTATCCTCGATTACGAATCAAAATGCAGATGCGATGTCACCCGTGAGGACTGAGATGGAATACCTTGTTTCCTGTTAGATGTGTCTCCGGTTCTCTACACTCACCATACGAAATACAGCAGCGTTGAACTGCTTTTGCTATAAAAATTCCCTGTTGAACTTACTTCTTTCCCAAACAATACCACAAAGCAGGTTCTGAACCACCTGCAGCTATAGATTATCTGCACCTCGTACTAGGGCACCACTCCATCTAGCGGGAACCGCTCTATATTTCGTTTTGGTACTAGTAAGAGGCTGCCAAACATTTTTCCCTATGGGTTGTGGGTTCTTCCAGCTATGCCCTGCCTATTGCCACTTCAGCTTACTAATCCAATAGACTTTGTCAGCTACTCTGGTTCTACTGCGGGTATCCTTATTACGATGTCCATCAAGCAACCCTAGTCATAGCCTACTCATAGCTCGCTGAGCTACCTTGAATTTTCATATGGCCAGTAGTGAAGGAAGATATCTCTAAAATAATAAAAAGTAGGTAATATAACTTAAATTAAAAATATAAAAAACAACCAAAGAAAAAAAAAGGTGACAACGTTTTTTTTTGTTAGAAAGGTCTCTTAATACAGAGTATTAAGAGAAGTATTAACAAAAAAAAAACTTAATCAAAATCGGTTCATGCGTTCAAGAGCTATGAGTCAACAGATGGACACACAGATGCACACTAAATCCTTATAACATCCCTCTGATTTCATCAGGAGATATTAATAAACGTGATATTAAAATGTAAGTTCTTAACAAGTTCAAAAAATTAAAAATGTTTAAACAAAAGATATATTTGTATGTAAGTGTACATCTTGAAAGGAAATGCCCCGAGTTTACTATTTTTGAAATTCACTTCACGTTTTTCTTTGCGAGCACTAAAAGCATCCGTCTTTTCAATTTCATTACAAAAGATGGGAAAAAACTAAAATTGTACGACATAGCTAAACATTAGGTAGAAATATTTGCTTGCAAATTCAAAAAAAAAAACATTTTCTTTTTCTAATTACAACTTTTTTACATTTTTATGTAATCATCTGAAACAACTAATGGTAAATACTAAATACGCAAATGGTGAGGACATTCCCAATTATTTACACTTATTACTATTTATTACTTATTTTTTATTTATTTAACTTGGTAGAGCCACACTGCGGCCATATTACGGTTGTTGTACGAATGGGTTGGCTTAACCGGGGTAGGACCACGCTTCCACAAAATACCAGCGTAAAATAGCAGCTTAATGCCCTTGTGTTTCATATAGTGAGTTTAGAGAACTGGAGACTCCTTACACTGTTAAAAAGCATTCTATATTATTCCTCAGTGGTGACAACGCACTTGCATTTTGAATGTTAATCGAGAATAAATGAATATGTCCATGGACCACAGCATCCACTTATCATCAGATAGACTGTGTGCTCATTTGTCAACCTTATTTTAAAAAAAATGTCGATTGCAACATTCCGCCTGCGAAGCATATCGGTGAGGGTTAATCTTCTCTGAGATAAGAGAGACTCACAATTTGAGCAGAGTGAGATATATTGAAGTAATTAGTCCACCTCGCCGCTGTATAATTTTTAAGTGAGTGAGAGCATATAAGCACGCAGCTTGCCTGACAGTAAATGACTACCGCCAACCATTAACAACTGCAACACTAGAGGAATTAAAGACCGTTCTTTTATATTGTTAAAGCTAAAGGCACAGCCTAAATACAATGGGTGCGTTTGGCAGAAAAAAGCGCTAGCAAGCGCTTGTAAGCAAAATGGCGATCGTAAGCGGTAAGCGTTGTCAAATCGTAAGTAGCTATTTTCCTCTAGGACACGATGTTAGTTTTAACCGGGGAACCTAACCTAATTTAAATATATGTTTGTGAAGTATTCATATTAAAAACTTACCAATCATGAATTTTTAATAACATGTATAATATGTCTATTCATGTCATTATATTACCTAAAACTAATATTGCAAAAAACAACTTATAAACTCTACTTCAAAACAAACAAATTAAATAAGCAAAATGGCGGATTGTGTCAGCGCTACTGAAGTAGCAATCGTGTCCTGGCCGAAAACTATTTTAGCGCTAGTAAGCGCTTGCTAGCGCTTTTTTCTGCCAAACGCACCCATTGCACACATGCTATTTGCGTCCTGTTCTGAATAAGATATAAAAAAAATTACTCCGCTGTCTCAGAATATTTTCGTCTTACGTGTCTTCGATGTATTTTATTCATCAGATTCATTTTTTTCTTGACTAACGACCAACGTCAATTTAACGTCATAAGGTTCAATTTACATCTTCATTGGCGCTGCCGAGGATTAACTAGGGTTGCTCGCTTACTGCAAATTATTATGTAATATAAAATATCAAACTACCTTAAACCCTCAAAAGAATTCAACATATAAGCTTTCGATCGCATTTATAACATAAATTGCTTATATATTGTGTATTAGATTATTCTTATTCCAATTTCTTCAAATAACATTGTATCATCAAGCAATATAAGGAAAATCTGTTAGTGGCCATGCTTTAGTTTGTTACATTAATGTTTGATTATTATTGTATATGTTGTTGTTTTTCTAAATAAAAAAATAGGGTCACGCAAAGCTCCCAAGCTATCGTAGCCAAATTTGACAGAAATTTAATATCTATTGCTCTCTAAAAAATGTATAATTAAATTTATTGCGCTTAATATAAAATTTGTTTGTTCGTTTTCTTTTCGGTCTTAAACAATTCACATGATGACAATGAAAACTTTGGTGACTTGTTGACGCGTGCCTGCAAAACTTTTTGGAGACAAGTGGTATCATGTACACGTACATATAAAGTCGGTTGTACAAAATTATAATCAATTATTTTGTACAACCGACTTTAATATAAATAAAATGAGAACATCATCAATGTATTCGATGTCAATTAAGTCCGCTTTATTTAAGATTGACTCAAAAACAACTTGTCAGATCTTGATCACATTTATATGGAAAAACACGAGATGCACCAGCTTTCAGATAAAAAAGAATCATTAAAGTCGGTCCACTCAGAAAAGAGTTCTGTAGTAACACATAAAAAAACATAAAATTGAATTGAATTCTTCCTTCTGTTTTAAGTCGGCTGAAAAAAAGGTTTTGCAATACACGCCAGGCACAGCTTCTTAAATACAAAGCAATTTTTTTTTTTATAAAAGACAGGCAAACGATCATGCAGCTTACCTGATGGAAACTGTTGACCACCAACCATGAACAACTGCAACACCAGGATAATTGTAGTTACGTGGCCGGTTTTTATTATCATTTATTGCATATTTAATCCATTTATTTTATACGTAGTAGAATCATGCTGAAGGTTATGTTATGCTTGTAGCTTAAATGGGTCTACTCGACTAGGAACGGACCAGTAGAAAAGAAGTGTAGAAAACCGGAGGCCCTTTTATCAGAGTTCAGTATTAATTTGCCATCAGCTGGACTATGTACTCATTTGTCATACTTATTCCATGAATAATAATAATAATTTGTGGCCGTGGAGGAAAAAGGCCGGGAAGCGGCCAACACTCCATGTGATCGACCGGAGCTGTTCTATATATACTGTTTATGATTCGGAATGTTGATAGCACGATTTAGGCTTCGGTGTGTTTCGTTAGTGGCGCGACGACGGCGCTGCTATATCACTCAGATGCTCAGCCTGGAGGTCGATAGTGCAGCCACGTTGCCGACGAATGTGCAAGTGCCAGGAGAATGCCTTGTAGTCTGCGGTGAGTCGAGAAAAAAGCGAGTAATCTGCGAGAGTGCCGTGAGGCAGAGGTGAGCAGTGAGGCTCAGAGCCGTGCCGAACACTGTATAGCGCAGAGAGAAGACCAACAAGAGAAGGAACAGGAAGCATTACTATTCCAGTGCTGCCATGAACCTTGTGAAACTAGCTGGCTTTCAGAATATGAAGACTGCAGACGATATCTGCTCGGGAGCGAATGGGTGGGGTATTCTATGACGAAGATGAAGCTTGAAGTTTCCGAAGGTTGTTGGTTGCGTGTTCAGATCACGTTGGATGGTCACCACTGTGACTGTTGAAGGAAAAGGGGAGATCTCCCGCTGGGCAAGGTATTGTGCCCGGGGAGCGGCCATCGCTCCATGTGATAGATCGGAGCTGTTCTGTATATACTGTTTATGATTCGGAGTGTTGATAGCGCGATAGGATAGGCAAAAGGGATGTTTCGCTAGTGGCGTGACGACAGCGCCGCTACAAACTAAAATGCAGAAGGCGGTGCTCTTCTATTCCGCCCCCATCGTCCGCCGATTTCTTCCTTTTCTTACCCTCGGCTGCTTGGTCTCCTCCGCCAAGGGCTTCCATATCGGGTTTGATCTATTTGTTTTAACTATATTTTATTAAATATGTTCTAATAAGATCGCGTACAATAACTAACTGTCAATCTTAGATCGGATTTCTACATAGATTAATCATGTACAAAGTAACAAAAAGTATTAATATGGATATAATATCGTAATTCCGGGGGACGCCATTATTTAAAAATATTATGGAATAAAATGTTCTCAATAAAAAAAATACAAAGTCATCTCTTATTTTATTTTTATTGGCCGTGGTCCATATTATCAGGCGAAAAAATTAATAAATGAAATTTTTTATATAACATCTAGCATCTAGCATCTAGCTATCCTTAAAGATGATTAAAAATTAATTACATTTTTCGAGTTATTGAATAAAATACATTTGCTGCTTACTATATCTTTATTCCGTGCAAATTTTTTCCATGTAGTGGCGGTTTAGAATATTCACTACCCCATATCTTCCCGTAGGTGTCGTAAGAGGCGACAAAGGGAGGCAGGCAGGAGATGGACAGCAGCATCTTCCTGATCACAACAATTAGACAATAAAAAAACTGAAGTTACTAACCCGCTCGCAAAGCGTGGCTACTATGGCAAATATCCCCTCATGGGCAGCGACACATACAAATGGCCACCAGTCTCCGGCGGCCCCGCTATTCATGGCTACGGTGGTGACCATGGTAACTGCGGGGCAGGGGTGCTAAGAATATCCGGTGGAAGTTCAGTTGCCACCTGCGACGACTCCACCTGAGGACTGACGAGAAAATACTGGAGCTGGAAGAAGAGGTAGATAAGTTGCGCTGGCATATTATAGAATTATCCAAGTTTCGAAGAGAGTGGGAGGACACGGTAATCCTCGAATCCGGCAACTTGTTTACCGGTTGTATATCACAGGACAGCAACCGTCTGTCCCAAGGAGGTGTCGGATTTATCGTCCACAAGTCTCTTGTCGACAGCGTTGTAAAGATTGAGAGTGTGCCGACGAGGGTCCCGTACCTGATACTCAGAATCACCAAACGGTATTCTAATAATCTATACTTCGGAAATGTATGTGGATATCTCTAGAGCCATGTATTCCTCCAAATCCAGCATACGGACTTGATGGGAGACTTCAACGCAAAACTAGGCACAAGAGTAAGAGGTGAGCTGAAGTTAGGGAAATTCAAAATAGGGCAACGGAACAAAAGGGGCCAGCAGCTGGCCGATTTCACTGAGAAAGGGGGACTCTATGATAAACTTTTTTTTTCAGAAGCGGCCTTACAGGGAGTGGACCTCGCAGAGCCCTAACGTTTCGACAAAAAATGAGATTTACTTTATTTTGACAACCAGACGCCAACTGTTTAGTGACGTCTCAGTGATTGAGAGGGTGAAAACTGGCAGCGATCACCAAATGGTTAGAGCATACTGAACCTAAACGTTAAGTTGGAGAGGTCTCGTTCATTGAAGTCATGGATCCGTCCCCCTCGTGCTCTAATTCAGGGTCCCGAAAACTTTCATCTCAAATTACAAAACCGTTTTGATTGCCTAGAAAACTTCAATACAGTGGACGATATGAACAGCAAGCTCGTGGAAAATGCCCAAGCGGCTGGAGCTAAGTTCTGCAAGACTCGCCACAGAAGAACACAATAACTCTCTGATCACACTCATAATATCATGGCTCTTAGAGAGAAAAATGAGGCTGCTGTCTTCAGCAGATTTGGCAGCATAAATGTAACTGAACAGACAGATCTCCAAATACTTGAGATGGGACTTACGTATGGCCGTGGAAGGAAAAGGGGAGATCTCCCGCCGGGCAAATTGTTCTGCCCGGGGAGCAGCCAACGCTTCGTGTAATAGTTCGGAGATGTTCTATATATACTGTTTATGATTCGGAATGTTGATAGTGCGATTTAGCCTTCGGTGTGTTCTCGCTTGTGGTACGACGACAGCGCCGCTACATCACCCCCCCTGCTCAGACCGGAAGTCGATAGAGCAGTCTCGTTGTCGACGAATGTGCAAGTGCCAGGAGATTGCCTTGTAGTCTGCGGTGAGTCGAGAAGAAGGCAAGTAATCTGCGAGAGAGTCGTGAAGTATAGGCGAGCAGTAAGGCTCAGAGCTGTGCCGAACACTGTAGCGCAGAGAGTAGCTTGAAGGAACAGAAAGCATTATTATTCCAGTGCTGCGATGAACCTTGTGAAGGTAGATGGCTTGAAGGATATGAAGACTGCAGACGATATCTGCTCGGGAGCGAATGAGTGGGGTATTCTATGACGATTATGAAGCTTGAAGTTTCCGAAGGTTGTTTGCTTGCGTGTTCAGATCACGTCGGGGTCACCAATATGGCCGTGGAAGAAAAAGGGGAGATCTCCCGCCGGGCAAGGTGTTCTGCCCGGGGAGCAGCCAACGCTCCGTGTAATAGTTCGGAGATGTTCTATATATACTGTTTATGATTCGGAATGTTGATAGTGCGATTTAGGCTTCGGTGTGTTTTCGCTTGTGGCGCCACGACAGCGCCGCTACATACACGACTTAAATACAGCTCGTATAGAAGAAGCGATTGAACGGAACCAAGGTTCCAAAGTCTTTGCCAGAGATCTGTCTGTCAGAAAGAGCCAAATATCAAAGCTGAAGACCGAGTGTGGCAGTATCGTTTCCTGGACACCTGAGATTTCGAGTGAGATTGAGAGGTTCTATGGTCATCTGTACACGTCAGTGTTGGAGCCACACGCAAGTGTGAATAGCGATCCAAGAGCAAATCTTATCCGACACTATTTCAATGATATCCCGGACGTTAGTCTGAGTGAGATTAAAATGGCTCTTCAGCACCATAAAAACGACAAGTCCCCGGGCGAGGATGGAATTACAGCGAAGCTTCTGAAAGCGAGTGAAAAACCGGTACTTGAACTCCTGCAGAAGCTTTTAAATTCCGTTCTTCATGGTGGTACTATTCCCGAGGCGTGGAGCAGAAGTGCGGTGGTCTTTTCTTCAAGAAAGATGTCAACGCTTTCCTGAAGAACTACAGATATCCCTTCAGAGCCGCGTCTACGTGCTGTTTTCGAGAGTCATTACGAATCGTCTCGCACGCAGACTCGACTACTTTCGGCCTCCCAAACAAGCCGATTTCCGAAAAGGCTTTAGCACCACAGACCACATACTTAACCTTTGATAAACTGTACAGAAGTTCAAAGAGTACAATCTGCCACTTTGCCTGGCGTATGTGGACTATGAGAAATCCTTTGAATCCGTCGGAATTAGGGCGGTGTTGTAGTCCCATGAGCGGCGCCAAGTTGACAGTCAGTATATCGAAGTGCTAAAGTGATTGTACAGTAAGACTACGATGGCTGTCCGAGTACAGAACCAGAGTACGAAACCTATCCAACTGCAGAGAAGCGTAAGACAGTGTCGCGTTTTATCCCCGAAACTCTTCACCGCTGCATTGGAAGAAGTTTTAAAGCTATTGGAATGGAAAGGATACGGTATTAACATCAATGATTAGTACATCACTCACCTACGATTTGCCGACGATACAGTCCTTATATCAGAAACACTGGAGGACTTAATCACTATGCTCAATGACCTCAATAGTGCCTCCCAACGGATAGGTCTTAAGCCTCATTTATATTCAGCCCCTGCCACTGCTCCTCGCGCTGCCGGCAATACTTCTCTAAATACTGCCGTAGCAGGATCGCGGGAAGTGTGTATTCACACTCTGCCCTACCACTCACATCGCTTTCGGCTTTCGACTATGGCAGACGTCGAAATAACTACAGCATCCGCGCTGTTTCTTCTTGCAATACAAAATTATGTTATTAATTTAAAAATATATCAAGTTCAAAAGAAGACAGATAGATACATAGATGATGACAGATGATGAATTGACATGTTTTGCCATAATTGGCATGCAAAAATTATATAAAATATAGCCAATTACACAAACCCAATGTTACATTTTAAAATTATTTCATTACTTAAAAGTTATGTACAAACATTCTTTTTCAACAGATCCACTCTATTTGAATTCTTATACAATAAATTGTTCATAAATTATTAATTGAATTATTACATTATTGTTACATAAATAATATTAAATATTATATGATATTAGTTAAGCTATTATTATTTTAATAACACAATTACACTACAGTATAAATTAATTCATAATTTTAATTACAATATAATTATAATTTAAAAATCTCAGGCTATTATGCAAATATTACCATTTAACTTTGGAGACGCCAGTAACTTAAGGTATCTTCGATAAAGATTTAGTGGACTGTAATTTTGGTGCATACGGCAAAGGGGAAAATAAATAGGTGGGATAGCACGCACTGACCTGATGAGGGCTGCCGCGCCTTCCTCCTGGAGTGTCTGCTATACAGCAAGCTCGCCACGTGGTTCGGCGCACACGCACTCTCGGAACAGTCTCGTGAAGTCCCACACTCTCCACCTTTGCCCTTACGGGGGCGTCTCACACTTTTATGAGTTACAAAGACACAATGTCTGATGCGGTGAATATTAAACATAAACAGGAGAACTCAATGTTCGTCCAGCGCGGTTTGCGGTTAATATATATAAGACGCGACGGGTGGCCGTGCGCTGCGGATGGCGTAATATCACTTAGTATACTGACGCGCGCCGAGATCCTCTTTTTCCTCGGCGGCAGCGCGTGCGGTAGGAAAGGGAAGAAAGGAAGGAAACAAAAAATATGCACTAGTCATGTTGATAAAGTAGATATAACTTAGGACGAACTCAATGCGATATGTAATGTAATGTTGATAAAGTAGATTGTTAACTGGCGTTACCATTTCCTCCCGCCCTTAAAGGGTCACCTTTAAAAGACAACCGTAATATAAAAGTAAAAGGAAAACAAATAAATAAGCGGTATATAAAGTGAGAGGATGCGCTCAATGCGCATGTCTCATCTACTAACCTTACTTGGTAAGCGAGAAAATGTATACATAAATATAATATTGCGGTTTAATACTTTTTTAATATATATAAATATAAACTTAATTCCTAATTTAGATAAATAATTATAATCAAAATAATCGTGATTTATTGTCTTGGGAGAGGGCAAATACGAGCAACAGGACGGAGATATGTTCCCTTAGTAGTTCTCACGGTCACTACTCGAACTACGCCATCCTTCGAAGGATGAACAGACTCGACAATCGCTAATGGCCAAGCAAGGGGCGGTTCATTATCATTTATCACAATTACAACCATGCCTGGTACGATAGCCGTAGACGGGGTGTTCCACTTCTGACGAACTTGTAATCCGTGAAGGTATTCCGTCCTCCACCGGTCCCAAAACGACTGAACTAATTTATCCAGTAAAGAATGCCTGTGTAACAGACTGGTAGAGTCAGATTTGACTTTGGGTGCGGGTAATGACAATAACAATTCAGGCCCAGCGTGTAAATTTTTAATATGATAATAGTCAATGATCATGTTCACTACATGATCACTGCGCGGGAGTATAATTGGATGTTTTTGTGTGTAATCTAATGCGGAGTTCGAAATACGACCACCAATGCGGATTAAACCATTCTCAATAAAAGGCCTTAAACAATTGAAAGCGGGC
Source organism: Parnassius smintheus behrii (assembly GCA_036936625.1). Taxonomy (NCBI): domain Eukaryota; kingdom Metazoa; phylum Arthropoda; class Insecta; order Lepidoptera; family Papilionidae; genus Parnassius; species Parnassius smintheus. The sequence continues at coordinate 54,925,556 of JAUPFT010000007.1, forward strand.
GAGCAAGGTTTGTTACCTTCAATATTTAAATATTCCAATGCAAAATGCTGTTTTTGCAGGGCGCGGAGGATTATAACCTCAGAGAAACTGAGATCATCAGCAGTCACTACAGTAGTGTTGCGGCGGGGCAATAATTTAGCAAACTTACACACGTACGCAATTATACGTAGAAGTTTACTCCAAGAAGAGATGCGGAGTGCGAGCTCATAAATCGCAGAATTACAGATGGATGTGCACACAGTGTGCGACAAAATCTTCTTCTCAGGCATATTTGCAATAACCTCACTGTCTAAAGTACGAAGAGGCCATTGAGATGGATCTAACGAAGTCCACTGAGGCCCATGGAGCCACAGGGGGTTTGAAACTAATTTATTTGGCGTAACGCCACGTGAAAGTATGTCAGCGGGATTCTCAGTACCTGCGACATGATAAAAGTTATCAGCGCGAATATTGTCGGTAATCTGAACAACGCGGTTTGCAACAAAGGTCTGCCACTTGTGTGGCGAACTCTTTATCCAGTACAGAGCTACTTTTGAATCTACAAAGGCATAGACTGATATTGCAAGGTCAAGAGAATAATTGTCGAGTACTCTGCGAAGCAATTTTGAGAGTAAAACCGCTCCACAAAGCTCAAGGCGTGCAATAGATAGTGGTTTCGTCGGTGCGACTTTAGTCTTTGCACAAATAAACTGGACGGTGTTACCATTGACGCTCTTTACATGTATGTAGACTACGGCACCGTATGCGTGCTCGCTGGCGTCGGAAAACCCCAGGAGTGACGCAGTACAGTTTTTGGATACACCAACATGTCGCGGGATACGTAAATCATTAAGAGCTGGTAATTCAGCACAGAATTGCCTCCACATCTTAATAATTGGCGGTGGTGGTATGTCGTCCCAATCTAAATTAAGTTGCCAAAGCTGCTTTATTAACAATTTGGCGTACGCGACTGTGGGAGCAACGAAACCCATTATGTCCCACAGGCGAGCGACAGTAGATAAGATGGCGCGCTTAGTGCACGTCACATCAGCGGGAACAGATATCTTAAAATAAAAGGCGTCACTATCGGTAGACCAATGCAAGCCTAGTATTTTATGTGGCATTGATTTTTCGAACTCTACTTCTCCTGTAATTTTATGGGAAGTAGGGAGGTCATCTAAAACAGATCGACGGTTGCTATGCCATTTTATCAGGTCCCATTGGGCACCCTTGAATAAGTCTATCAGCTGCCGAGAGGTCTCACTGGCCTCGGTTTCACTGGGCATAGAGAACGCGATGTCGTCCATATATAGCGAAGTAAATGCGATACGACTCGCAAGTGGATACTTTGCGCCGTCGTCATCAATGAGCTGTCTTACCGTGCGCAATGCATGGTATGGACTCGAAGTTAAACCGAAGCACACGCGATTGAAGTGGTATAACACAAGTGGGTCTTGTGGACGGAAGCGGTGTAGGAAGCATTGGTAACGACGATCAGAATCGCGAACAACTATTTGCAGAAATTGTTGGCGACAGTCGGCTGTCATAGCGATTGGATGTAAGCGGAAAGTTAAAATTATATTGAACAAGTCGCCTTGCAAATTTGGTCCTGAATGCAGAATATCATTTAATGATCGCCCAGTGCTAGTCTTACTGCTAGCATCCAGGACGATGCGCAGACGCGTTGACTTCTTATCTTCGCGTAAGACTCCATGATGCGGTATGACATATATTGGAGCGGGTTCATGAGAGTCATACGGCGGTGCGGGGGATATATAATTTTTAGCTAAGTATTCCTTTATGACGTCATCATATGCTAACCTTAATGTAGGCGAGGCTTGAAGTTTCCTCTCCAAGCACATGAATCGTCGTCGAGAGGTTTCATAAGAATCTCCGAGAGAGTAAACGTCATCTTTAAATGGCAGGCCAACAATATATCTACCAGTAAAATAATAATAATAATAATAATAATGTTTATTGATAAACAAAATATGGTACACACTTATAATCTAATCTTAAGATTAAAGTTTCGGGTAGAACAAACATTTTAAAACAATAAAAACTTGAATGCATAAGATGTAGTTTCATTCGAACAAGAAACAAGTTTCACCACTAAAACTGTGAACATTATTAAGAATGTAGTTATTTATGTTGTGTATTTAATAGTACAAAATTGAAATTTTAATTTCAATTGAGTAAATCTTAATATTTGAAACATTGGAACGAAAAGTGTACACTATAAGATAAAAATTGCTAGCATTTAAACTAGGCCAAGCCTGTGTCTTAAATGCTAGTTTCTTCCTTTAAGTAAATGAACATAGAATATACACTTAAACGTTTTACAAATTACTACTTTTTAATAAAGTGTTAGTAGGTGCTTATAACTATTTGATATTGTTTTATTTTAATTTAAGTTTAAATTTTAGGACTCAGCTCATTTTTTTATTGTAAATAGCTCTTCAATGTCGTCATAAGTTTGTGATTTAAGCCAAACTGTCAACTTTTTTTTGCAATTGTATTTATTAAGTGGATGTATATTAATCATTCGGTTAATTTTATTATATAGAAAAGGACCAATAAAACATTGAAACTTTTTAATAAAGTGAGTCCTAAAGGGAATATTAGGACACACTCTGTCCTTCCTTCGCATTTGGGGTTGTTTTGGGTCGTAAGAGACTTTCTTATGTTGGGATAAGATAGTATCAACTACGTACAGTTGTCTTACCGTCAGCACATCGCACATTGTATACAATTCAGCAGTGGGAAATCGGTATGGCTTAAAAGTCATAACCTTAAGTAACGCACGTTGGGCCCTTTCCACTCTTATTATATGAGATTTTTTAGCACCTCCCCACGCTCTTATGCAATATGATATTACGGATTGGGCCATGGCATAGTAGACTGATTTTAAAAGTTCATTGTCAGCAACATGCCGCAATGTTTTGAAAATATAAATCAGTTTGCGAATTTTTTCTGATATCATTTTAATTTGTGGTATCCACGTTAGAGTTTGATCCAGAATTACGCCAAGGTACTTTATTGTGGTTGTACGTTCTAGTACTGTACACTGGCGTGGTGTTATATGTGGATGAATATTATTACAAGTATGGGCTTTAATGTGTATTTCACTGGGAATGCTATTTTGTGCTATACCAAAAGTAATAAACTTTGTTTTCGATGCGTTTAGTGTCAGTATGTTTTTTTGAAGCCATTGCGTTGCCTGTTGCAATCCCATTTCAGCCTTGATTCTAGTTTCCTCCCAAGTTTTACCATGAAAAACTAGTACTGTATCATCGGCAAATGTAAAAATCTTACAGTTATTCAAATTAAGATTACATAATTCGTTTATGTATATTAGGAAGAGACTAGGGCCGAGGACGCTGCCTTGTGGCACGCCATAAGTGATGGGAGAATCTAGACTAGTCAGGTCACCAACCTTTACCCTTTGTCTTCTGTGAGAAATATAACTTTCAAACACACATAATGGTTTCCCGCGTATACCTATTTTATGCATTTTATCTAGAAGTATGGATGCAGAGACTGTATCGAAGGCTTTTGCTAGATCTAAGAATACACCTATACATTTATTTTTCTTATCGATTTGCTGAGCAAGATAATCTGATAATCCAGTAACTGCATCAGAAGTACACTGGCCAGCTCTAAAACCATATTGATTGCTTGATAGAAGATCATTCTTTTCCAAAAAACATATTAATCTTTTATTTATTACCTTTTCTATAACTTTTGATAGGGCTGGCAATACTGAGATAGGACGGTAATTGTTGATGCAGTCTCTTGGGCCAGATTTATGTATAGGATGGATAATCGATATTTTAAATATTTGTGGAAATACACCTGTAGTTAAGCATAGGTTCACTATATGTGTTAAGACGGGTACTATATGATTGTTGCAAATTTTTAAAAGTTTGTTGGATATACCGTCCCAACCAGTAGCGCTGTCATTTTTAAGCCCTATAATGATGGCTTTAATTTCTTCACAGGTAGCTTCAAGCATAGTCATGGAATTTGCAGGAGAGGGTGCATTCGAGTTAGATACCGTTCTTTGGTCACTTGTACGTACATTAACTAATTTATTTGCTAAATTTTCCCCAATATTAGCGAAAAAGTTGTTGATATGCTCAACAGAATTTTGAGGAGTGTCAGATATACGAAGTAGGTCTTTAGGTATAGCCTTCTGTTTATTTAAATGAACAATAGTTTTAATGGTGTCCCAGGTCTTTTTAGGATTATTAGAATGCTTTTTCAGCTCATTTTGTTCATAGGTTCTTTTTAATCGCTTGAGCAGATCGTTGCAATAATTTTTGTACCTTTTATAAATTGTTTGCATAATTTCATTATTGGGATCTGCTTTACTTTTAGAGTGCATCCTGTCTCGGTTTCTAATGCAACGTAGCAGCCCTGGTGTGATCCAGGGCTTAAGACAACGAAATCTACGTGGTACTAAGATTCTAGTTGAATGGCTGGCTAGGTAATTTGAGAGAATATTTACGAGTCTCTCAGCAGCCCAATTTGCGTCCATGGACATAAGAATTTCTTCAAAATTGGTTGCATCCAAATCTTTGAGAATTCCTTCGTAATTGACTTTATTCAGTACAAACTCCCTTTTTTGGTAGTTTTTGAATGTTAATTCCAAACATGAAATGACTGCTCTGTGATCTGTGAGCGGTGCATTTAAAACCAAGGTAGTTACTGATCTATTAGTATTGACCATAGAATGGTCAAGGCAGTTTGCTCCTCTAGTTGGATAAGTATGACCAATGAGAAATCCATGACTCGCAAGTAGGTTTAAATAGTCATGCGAATTTTGATCATCATTGTTAGGCTTTACGTCTATATTTATATCCCCCATTATAATGACATTTTTATAAGACTTGTGTGAGGACAATAGCTTATCCAATGAGTCAAGAAATACAGCAATACTTCTCTGAGATGGAGATCTGTATAGGGCAATTATGAGTGTATCAACATTTATTTTTATTATTAGACAACTAGCTCCATCGAAGCTTGGTTCCTCAACAGTACAAGTAAGTCCATCTTTAATATATACAACTAATCCGTCATTTTGGTTTATATTATTTTTAGTATAAAACGAGTCGTAGTTTGGAATCGTTGGAAAATAAGAAGTAATTTTATTCCAAGATTCTGTCAGTATATATATTTCACAATTTAAATTAATTCTGGCAAGTAAAACTTTAAATTCATTAAAGTTGCGATTTATACTTCTGATATTTTGGGTCAATACTTTAAAGGTTTGGTAAGTAGACGTAGAAGTTAGTATTGTTTTGCAAGACTCTGGGTCACATAAATAAGACTTTCCGGCTATAATATTATCAATGTCATTTGTAATGTACAAGTTATTTATGCCCTCGAATTTTATTATTTATTTGCAATGACACCAATATCGGCAGTTTGGTGGAAATCAATAAGTTAACTCTATCAGACTTTCTAGTATTTAAGTTAGTTTTAGACGATAAATTAGCTGAGTTTACAAAGATTACTATGAATATGTTAGTGTAGAATTTACTGATTAGGTACGAATTAAAACTTAAACTAAGAAGCATGCAAGTATGTAAAACAAGTATAAATAAATATAAAATATAAAAAAATTGAAAGTATGTGTAGCACAATAAGATTATTAATAGTCATTTCGTGTTTTTAAGTTTTACCAGGTCTGTTTCACACTTTATTTCAATGTGCGGCGATTCGTCGGTTTTGCGGAGAAAAACTTTCCCGTTGCTCGTCCAACAGTATTTGAATTTGGCAGTTGAAGCAAAATCCCGCGCCAGATACAGTAATCTACGACCTTTATGTGTAAGACCTTCGGATAAATATAAAGGTATAGATGGTCCACCCAAACCTATAAGAGTTGAGTTAAGCCTTTCATTTGGGTGTGTTTTGTTATAAAGCTTGGCACTTTTAATTACTTCCTGTTTGGTCTTTGTTCGCAAGAAATCCACTACAAGGGTAGATGTCCCCGATTTTCCCTTAATGCGGAAGACGTCCTTAACATCACTCGGTTGAAAATCAACAGCAAGGACTTTACAGGTATTTTGTACTATATTAGTAAGTTCCAACTTGTTATCATTTCTAGTAGAACACGGTACGTTTCTAATTTCTACAGTAGTTGATTTCAGCAATCTTTGCATGTCTTCGACTTTTGCTTCAAGTGAAGAGATATACAATAGCTGTTCTTTGCGTTCTCGTTCTAGAGTTTCCACTCTTACCAACATACCGTCAAATTGATCAGATAGAAACTGCAGAGATTTTTCAATCTCCTGATTAGACTGTTGAATTTTAGAATTTTGAATTTTTTATTTCGGCTACATCTTTAGTAAGATCATTGAGAATATGATTTTGGCTTTCACTCATTTCTTTAATCATAGATTTCAACTCTTCTTTGAAATTCAAAAATAAATCTTCGCAACATGGCTCTCTTAATCTTTTTGTTCGCTGGGTTACGTATGGCTTGTGCTCTTGGGCATGCCCAACCAAAGAGACATCAGAATCTGACGCAGTGTGTGGTATTAGCCCACTTGATGAAGGGCTTCTTGTAAGTCGGCTCATTATTAGGATAAATTTTCTTAGGTTCAAAGTTTAAGTGATACAATTTTCGACGTTGTGTTGCACAAAGACCGGTCTTACTCTGATATTATATCTCGCTCGTTCAACAGACCGCAATTAATACTGCACTACTGCTCCCACACTTGCACAGCACTTAATCGTTTATGAGCGCCTGGTACTCGTAGTAATTTAAATTCGCGAATTAATATTTCATAAATTTATTTTTACAACAAAAAGTACGTTTGATCACGGTCGACACCAGGACGGAAGAATGACGATATCTACAATGAAGTAAAAGGATCGCGGGATGTCGTAGATTTATAAAACTCTTCACATTCAATGTCTGAAGGACACTGAATGGGCGGTGCGGAGGGTGGCTGTTCAAGCTCCCAAAATCGTTGCACTAATTTGTCAACGATAGGAGACTCTAGAACTGAGCAGCACGTTAAAGAATGATTTACCTGAAGTGTCGGCACTGAGCCCATAATAACGTAACCAAATACCGTATTCAAAGCCGAGGGCCCGGACAAGTCGTTAGACGAATAAATTACGTCTGGGCACAGTAAGTGCGGGAAAAGGGATGCGCCTATCAAAACATCAATTTTATTAGGCATGCTATAACATTCATCAGCGAGTCTTATGCCATGGAAGTGTGATAAGACAGATGTGTCTACCACAGCGGTGGGCAAAAGGTCGGTGATTTGATCAACAACTAGCGTTGAAATATTGAAGTTAATATTCGAGTCGAATCGTGAGAAAATTTTAATATCAATCGATTTCGATTTTACAATTTTTTCAACTCCACCGAATCCCTTTACTACAGTACATTCGGTATCGTGTTGTTGAACGCCTAAACGATGACAGCACTCTTTAGTCATAAAATGGCTTTGAGCCGCGGAGTGTAATAATATACGAATAATTTGTTTCTCTCCCTTAGCATCGTAAGCAAATACTTGAGCGGTTGATAATAAAACAGTTCTCTGCGAACGACTTGCGCGCGCGGGAGGCGGTGAACGTTGAGAAACATTCTTGAACGAAGTACACAGCGCGACGTCTGAACGCGCACCTGCGGTGAGGGGTGGCGAGTGTGCGGGTGCGGGGGTTGTAGACTTCAGTGTAACTGGCTGAAGCGGTGGAGAACGCGCCAGCGCAGGGGAAGCATTATCGCTTCTGCGGTGGAAGTGCAACAATGTGTGATGTTTAAATTTACAAACTCGACAACTATAATTTGAAGAGCAACTAGACACTCGATGACTTAAACTGAGACAATTCACATATGCATTGTTACTCTTTACGCATTTAAATCGTTCCTGCGGCGTCATTTTATTAAAGTCTGCACACTTAAATAGGTGTTGATGCACAATATTATCGCACAGACACTTTGAGCAACTAGTCGTCGTGCTTACGTACGCCTGATACTTCGGCGACGAAGTATTATTACAGCGACGATTATTACCGTTACCTCGTCGATTGTTTGGTGCGCTATTAGAATTTGTACTAGAATCGGTGCGTTGCAAAACTTTGGAGCGGGTCCTAATAAAATTTACTAAATCATCAAAGGTAGGTACCATCGAGTTATGACTATATTCGAAAGAGCGAATGGTATCCGGGTCCAGCTTCTTAAGCGCGATATGAAGAACAATTAAGTCCGCGAGATTATCTAACTTTAAGTTTTGTAAAGCGCGCACTGCACTTATAAAGTTATCAGTAAATAAATCAAAATTATTTGCGGTGGCCGATTGCAATGGCTTAAATTCGAACATCTGATTAATATATGTAGATGCTAGCATACGCCGGTCTTCATATTTGTCAACGAGTGCTTGCAATAAAATTTTATAATTTTCAGCGCAAGGAGTTATACCTGAGCATACAGATAGGGCTTTGCCCGTTAGTTTACCTAGCAAATAGTATAACTTTTCAGCGTCGGTAAGCGATGTGTTGTCATGGACGGTTGATTTAAAGCTAGCATAAAATAAAGGCCATGAGCGAATGTCACCCGAAAATGGCATAAGTTCGATAGGCGGAAGTGAGAATCTGGCTTTAGATGGTGTACTAGTACTTTGTAAATTAGATTGCGAATATTGTAAATAAAGCCTATTTATTCTACCGCAAAGAGACTCAAACGCAATGAGGCTGTTATAATCAGGTTTAGCAATAGGGTTTATTTTTAATAAATGTGAATTATAATTATCTAAGACCTGTTTAAACTCAATACGTAAAGCATTAATATTAGAACTTCCATCAAGAAAACGCTCCATCGTGGAAGTGTTTATGTGGATGTCCGAGGACATATCATATATTTTTTGCACTATTTCAAATAAAGCATCTCGTTTAGCTAACAATAAAACCAACTCAGCATCAGGTGTGCCCTCATTATCCGAGGAATCGCTATTATTCGATGCTATTTGTTTTTTAGGCGGCATTACAACTTAAGTTATGCGGCAAAAATAATATAATTATAAGCGGGTAGTCTGTAAGCGACCTCGCTACGCGGTTGAATTATTAAATATTAGTTTTGTTAACGATGAACTTTAATTGTTAACTTTTATAATAATTATGAAGTTATTTATAACGAATATAATGCTTAAATATATGTGCAAATAATAAATGTAATTTAACAGTATAATCTATAGATGTAGTTAAAAGTTGATGACTTGATGTGAACATACAACAAATAATTTATATAGATAATTATATGCTTATTCATTCTATGAATATAGTTTTAAAATTACTATGAATGTCACCTATTAGGACCTATTCTAGTGTTCTAATAAGGGCGGGGTTAATCCGAAGTCGGATTAAAATATAAATAATTAATTATATAAACGCTTATTACGATAACGATCTAATAAGGGCGGAAAGTCAAGGTCAATCCAGCGAGAAGTGACCATTAAAAATGGAGAGTCAAGGTCAATCCAGCGAGAAGGACCATTAAAAATGGAGACGCCAGTAACTTAAGGTATCTTCGATAAAGATTTAGTGGACTGTAATTTTGGTGCATACGGCAAAGGGGAAAATAAATAGGTGGGATAGCACGCACTGACCTGATGAGGGCTGCCGCGCCTTCCTCCTGGAGTGTCTGCTATACAGCAAGCTCGCCACGTGGTTCGGCGCACACGCACTCTCGGAACAGTCTCGTGAAGTCCCACACTCTCCACCTTTGCCCTTACGGGGGCGTCTCACACTTTTATGAGTTACAAAGACACAATGTCTGATGCGGTGAATATTAAACATAAACAGGAGAACTCAATGTTCGTCCAGCGCGGTTTGCGGTTAATATATATAAGACGCGACGGGTGGCCGTGCGCTGCGGATGGCGTAATATCACTTAGTATACTGACGCGCGCCGAGATCCTCTTTTTCCTCGGCGGCAGCGCGTGCGGTAGGAAAGGGAAGAAAGGAAGGAAACAAAAAATATGCACTAGTCATGTTGATAAAGTAGATATAACTTAGGACGAACTCAATGCGATATGTAATGTAATGTTGATAAAGTAGATTGTTAACTGGCGTTACCAAACTTATTTTACATTTTAATAAATAATCAATATGAGTTACTAATCGTTTTCAGAAATAAAATGTCAATGTTCATTAATTCCTTAAACTAAATTTTATATTAAAATAATAAATTTGACGAATTTATAATTAATTATGTATATAGGTACAATGTTATCTCAAAAAGAAAGTTCGTATTCGTAGAAGATGATGAATTGTGATTTTTATCGTTGAAATCCCATAGTTTTTTCTGATTCCAGCAGTTCTAAAAACTTTATTGTATTTTCATTATTCCACTCGAAAGGCATTTTGGTAGATCGTACTTATTTAATAACAAGACGGCACGCACGTCCGTTCATCCAGGCGCTTGGCGCGCGAAGTGAGCGATGGATCTGAATGTGAACACTCAGTGCCGCTCGCGCTGCCCGTCCTTTGACTTCCGTACGAAAAACCGACATTTGAGCGATCGTCGGGCAGTGGCAGCGGCAGCGGCAGTGTCAGCGCGAGTAACCTGTTTACATACTGCCCTGCTCACTGCCCTGCTCACTTCCCTGCCCAACAGGGCTGAATGTAAATGGGGCATTATGATGAACATGGACAAAACGAATGTCATGTGTACCGTTCATGTCACATCTATGCCGGTAGTCGTTGGGAGCACTAAGCTCGAAGTTGTTTACCTGGCACAAATAGTCCGACTAGGTAAGTCCAAGTTGGCCGTGAGTTCACTCAACGGATTCAACTTGGCTGGGCAGCGTTCGGGAAATTACAATACATCTTCTCGTTAGCTATTCCCTAAAACTTAAAAACGAGATTGTACAACCAGTGCGTGTTGCCAGTGATGACCTATGGATCTGAGAAGTGGTCCTTCACTGGTCGCCGTATGAGGAGGCTCATAATCGCTCAGCGAGCTATGGAGAGGGCTAAGCTCGGGATTTCTCTGCATGATAAACTTAGAAATAAGGATAATAATGTTTGACGCTGGTAATCTCCCATAATACCAGCGTCAAATAATAGCTTAATGCTTTGTGTTTCGAATGGTGATTGTAGAGAACCGAAGACCCTTTTTATTGGAAACGAGGCGTCCCATCTTAATCCTCACGGGTGACAACGTATCTGCATTTTGATTCGTAATCGAGGAAAGATGTAGATATCTATGGGCCACAGCGACCACCATCAAGTGGGCTGTGTGCTCGTTTATCACCCTATTCTATAAAAAAAATATCCGCAGTAGAACCAGAGTGACCGACAAATCGCAACGGATTAGTAAGTTGAAGTGGCAATGGGCCTGCCATATAGCTCGAAGAAACGACAACCGTTGTTGAAAAAAGGTTCTTAAGTGACAGCCTCGTACCAGTAGGTGAAGTGTAGGGTAATACCCCTCTAGAAGGAGTGACGACCTGGTAAGACATGCAAGAAGTCGATGGATGCAGTTGGCTTAGGACTGTGCTTTGTGGCAAACCTTGGGGGAAGTCTATATTCAGCAGTGAACTTGTGAAGGGCTGTAATGTTGACGATGACGATGATTCCGTGCAATAAATTCTCGTCCATCTCACGTCATGCGAGGGCTCAAATATGTTTTGTTTCACGCATCACTCCATTGAGACGCGAAGAATGTTTCTGTGAACCGTGACCGCACCAAAAAATAGATCGTGTTGTACACGTTGCACATAAATAATTCGATATGAATATGGCGAACAACAGAGCGCAATAACAAAATTATCGTATTTATGTATTTTTCTTAGAAGAGACTGGCCTGAAAATATCGATACTTACTACTAAACTTAAGCGCTATCGTCATCAGTGTGTAATAATTTCAAAATAATGTTATGTCAGCCTTTGGTCGCTATATTACTAATGTTATTCACAAATATTTATACATATTTCGAAAGGATATAAATAAGCAAGTTCACCCTTGCTTCTCAATAATAAACTAAATTGCAAATGTGAAAACTGTGCACAAGCAATGAATTTATAATAAACGAACTGACAAATAAACTTGAAGAATTTAATAATAGTAATAATGCTAAAAACTAGTAAAAACTTTAATAATGATAAAGTTTAATAAAGTTTTTTCTACGTGGTAGAGCCACGCTGCAGCTATATTATGGTTGCAGCACGAATGTGTTGGCTCGACCGGGGAAGGTCCACGCTCTTACAGAATACCAGCGTAAAATAGCAGCTTAATACTGTTGTGTTTCGTATGGTTAGTGTTACGATCCAGAGACCCCTTTTTACATCCGCGTTTTGATTATTAATCGAGGATAAATGAAGATGTCTATGGGCTACAGCATCCACTTACCATCAGGTGGACTGTGTGCTTGTTTTATATAAAAAAGTAAAAAAAACAAACAAACAATTGATTTCAGTCGTCCCCGAGACCTAGTAATTAAAAATCGTGTTTAAGACTAACAGACTAACGAGGCAGTTAGTGAAACAATTAAATTATTATATGGTTATTTGCTGATTTTCTTAATATTATGTTTTCAAAATTGTTAAGGAACGTATTTTCTATAATACACATATGAAGTACCCTTAACCGACGAGCATGTATGCGTAGATATATGGATGTAAAGGAGGCGAAAGAGGTATGTCAGGATCGTGCCAAATGGAAGTCCGTAGTCTCTACCTACCCCTCTGGGTGACAGGCGTGAGTGTTTATGTATGTATGTATGTATGTATGAAGTACTAATAATAAGACAGCTGTTTTATTCTAAAACTAAATATACTATACATTAAACAAAACTACTTAAACAAGTAGGTACATATTTTCAAAAAAAATATTTAGGTACGCAAACAGTGTCACTGGTGGAGCCACGTGTTTAAGGCTGCCGAAGTCTAGTTCCCCGGTCGAACCTTAAACCTATTACGCGAGATATTAACTAAAGTGGACTGTATATGCGGTTGCTTCTACGCTTACGTAAAGGCGACTACTGAGGCTAATCGAATTTCTACCATTATTCTGGACGTGGAAATATACAACGCCCCCGTAAGCCTTCTCGCTGGCGTCTGCAAACCCAACGACTGTTATGGCGCTACTTCTATCTACGTTTATATGACGCGGTATTTTAATTTCTCTTAATAAAGGAAGTTCCTCTCGAAAGCGCTGCCACAACCGAACAATGCTGTCAGGCGGCGAGTCATCCCAGTCGCATTCCAATAACCAAAGTTGTTTAATTAAAAGCTTAGCGTATAATACCACCGGAGCTACGAAACCCATGACGTCCCATAATCTAGCAACGCATGACAGTATTGTGCACTTTGTACATTTTTCTACGGGCGGATTTACCTTAAGGCTAAACACGTCGGACTCTGGTGACCAACACAGACCGAGCACCTTGTGTGTATCAGAATCGTCGAATTCCTTTATCGCCGAAAGACGGTGTGATAGTGGGATTGTATCCAAAACCGGACGCAAATTACTAGTCCACTTCACAAGATCGAATTGACCCGATTTCATGAGCCTTATAACCTCGGCGGTGGTTAGGGTTGCCTCCTCCACGCTATCGACCGAGTACACAAAATCATCCATATATAATCCGCTCTCAATTGCCCTCTTAGCTTTAGGATAAGAGGGACCTTCATCGTGAGCGAGCTGTCTCACCGTGCGTAACGCATGAAATGGGCTCGACTTTAAACCAAAACAAACGCGGTTAAATTCAAACACCATTAGAGGTTCCTTTGGGTTGAAACGATATAAAATGCGTTGGAATCTACGGTCGCATTCACGGACCCCTATGCAAAGAAACATTTGACGAATATCGGCGGATAGTGCTATACTAAACAAACGAAAATTGACTATTATATTAAATAAACTGCCCTGTAAATTTTGCCCACTATAGAGGATATCGTTAAGCGACAGGTGAGTGCTAGTTTTAGCACTAGCGTCGAGCACTACACGTAACTTAGATGTAAGTTTGTCCTCTCTAATGACTCCGTGGTGTGGTATGAAATACGACGGTGTGTCTTCGTAGTTATCTAATTTCGAAGCCACAAGTGATATGTAACCTTCTCTTATATATTCGTTAATGACGCCGTCGTAAGCTTCCTTTAACTGGGGTGAAGCGAGCATCCTACGCTCCAAGCTGTAGAAACGTTTTTCCGCCATTTGACGCGAATCGCCGAGAGATAAAACATCTCCTTTAAAGGGTAGCGCTACACTATATCTACCGTCGCGATCACGAACGGTCGTGCGGACGTAAATTTCCTCGCATAACCTGTCATCTGAGCTAGCTATGGGTGGGACGTTCACCTCCTCCATCTCCCAAAATTTGCGGACTAACGACTCGAGCGGTTCGACAGCCATACCACAATAAGAGGTTGCCGAAATACTATCTATGATGGGGGTGGAGCCAAGGATCACATAGCCCAATACGGTTTCCAGTGCGTAAGGCGCGGTATGCGAGGAGTTGCCCCTGACCTTATTGTTTAACAAAAGATGAGGGAAAAGCGATGCTCCAATGAGCATGTCTATGTTTCCAGGAACGGCGTAAGTGTCGTCCGCCAGAGTCAAATTCTTAAATTCAATCATTGCCGAGGTGTCAACCGAAACGGTTGGCAACCGTTCAGTGACCCTATCTACTACTAGTGCATTTATATCAAAGTTAACATTACGATCTATCCGAGAATAAATTTTTAAATTTATATATCCCTGTGTCGATTTACTAGTGCCTCCGATGCCTTTAATTACAGGACATGAAAGTGACCTATTTATTACTAAGCCTAAGCGCTGACAACATTGTCGCGTTATAAAGCTATTTTGGGCTCCGCTGTCCAGCAGTGCACGGACGCTTTGTTCGTTTCCACGCGAATCCCTAACCAAAATACGTGCCGTACCCAGTAACACGGTTGAAGGAGTTTGTGCTCCCATATTTGCCAATGAGCACAGAGCGACATCACCAGGTCGACCGCTAGAATCGTTGACCTTAGTAGGGGCGAATTCCTTATCCGCTTTACTTGACGCCGCTATGTTGCTATTTTCAAAATGTAATAGCGTGTGATGTTTCCTGGCGCACTTGCTACATACGGAACTCGAATTGCATTTTGCAACTAAATGCTTATCGCTTAAGCAGTTCAAACATAGGTTGTTTGTCTTTACTAATTTATAACGCTCGCTTGGTGAATATTTACGAAAAGTCGCACCATTATATAAATTACCGTGTCTATCTTTACATACTAAACAAGTATGCTGGAGTGATGTTGGCGTAGCGGTTACGTAAGTTAACGACCCTGCTATTTTAGATGGTTGAGTCTGTCTACGGTCGACGCACCTTTTATTCTCCTGTTTAACGTTCGGAGAGCGCTGCATCACCTTTATTTGATCTCGCACGAACGATGCTAATGAATGAAAGGAAGGCATCTCCGAGCTACGATGCTCCACTTCAAACGCACGCACGGTGTTGGGGTCCAACTTCTTCAGTGCAATATGGAGAAACACCACGTCCATAAGATCATTAAATTTCAAATTCTTAAGTGCAGCCACCGATGCCACAAATTTATCTAGAAATTGCTCTAAGCCGTTGATGTTCGCGGATGATATGGGTTTAAGATCGAATATCTGGTTCAAATATTCGGAAGCTAACATTCTCCTATCTTCATATTTAGTTTTAAGCGTTTCGAATATTAATAAGTAATTGTTTGCTGTAGGTGTAAAACCAGAGCAGATCGACTGTGCCCTGCCACTAAGTTTACTGATTAAGTAATATAATTTTTCGGCGTCCGATAACGATGGGTTATTGTGTATATTGTTTTGAAAACTACTGAAGAAGAAGGGCCACGTCTTAATATCACCATTAAATACCGGAATATCTATTGGCGGCAACCTAATCGAGTCGCTTGGACGTACCTGTTTTTCCGGCTTTGCTTCGTTTTGAGATAGTAGGGACCTCGCAGTTCTTTTCACGCGACACAACATATCTTCGAATGCCAGCAGCGGTTGGTAGTTCACTATGTATTTCGGGTCGATTTGTAATTCCAAATGATTAATTTGGTCTAATATTCTTTCGTAATCTATTCGTAAAGAATCTATCGTTTCGATTTCATTCGAAAAGGTTTCCCGCACTGCTTCTATATGAATGTTCTTTATATAATCACTTATATTCTGCATATGCGAAAAGAGTATGTCCCTCTTAGCATAAAGCGTTTTAATTTTGATTTCACTTCCACTAACTGCCATTTTAAACTATTATAATAAAGTTATATCAATCACAATTAATCTCACAACGCACAAACAATAAAGGATGGACACTCGGTATACCGTATTACGTAATTAAATCGAACACCTGCGCAGCGAGTCGAGGTGACGCGTCATTTGCACTCAATAATTTTATCAAGATTGTGGGTAAGCGTATCAAACGGTTCCTATTACACTGTTTCAATTATTTAATAGGCTTTAAATTTAATCAAATACGAGCGCTATAAAACGAATAATTCTGTTTGCGAGTACCTAATCAAAATTTAAATTTAAACGAACACTATTTAAGTCTATTCTATAAATTAGAGTGCATTATCTAATTAATTAATTCAACAATTCGACCAAAATCCTGCTTGAAGTGACCATAAAATGGTGGAGCCACGTGTTTAAGGCTGCCGAAGTCTAGTTCCCCGGTCGAACCTTAAACCTATTACGCGAGATATTAACTAAAGTGGACTGTATATGCGGTTGCTTCTACGCTTACGTAAAGGCGACTACTATAGCATGCGGTATAATGCACTCGCTCTTCCCTAAAACTAAACTATCATTGTGCCAAATCGCTGAAAAGGAATCCTGCCTGATTAAGAGAACAACAAAATTGGAGCGGGTTAAACTATATATCAGGCAGTAAATAAAGGAGTATTGACTCACCGGGGTTTCTTCTATCCTGTTGAGCACTACAGCTGCAATTTCTGGAACTTCTTCTGGAACACTCCGGAGAGAGGTGGTGCGCGACTGTATCTCACACGAGGTGAGGGAACTTCTTCTAGACAGACACTCTGGGGCCCCAGGGGTGCGTCGGGAGAGAAGCGTTGTGGTTTCAGCGACGACTGCGGTGGAAAGAGGACGCGCAACGGTCGCGCGTGTCTTATATGTCCTCGGCCCCGATGATTACGTGACATTCTAGAATCATCTTCTTGCCCCTCCCACCCCACCACCCCGATGTGTCGATGGAGGATCGAGGAGGGTATGAATGATATCGTTTTTCGGAAAGGAACAAGCGGCTTGGCACCTCTACCGTCAAATATAATAATCCAATGGTTTTTTCCGCGCAACCAGTCACATTCTTTAAAATTTACTTCTACGTCGCTTGCCTAAAACGCGCAAGCCCTGACATATGTAATTGTACCCTGAGGTTTTGAGAAAAGCTGTATTAAATTAAAATAAGAGGTAGCTTTGTGATTTTTCTATCAAGGTAATTTTATTCTGTTATTATTTTAATCATAGCTGTTAGTCTTTCGTAATTACGACATTTAAAAATCGGATCTAATTCTACTATTCAAAATCTAAAGAAATTAAGCACATGAACAAAAGGTTCAGAAGATCAATTTCCTAAAAGTCGACTTTTCTGTCTCTCTTATTTTATACTACAAAAGAAAAAAAAACATAATACACATTAAAATTATACGTAGGGCCCGTTTGGGAAACAACCAGTTATATACATATAAAATATATATAATATTGGGGTATCTATATAGTTTTCTCATCTTGTTGGGTTCCATAAATATAATAAAATCCCAACCAGGTGGAAGCCCTCGGCAGGGGAGACCAAACGGCCGAGGGTGAGGGGGAAAGGGAAAGAAACCGGCGGACAATGTGGGCACTATCGAGGAGCACCGCCTTCTGCATTTGAGCCCGGAGCAGTCCGTCACGGAGTCCCAGTCACCTCAGATGACCCGAGAGGCTGGCTGGGATTAGCCCGTTTGCAGAAACGACTACAGGTATAATTTCGGTCGACAGCCCACCCCACATGTCGGTCACCTCGTGAGCCAGGTCCAGATATTTTGTTCGCTTATCTGTTTCGGCTTTCACGAGGTTCTCGTCATACGGAATGGTAATGTCGACCAAAAATATCCTTGACTGTGTCCGGTCCATCAGTACAATATCAGGCTTATTCGCAAGAATAGTCCTGTCTGTGATGATGGCCCGGTCCTAGTAGAGTACATAATATTATTATTATCATTTTATTAATTCATAAAAGTATTTAATAATTTTGGAAATATATTAATAAGCAATTATTTTCTGTTATAATTACGGTAATTAAACATTTTTGCCCAAATATTTGACCTCACCACGATTAACGAGTACTTAGGGCACCATAAAATGTACGTATATCGGTAAATAATAATTTACTCGTATTTTTGTGGATCTGTGGGGCGTGTGAATATTAAAAAAAAATTAAAACTAAAAATAATTTACATCCTTACGAAATTCGAACCCGCACGCTCCGTCGTGGTTGACACACACTCTTGCTATTAGGCTAAATAATATGCTACCGTGAGCTACGAAATCACAAAACTAACAAAATGCATTCAAAACGATAACTTGTAAAAAACCAAGTCTCACAACTCAGTTCTTCTACCGTAAACATTTCTGAGATCCATGTTATACCAAGTTTTAAGTTATTACGTAGCCTAACAACATTTTATAATGACCATAGCAATGTTAAAAATCTTTTATGTTTCGAATAAATAGATTGACTTGGCCATCGCATGAAAACTTATCTTACAAGTAATACATATTTTATTAAATAAGATTGCTTAGTGCGATTGCCAAGTCAATCTATATATTTAAAACATAAAAGATTTTTAACAGTCAGGCTTCTAGTTTTATACGATTACGATTCGAAGTTATAGGGGGTCAAAAATGGCCTGAATTGCTTCGAGAAAAGTATGGTACGGCCGTGCCGCTTATTTGCTCGACTAACGGGGTACTCCCGTGCCCCCAGATATAAAGGTACTTCAACAAAGATAACAATTGTGGGTTAGAATAGCAACTGTTGTAAAATGTCCCAAATACAATCTATGGGGGAGGCCTATGTTCAGCGGTGGGACTTTTATTGCTTGTGTCCATGTATGGATTGATAACCTTCCCGCTCTGAACATTTTTAATTTTCTACTTTATTTGTTATATATTTGACTATTCATAAATTTTGAACGTACCTGCGTTGTAAAATCGAGATTGAAAGAAAATCGTAAGCACTAGAAATTCGAGCATTTACGAAGATTTGGTCGCGTGAAAACTATATAAGCGATACTTTATAAGCGATCTAGCGCTTAATGTTCTATTAGCTTGAACCATTTTTTAGCGCTGCAGCAAATACCTCTGTCAGTTCACGGTGGGTTCGCCCGCGCAGGCCACCGCTGTCACCAGGATGCGACACGTTTTTTTAATGAAGCTTTATGGCTTGGTTGCTTGTCCTATAAGCCATATGTTCATTTCATTCGGGATCTTATTTTATATAGCTTTAGGAGCAGCAATCCGTGGTCGGTCAAATTCGCGCCAAATACCCCGTTCTTCATTTAGAATAGCTTGTGGCTTCTAGTACATAGTACTTATAGCTCAATGATGTTCATGCTCTCTATTGCTGGTGTACAAATAAACGCGCCAGGTGTGTGCCAGTGGCTTTTTTTGCGCCCGAAGCAAATATGGGCAACCCTCCGGAAAGCGGGGGAGGGAGGCGGTGAATGAATGCTCATAGCATACCACGCAGCCGGCTGGGTGGTTATGTGGAGACTTTTACCCAGTAAACACCGCCTTTATGGATTGGTTTACCGATCTGACTAAAGATCTTTAAGCCGTATACGAACGCGACCCTCCTTGGCAGAAAGGAGGGCGCATGTGTGCCAGTGGCATGTATACACACACACACACACACATATATATATATATATATATATATATATATATATATATATATATATATATATATATATATATGGAACCCAACCATAATGATAAAACTATATAAATACCCCAATATTATGTATACTTTATATGTATATAACTGGTTGTTTCCCAAATGGGCCCTACGTACGATTTAAGTGAAATTTGGTACTTAGATAATGTATTAATTTATCTACAAATTTACAAGTAAAACACATTTATTCAGAAGATTATTAATTTTTCTAATTTTGATCAAACCCAGGTCACCTAGGTACTATAATATTATTTCATCATAGAGCTTGCAGAATTAATTAGAAGGATAAAGAATGAAAAAGTATGTTTTACTGTCGCAATCACGCTGTGTTACGTAGTACTATTATTTATTCTGTGGCTGTGTGCGCAAGCGAGTTACGGCTGTAGTTCCGACGGTCGCCATGCTGCAGCACCGCGCTCTTCGTGCGGGACGCGAGGGTGAAATCGCAAAATTTACTGGCTTGATACCCACTTTTAATTATATATTTATTTATTTTAATGTATTATTACATTTATTAATTACACATTACGTTACGGTACAATCATAACTTTATAGAAACTTTACCGTGTACCGGTATCACCAACAATAACAAATATGAGGGTGTAGTAAGAAAAAAGAAATTCACTTATTATTTCTTAAGTGCGCGACCTGCTCTTGTATGATGCACCGCGCATGGATCCTATATATTATCCAGGGCGCTTGGTTATGGGCGTTGTCGTAATATTTATCAGTAAAACATATTTTTTTTACGTGGTAGAGCTATGCTGCAGTTATATTAGTAGTATAGTTGTTGCACGAATGGGTCGGCTCGACCGGGGAAGGACCACGCTCTTACAGAATACATAATGAAATAGTAGCTTAATGCTGCTGTATTTCGTATGGTGAGTGTAGAGAACCGGAGACCCTTTTTACTGGAAATGAGGCATTCCATCTCAGTCCTCATGGGTGACAACGCATCTGCATTTTGATTTGCAATGGAAGATAGATGTAGATGTCTATGGGCCACAGCAACCACTTACCATCAGGTGGACTGTGTGCTCGTTTGTCACCCTATTCTATAAAAAAAAAATATTATGTATAATTTAAATTAGTAAATTTTTTTTAGCATAGCATTCCATAAAGTAGTTTTTTTTTAAATTTATTATTAACTTTTTCATTTATGTTAATAGTATGACATGTTTATTTATATTTATAAATATGTATGTTTAAATTTCGGTCATGGCAGACAGTCCAGTCAATGTAGACTAGCCATTTGCTCAGGGCAGCATATAGTGCCCGAGTGTATATACAAACGCCGGTGTACTCCCTATTCCTTCACATAGTCCGATCGGGTAGTAATCTAACACCACCGAAGAGGTCAGGTGCAGGACCTAGCTCACTCACCACCTGGTGAAACACCGCCAATTTCCTTACTCCGGACTCTTACTGAGAATTTCTTGTTAGAAAAACCTTGCAGCTGATTTAAGCCTTACCCAAGACCTCATGAGCTGGAGTCATGATCTAGACCACTAGACAAACAACGCAGTCAATATAAACATCACTTGCTATAAAATAATAAAAGCTGTGTCTTACTTCAAAGTCTAATAAAGACAATTCGATGTAACAGCCTAGGAATATACAGCAGGTGGTTATTGAAATCACTAGTTCTAACTGCATTCAGCAACTGTCCCTTAGCGCGTACGTGACCTATTGCACTTGTGTGTCCCTTGTTTTCGAATGGCGTCGAAGGATACACTTTATATCGAAATGAAGATCGATTGCCGTTGACGAACCGAGTAATTTCAATGATTTGATATCACTCATGTAATGATATTAATTTATGTTTGTATTCTTTTATTCTTTACGTTTTGTTATTTTTCTTTATAAAAGCTGTGTAAGTTAAGTTGTGTATTTTCTATTTTGTGCAGTACTGTGAAGTTAAGAAAAATAATTTTCTAGCAGAGTAAAAATATTTAGTTATTGATAAAAATAGTTTTATGACATTATTTTTTGTTATTGTGCAGTTTTTTCTCCATATCACGGAGCTTCAGCATCTCGTTGGTTAATAGTTTGGCTGTTGCTTTAGAAGTCACACGTTTGATTTCTGTACATAATTATTTTTACCGAGCTTAGGCGTATTCTCAATCTTTCAATTAAAGTTTTTAACTGTATATTGTAATTACTAATATACCCACTAACCTAGTTATACGTGTTAAAATAGTACCAAATGAGTGTTACTTGAATAAATGAATTCTTCTTAAACGCCTTTAATAGGAAACATAATAGAGTCTTATATAACATTATAGAGGCGAATAACTTCTTTAATTAATAATCGGAAATTATTATATTATTATCATTGTAGGTTTATGAACAACTTAGACGCCTATTTCTCATATCTGGTTCCAGTACATATTTTATAAAATATATTGATACCCGTAGTTACCCCTAGCTTTTTTCTTTTCCTGGTACGGTAATTTTTTTTCTGATACTCAATAGACATTACGATGGTTATCCCAGTTTTTGTAACGTGCCACTAACATTTTGTTTTCACCAATTTTCGGACGTTACGATTTGAACCGAATAATAAGGAGATATTAATCTGTTTCATCTTTCGGTCATAATTCGGAAAGAAAGAAGAGATGAGATTGAAAAGACAGCGGGAAAAAATTGGTTAACAATAGCACAGAACCGAAAAGAGTAGGAAATGATGGAGGAGGCCTTTATCCAATGAGGGGTCATTAATTGAAATATATATTTTATTTTATTTTCTAAGCGTACATATAATTGTTGTTATTGTAATTATTTTCTATTAAGGAATAGAGAGATTATTATTATTTTTATTATTTAATCTGTTTTACATTATTTATAACATCAATAGCAGCACGTCCGCCCAATAAGT
Source organism: Parnassius smintheus behrii (assembly GCA_036936625.1). Lineage (NCBI taxonomy): Eukaryota > Metazoa > Arthropoda > Insecta > Lepidoptera > Papilionidae > Parnassius > Parnassius smintheus. The sequence goes on from JAUPFT010000007.1 coordinate 54,948,377, forward strand.
TCCTAATAAAATCCCCGAGGGGATCACGCTAAAATCGGTCGAAATTAACAAAGATCATCAGACGCACTGTATCTATTTCAATATAGATACACTACTTACGATATAGGAACACCAATGAAAAAATTATAGTATTGTTTGCTAGGGATAGTGGAACTCCTTTCATTGGGAGGTAGGACTCTGCTTGGTTGGATTTCTGCCTTGTGATCTGTCTGAGTAGGTAGGTCCCCCTTTACCTTTCTGTCACTAAATAGCAGGGATTGCACTTCCGTGTATTGTTCTTAGGATATAGAGAGCCAGTATATTTACAGTGGTGAGGCATTCCATCTTAGACCGCAAAGGCGAAAAAACGTCTGTAGATTTCTTTGTTTGTAGTTGGATGCAGGTGTCTATGAGCAGACATGCCCATTTTATATTTAGTGACATTAAAACTTATATTTAGTGACTAATTTTCTGTAAAGAAGTTTGACACTGTAAAATCTATACAAAATTCTCTATATAAAAGTCACGTTTTACTTCATTACAAAAAGACTATTGTAATTTGGTAACAAAACAAAACATACCAAGCGAATGTCGGCAGCATCAAAATCAATTGCGCGTCCTCATACGACCAGCAGTGAAGGACCACATCTCGGTTCTGTAGGTCATCACTGGCACCACGCTTATTACACAATTATTATTATATTACACAATTATTACTTGAGACCTTCTAATAAGTCCAAACTTGATACTTCTGCTATAAGTTGTTCAGGAGTTGGATATACTGAAGATTCCGAGTGATGTTTCAGCATCATATCAATGTGATCAGACTATGTTCTTACATTATCATTGAAGTAAAACTTCAAATCGACATGTGGAAGTTGCTTTTATTCCCTCAGCAACTACAAAAAAGTTCATAATATTCAAACGACTGAACAGATTTTTTATATAAATAAAATTCAAATTGGTTCATCTGTCTGAGAGGTATGGTACTACAGACAGACACACAGATACACACACTCTATGCTGTCTTTGAAATATACGTAAAACTTATAACAACTCTCTGTTTGTGGCTAGGTTTAAAAAAAATGTTTTTGCTTAAACTTCAGCACACTAAACATTATGAGTAGGTAAAAGAAAATGTTTTCTATAGCGGAGTAAGTATCTTATTGGCCGATATACAAATGTAAATAAGAACGATAACTCTAAAGAGGCTGTAGTCAATGAAGCGGATAGAACCCCGCTCGAACAATGTTGTTGCAAGCGTACGGTTCAGCGGATACGCCTCATTTCGTATTCTTGTACGCATCGACTAAAGGATTAAGGTTACATTTTAAAAATGCACTTAAAATAAATATTGTAGTTAATTCAGTGACATATATTTTAGAAGGTAAAAGTAAATAGCTCGTTTTCGACAGACTGCAATAAGGTAATATGTCAATATCATATAGTTACTCACAGCTTTTTTTCCTGGTACGCTAATTATATTTATTACGATACGATAGATAGAACTGCAGATAGAACTGCAGTCCCTGCAGTCACTGCAGATAGAACTGCAGTCCCTGCTATTTAGTGGCAGAAATAGGTAAGGGGGGGATATCCCGGTTAATAATACTTCCCGGAGTGTCGGTGCTTCATGTCAGCTACACCATCTTTAGATCATTTTGTTTGTCCTATATACGAAGGGCCACATTCATAATGCAGCTTGTAAACTCCTGCATCTTGAAAAGAGATATTGACAGACACTTGACAGATTGTAAGAGCCTCCAATCTTGTTAGTGACACCTCTTACATTGTACAGCAAGCATCAATCGACTGTGGCCGACTTCACTAGGTCAATGCGACGTAGGCGCAGAACCCGAAGCTTGTTGTCGTGCAGAACCTGCTTGATATGTTGAAGCTCGGCAGCCAGGTGTGACCTAGGCCTTTTTAAGAATATTTTAAAAGCGATATTAATATTCTAAAATTACAGGAATTATATGTTTTAACTACTTACCTATTTTCATTAGATCAGCTGATAAGATGATCATCATTAGTACAGTACATCACAACTCTAGAATGACACAAAGCACGGTACTGAGCCTTTCACATCTACTGACTTCCTATATCTCTCGCCAGGTGGTCACTTCATCTAGTATGGAGCCGCCATTCATTTTGTTTACCGAGGATCATGGAACAAATCTACAATAAGAAAAAATCCCTTAAAGAATGATAAAGAAGAGCAGCAAATGATGTTTTTAGCATCTTAAAAGTCCTTCAAATACTGTTTTTGTAAAAATCAAAAACATCGATTTCTTGGACATTTGCTATTCAAAATCTAAAAAGGGGAGTGGATAATCAGTGCGTATTATCAGTTATCCTATAGATCTGGGAAATGGTACTTTACTGCTGGCTTGAAGTCGCCTAGCGAGTTATGAAGAGGACTATGGTTGGAGTTTATCTGTGTGATAGAAATAGTAAGAATTCTATCCGCAGTAGAACTATAGAAACCAACATGGTCCAACGATTCAGTAAACTAAAGTTACAATTAGCCGGTTATTTAACGTTTTCGAGTGGCAGACAGCTACTGGTTTACGGAACCGTTTATAAACATAAATAGCTGTGTCTACTAGATAATTCGTAGTAAAAGTCTGAGAATATATAACAAGCGGATATTGAAAGCACTAGTTTGAACTTCATTTGGCAATACTGTCCCCGAGCGGGCACGTGACCTGTTGTTTTCTCCTTGTTCATAAATATCGTCGAAGAATACCAACACTGTATTGACTGGAAGAGTGATTTATGTCGACAAATTGAATGACGTCACACTAGTTTTACTCGTGTTACAAACAAATTATTTTATAGTATCTAAAATAAACTGAATTAAATACATACATACATGTATAAACATTCACTTTTGTCACCCAGAGGGGTAGACAGAGACTACGGACTTCCATTTGGCACGAATTACATAATAAAAATTAAACCCTGTAGAAGTCTATTATTAAACAGTAGAAATTCTGACGTTACGAGGATGTTTATTTATATTGTGTGATATCGTGCTGATGTCTATACATAACACTAAGTTATCGTGCTGATGTCTATACATAAACTAAGTCCGTCGGTCAAGTTTGAACTTTTTCTCAGGGTTGCATAAAGATTATCAAAATGAAGATGAAAAAAATTCAAGCTTCTAATTCAGTGCATTCAAAAATGTGGCAATTCAATTATATGTTTTGATACACGAAAACTCAACCATTTAAACCATCTCTTTGACCTAGAATTATGAAATTTCGCAAAATTCAGGGTCTCGCAGCATAGGTAAAAGTAGTAATTCAAAAATCCTTAATTTTTAATTATATCGCAATGAAAAGTCCGATTACATACTTATGCAGTTGGAGCTTCGCCGATCAGCGTTTCAGCGTTCAGATCGCTGTATAGAACAACATTATTGCCAACTTATGAAAACATACCGATGTCGTTGTTACCTCCAATAAAATGAAATAAATTGTTGTACGAGGATTTAAAAAAAATATGAACTCGTTGGGTTTAAGAAAAAAATAAACTGAGTGGTAAATATGGAATGCAGAAAAATTTAATTATCTTACAAAAACAGTACTTAACGATACGCAGCGCATCTAAAGCTACCTTTTCTATCACGATTGACTTGAAACAAAACCATTTCTAAGAAATTCACAGCGTGTCCATTCAACAGGAAAATGTAAAAAAATCTGGTATAGTCAAGGGTTAGTAATGAATGAACATTTAGAAAATGTAGCTACTATACTGGACACTTTGTGTGCAGAGGGAAAAAATGTGCAACGGATTCATTTTCATTATTTCATCAAGGTAACGTGCCGGATTACAATACTAATGTGGCGATAGCTAAAATTGGAGATGGTACTGAAACACTTGAGAATCTTTCTTATTCACCAGTTCTTGTTCTTGTTTCTTTTATCTATTTCAGAGGTCGATTTCCACCATTACATTAGATTTGATAAACCACAAATCCTCGCAAAAGAACACCGATTCCTACCAAGGATGATACGCGCGGCTATTGAAATTAAAAAATATCCTTTCAATAGAAAAGATAAATGGGTGCTGCCATCTGCTTGGGATCCTATAATTAACAAAGTTAAACCCAAACCCAAGCATATCAAAAATTAATATTCAAAAACTGAAGGTAGCTGGATTAACTATGACATTGGGACGTCAAACATCTCAGTCCCCCGTGACCATGGGTGATATAAAGCACCCGAAAGGTCGGGATGATAAAAATAAATTAAAGTAGTAATTAAATGCGATAAATCCGTAAATAGTAGTTTTATTCAATTAATTAATTTAAGAAATAATTATTTCAGAGGTTGAAAGAATCTGAGAGGACAGATATTTATATACGATGAAGCAGTAGTTGCCGCAGCACAAGAATTACAAATGTTTAGAATGCAGGATTCTTTAACTTATTTGTGATTAATGAAGGTTTTTTAGTTTAGAAAAACTACATTAAAAGTGTAATTCTGACGTATTAAAAATGACAGATTAAGAGGTGACGATATTGACAAATAATAAAAGTTTTACACGCCCCAATAAAATACATTTAAAGCAATTTAAACAACTTAAAGTACTCCGTGGGAGAATAAAGCATCGTGACGAAATCTAATGCCTGACAAATAAAAAAAAATATTTTAAAGACGTGTGAAGTCTACCAACGTATTGGGACCGTGTACCGTAACTATTCTGTCATTAAACCCTATCAGAAAGAACAGGAGCCATGTGCCTAGAAGTGGGACATTTACTTTATTTTTGATCAAAACAAGTATTGTGTTGTATAATAATTATTTAGGAGAATATTTTGAATCTTAACTTATTAAGTTGTTATAATTGAGAGTTGGGAGATGACAATTAGATCAGAGCCATACAATTACTTGTTTGTGGAAACCGTATAAACATTGAGTTGTCAATAGAAAATTATAATTTGGTAATGTAAGGATATACATTATAAATAGGCGTCACATTCAATATCACGCTTCAATAAAAATATATTTGCCATAACCTGGCAGGCGATTTGACAACCGCTATAAATTATTTATAGTTGTCATAAGGAAAGCGCTGCTGCCTACCTCCTGATTTTTTTCCTCTGTCGTCTCTTACGACACCCACGGGACAATATGGGATAGTGAATATTTCTACCCCGCCCTGCGCGGTGAATCCTGGCTACTGCGTTGTACAGGCAAATGCTTTTAACTTAAATAATTTCAATTGATCATGAATGGGATAAATAATATAACCTATAATACCGTAACCAAGAACAACAACGCACGTCTCAATTTTGAACAAAATACATAATTTTCTCTTCAGGTAGCATTAGAATCACAACGATAACATAAAAAATCCTTTAAAAGTTAATGGTACTTTCCTTTTTAATCAAAATTGAAAAGAAAGTGGCTGTGACAATTCATTATGTTTTTTATATTTTATATATATTTTAATTAAAATATATGTATGTGTGTGCATGCGTATGTGCATGTGCATGTGACATGTGTATGTGCATGCATGTTAGTGTGTGTTCAATATGTGGTTAACATTTTCTATTTAGGAATCATCCATTATATAGATGATTCCTAAATAGAAAATGTTAATGATAAAATATATCCCTATATTTTGTGCCATATATAGAGATATATGGCACAAAATATAGGGATATATTTTGTGCCATATATCTCTATAGTCTGCAGTACACGTCCACAGGCTTCTCGCTATTGCCTCTATGATATCGTCCTTTCTTCTAAGAGGTCAATCACACTCTTCTCTTGCTGTTACAGATATAAGACGCGATCGCTTCACCTAACCTCTCTGGATCAAATCACATGTCCCACCCATTTCCATTTGAGCCTCGCTACGAGTATCTTTGTAAGGGCAATAAACGAGTATGCATCAAAATATCTCCAAGCTCTGTTTGTTTGGTGGTTAAAGTTATGTTGTTAAATTTTTACAATGTATTCAGTTTTTCAATTCAACGAAACAAATTGAAAATCGTTATGGTAACTAAGCAGACGTGAAGCCTTTGTACTTCTCTCACGTAAATTATGAAATATTACAAAATGCTATATCAATCTGAAGGTGGATTATTGCGGTAACGAGGAATTTCCAACTGAACATTGCGAACGGATGCACGTAGATAGATCTCTATGCACTTAGAAGTGGGAACTGCCTTTTGGATAAAATAACATCGTTTTATCCGTAACAACTCAATGGAATTTCACTCTCATCCAACTAGTTAAAACATAAGGTTTTGTGGTAAATATAAAAGTTGTTTCTATATGCTCTACATAATAAACGCCGTAAATTATGTGCGCGTGTAAAAATTTTCATGCATTTGTTGTGGTTTATAAAGTTAACTTTCCTTAATATATAGCCTAGTCTTGCTCTTTTTAGGAATATGTTAACAAATGGCACTTGTAGACTAAAATGTAGGATGGCACAGAAGACAGAGCTGAAAAGGAAGTATGTAAGTAATTATTTTATTTTATTTACAATTAAACGAATACAATTTTGCGGTACAACTCGGATTTTATCGTTTTCTTATTTATTAGTTTAGTAATTACTCTCAAATTTCATTAATTCCTTAACAAATTCTTTTTGAGCATTTCATCTTGGGTTTTATTCAGAAAACTTCATAAACAATTTTCTTATGTAAGATTGTATGAGAATATTTATTTTTCTATTCTAAAAGAAATTGTTGTCCCAAATAGGCACCCTTAGATGGCAGTATACCATATTGCTAAGGCAAAATGTAAAATACGAAACGACACATCTGGAACTGCGAGCTTGTGCGATCGTGGCGATTCAGATAGATTCTCCTTACAGCAGGAGAGACTCATATAATGCAATGGACTCTTACGAGTCAATCAAAAAGATGAATAATTTTTAATACTGCATCTCAGCCTTCTTTCCATCGTATTTAAGATATGTTTCGTCAATCAGGGCTGTCAACCCGATTTCTGTTAGTGTTCATTTGTGACACCAATACGTTGCAGGGTTAACATCCTACACATATAATAGCAATCCCTAGGAATAAGATGATTGGTACCATGCTATTTTTAATTTGTTTTGCGTTCATAATTATCATGTAACTTAAATGACTATAAGCTATTCTTTTTTTTAAAATAGCTCCCGTTTGGTTCACACTGGTTCTTCGCAGGACAGAGATATTTTCCGAACCATTGGTAAATGAAACAGTGACTTTCAATAAGTATACGTATTAGTTATACACTATATTGACAAAAAATGCACAGTTTATAGCTTCCTTCAATACCTAGAAATTATTATCATAGTAGCAGTGGCTAGGAAATATTATCGTCTCGTTAATTATCTAGCGCTTCTTCCCCACTTATCACCGAGTGGGACTACAGTCAATCACTGCCTGTTAGTAAAATACCTTAATAAGTTGGAACAAAATAACATCATTAACGTATTGCCGGTCTTAACGAAATACATATATGGATCCCACTGTGGCCGTAGAAGGAAAAGGGTAGATCTCCCGCCGGGCAAGGTGTTCTGCCCTGGGAGCGGCCAACACTCCGTGTGATAGTTTTTTTTGCGCCCGAAGCAAATTTGGGCAACTCTCTGGAAAGCGGGGGAGGGAGGTGGAGAAAGCTCATAGCATACTACGCAGCCGGCTGCGTGGTTATGTGGAGACTTTTACCTTAGTGGGTACCTTTACCCACCTTTTACGACTGGCTTAACGGTCTAACTAGAGATCTCTAAGCCGTATACGGACGCGAACCTCCGTGTGATAGTTCGGAGATTTTCTATATATACTGTTTATGATTCGGAATTTTGATAGCGTGATTAAGGCTTGCGGCGCGACGACAGCGCCGCCACAATTTCTTTACGTAATTCTAGTAATAAAATATTTAAACTCCATATAAACCTTACTACTCAATTAGGATATAAATACTAAATATTTAATAATTTTAAAACATCTATAGAACCGAATAAGGTTCGAAGATCTTTTACAACAGTTACTTATAGTGAAATAATTGTCTATGTAACTAATATCAAATAAATAAAAATCTTCTTGATCTTTGTTATAAGGAACAGTTTTCTAACTGGGAGTCTGGGAAGGCACCAATCTCTTACATGTTTCTGACACCAAGCAGCAGGCAAAGGAAACACAGCAGTGCATTCTGGGCTGCGAGGTATTACGTACTATTCTGCAGATGTGACAACGCATCTGTGGGCTTCTACGTCTGAAGTCGGTTCCATACTGAGTGTTCGTTTGTTACATCAGTTTAAAAAAATCAAGGAACCGTAACTTTGTGATAATTTTTTTTACAACAGTAACTTCGAGCGATGATATAATATATTCTTATGACTATTTTATTTAAGATGAAAAATATAAAAATTATAACGACTTGTGTTTTCTGGGAATTTTTTGTTCACTGCCAACAAAAATAGTTATTCTTTTCTCTTTAACTATTGTAGAATTTCTTCGCCTTTTCTAATTTACCTGAAAGCTTTGGGATGAGCAACGTGTAAATTGAAAATATACGCCACATCTTTGTCTACTATGCAGAATCCGAGGCCATTTGTCAGACTAAATGGAGAGAGACGAGATTAACGACGACGGTCAGCGAAATGATCGTTCTATCAGTTTGTTTTGTCAAAGCTTTGGTAAGCTCACTATGGGCAATATTTCTACAAAAGTAGTAACTGCATTGCAAAATAAAAATTAAGTTTACAATGTATTGCGAACTGTCTGTGAATATTTTATTTTGTACAACAGTGTGCTCTACAGAATACAAATACAAAGTATTTATATTTTTTATAGAATAAGAATGACATACTGGCACTCATTCCAGCTGATTGTAAGTGGAAGCCCATAGACATCCACATCTATAGCCATATAAGAATCAAAATGCAGATACTTCAATGCCCCTAAAGACTACAATCAAAAGCCTCGCTCCCAGTAAAAAGGGTCTCCGGTTCGCTACACTTACCATACGGTACATAGTAGCATTAAGCTTTTATATTTGAGTGGTATTCTGTAAGACCGTGATCCATCCCCGGTCGAGCCGACCCATTTGTGCTACTACTATATATCTGTAGAATAGCTCTAGCACTTTAGTGTAGAAAAATTAACCGGGAACTGTTCAATCATACTTCAAAAATTTATCATACAAACAAAGGCTGAATGAAATATTTAACATGTTATATCTATCAATATGGTAATGACGATCCAATACTCCCGCCTGCATTTCGCTCTGATATATCGTTGGGAGCGTACCGAGTCGGGAAATGGCATAAATTCGTAATGCGAAAAGAACAATTTTGTCGGAGGGGCAACTTTTCCCGCGCTATAACGTGCAACGTGACCCGCTCCGAGTTATTGAGGACGATTTAAGTTTCTTCGTATTACTCCACATTGGCTTAAACATTTTAGACTTTAATTCTGAAAGTGTAGGAAAGACGAATGTTGTAGTTTTAGACAAAAAAATTATTTACGCTCTTAAACGGAATATTACAAAAAATAAATATGGACCCACCTCTGTTTCGCTCAGGTAGATTTTATTGATGTGCATTAGCTAGATTTAAGATAATCAAGGAACATTTATTTTATCAATTTTTTGTTTTTATAGGAAATTAATCATTAAATTATCAGAGATCACTCATGGTATTGATCTCTATCTGTTCGTTTAGTTACATTGCAATATGTTTAGGTTAGCTCGGAAAGACAATTTGGCTTTTAAACACAGTCTTTAGGAATAAATTAAAAAACAAACAAACAGACATACAGACAAATATGAGTTTCGTATGAGTGTATAAAACCGGGGACCCTTTTTACTCGCAACGAGGCATTCCACCTTGATTATCAAGGATAACAAACCATAAGCATAACTATGGATTTTAATAGAAGATAGCTGTTGGCGTCTAAGAACCACCGCATCCAAGACGGAATTCTTTACGTTTCTTAAATTTATCAAATATAAGTCTAATAATAACATTTTTTATTACTATTTGTTTAAAATAAATTATATTTGTATATTTTCTAAAGCGCGTCATAATTTAGATATTGTCCAAGAGAACAAGCGTAGCTGAAGGCACTATGGCCCGGCCATGTATCATAAAATAAAAGTTTATCGAGTTACAGCCTCGTACTAGCAAGTGCAATATTGGGTTGATTAATACCATAATTTGGAAATATCTTTTTGAAGCCCTTATAGTATGTGAATTATAATGGGCTGTGATTATGACGATGATTATGCTGATGATGGTAATGATAGTGATGTTGATTGTGATGTTAATGGTAATGACGGAAGTGGTGGTTTTTTGGTCTAATTTCGATAATGATTTCTTAAATTTAAGCGAACACTACACATTGAATAAATTATTTACACGGATTTTATCGCGTTTAATAAACTTATTTTTAATACCCGACGTTGCATATCAATTGTCACCAGAAAGATAGAAGAAAACAACATGCCTGAAGAATATGCAATATTATTTGAACACTGCCTCATATCCGGCTATCTATTGTGGAAGCAGGAGTTTCACAAGCAAGTAGACGGTGTGACGTTAGGCTCAAATATTTATTGACGACTTTGAGGAAAAAGCCCTTCTTACTGCTCCTGTATTACTCTGAGCTAGATAGCCGGGCTAACTAAAACATTAGGACGTTAAACATCTCAGACCCCCCGCGAACGTGGGTGCTGTAAGGGACCCTAAAAACGAAAATAAGAACGAAAAAACGTCGGGAATTAAAAATAAGTTATTTAACGCTATAATATCCGTATAAATTGTTTTATATAATAGTTTGAACAGAAACAAAAACAGAAACTGTTTTATTCAAGATAGATTATTAATAATATTTATAGAAAGTATTTTTTTAATTTACCACTCGTTCAGAAAAAAAGCACTTTCCTGGAAAGAACCAGCAAGAAATTCAGCGGGACTGTTTTTAAAATAACAGCTTACAATTATGTACTATTCACAACACATATCAAATAAGAAATAGCTTGGTACCGACACTACCCGTGGGTTAATATCATCCATAAAGTCCTTAATATTATAATAACACTTTTTATACAAACTTAGCCGATATGAACAGATATTAGCAATTGAAACGATTACAATGTGTGTGATTACGTTGCGTATTTTTTATGCAAGCTCACGGAAAAACGGGTGCAGCAATAATCTTCTTTGTGACGATATAATATATATAATTGAGCTGCAGTTTGAATAAAGGGAATTAACGTAAAGCACTTCAAATGCAATGAGTTAAAACATCAAATGCATCGATTTATTACTAAAATAAACGCATCGTACATTATGCAGTGTTGCCGCGTATTAAACGACTACAATTCGCAGTTTCTGAACTCGACTCCGCATTTGAGTAACTTCAGTTGTGGCTAACAAATTGGGCTTCATTTTGTTTAGAGTTAAATTCTAATATTAGAAGTTTGTTAATCTTGTTTTGTTTTTAGAATTCTTAATTAATATAACCTGTTATGTAGACTTGATTTTGATAGTTAACACAGGACATAATAATAATAATAATAATAATAATCTTTATTTTTCTCTACAATTTCAGTTTATAACATCATTACATCTAAAATTTTTTTTAAGTGACTTATAAATGCTAGTTGTTGAGACTGGTGACAATACTAGGATTACCTGTGCTACAGCCACCAGGCCTCCACCACCGGACAAATAATCATGGAAAGTATGTACTCATGAGAAGTGTATTTCAAAAGAGGTATAATATAACTTTAATATATTTTAATAATCAGGGGGATGAGTCGCTCGCGTCCGTAGGCTTCGACCACCTAACCTTAGGCCCACCCTACACGTGTCCCCCGGGTGGTGCTAAACGAGCGACAAAGCCGAAAAAATAGACTCGGCTCCTCGCCGTATGGTAGCGGCGTAAAATCTACCACCACCCCTTGCTCCGCACCATGACTCAAGAAATAAAAGAAATGGCCCCGAGTTCCCGGCGCCCCTTAAATGGGGCAGGGGTGCGAAGAATCTCCGGGAGAAAAACCGGCGACGAGGTTCGCCACCCGTCACGTTCTGTCTCCCGGAGGGGCGAAAAGTGGATTGCGGAAACCCGTCTGGCTACGCTGAATGTATGTGGAGGAATGAACGATAAGATGGATGAAGTATGCGAAATGATGAATGACAGAGGAATAGATGTGTTATGTGTGAATGAGACGAAACGAAGGGGAAAGAATGCCACTGCACATGGCACCCATACAGCGTATTGGTCTGGTGTAGGCGAGACCGAACGGGCATGCCAGGGAGTCGGTTTCATCCTTTCAGAAAGAATGGGTCAATGTGTGAAAGAGTATGAATGTGTAAGCCCGAGACTGCTATGGATACGAATGAAAGTGGGCTTAAAGAAGCTGTTCCTGCTAGGGGTGTACGCCCCAGACATGTCTAAGCCCACTTACATCCGAGAGCAGTTTTGGGATATGGTAAGGATGGTGTTGACAAAATGTAAGGAAAATGAAAATATTATTATGTTAGGAGACTTTAATGGAAGGGTTGGGGTGAAGAGGTCTGGTTATGAAAGGATATTGGGAACGTTTGGTGATGAAAGTATAAATGAGAATGGTGAAGACCTTCTCACCGTATGTGCGGAAAAGAATCTTTTTGTGACGAATACTTTTTTTCGTCATAAGAAGATTCACATGTATACATGGGAAAGAGGTGAAGATAGAAGCATGATAGATTTCGTAATTGTGGATGAAAGAATGAGGAGCGCAGTCGTAGATACAAGGGTTTACCGGGGGTCCAACGTAGGGACGGATCATTACTTGGTCTTATGTCGAATTAATGGTCTTTTCAAGCGTTGGCGGCATCGGACATCTGTGTCTACCACTGCGTTACAGCGTATAAGAATAGAGAAGTTACAAGATGAAGATGTGAAAGAGAAGTATAAATGTAGACTGAGAGAAAATGTTAGATGTTTGAATGAGTTGGGTATGAATGATTCAGACTTGAATACTGTGTGGGATAATATTAAGAAAGGTTTGGTGGATACCGCCACCGAAGTATGTGGTGTAAGTAAGAGAACAAATGAAAGGAAAAGTAATACGTTATGGTGGGATGATGAGGTACGGGTGGAAGTTGAATCAAATAAGAAAGCATGGTTAGATTTACTAGCAACCAAAGCTGGTAATTCTTCTGGTATGAATGATGAGATTGAAAGAAAAAAGGCAGAATTTAGACGTCTAAATAAGAGAGTAAAAGAAGTTGTTGAAAGGAAAAAGAAAGAAAGAACGGATAAGAATGCTAGAAGGATATCTGATAATTTCCAGGCTAACATAAAAATGTTCTTGAAACTCGTAAGAACTGCCAGGGGAAATACAAAACAGCCTATAATAAATGCTATAAGAGACGAGAATGGATGTATTCTGAATGATGAAGTTTCGAATTTAAACAGATAGAAGGAATACTTTGAAAGCGTATTTATGAGTGAAGAGTCGTCTGAACTAAATGAACTAGAAATTCCGAAAGAAGTGGAAAGGGGTATGGAGATAAGTGTAGATGAAATAATGAAAGCAATGAAAAGCATGAAAGCAGGTAAGGCAGCTGGATACGATAGAGTATCACTCGAGATGCTAAGGGCTGGAGAGGGAGTGGTGGCAGGCCTGCTGTACACCTTGTTTAATTTATGTTGGGAATTAAAACGGGTACCGGATGACTGGTGTAAAGCAGTTATAGTACCAATATATAAAGGAAAAGGGTCACAGCAGGACTGCAAAAACTACCGCGGTATCAGCTTGCTTAGTATTATGGGTAAACTGTATGCTAAGGTGTTAATTGAAAGAGTTATGAAAGAAACTGATGGAAAAATTTGGGATGTGCAAGCGGGTTTTAGAAAGGGAATGGGGTGTACAGATCAAGTCTTTTCCATGCGCATGATTGCGTAGAAGTTTTTGGCTAAAAACCAGAAGGTTTTTTGTGCATTCATGGACTTGGAAAAGGCTTATGACAGAGTGGACAGGAATGTGTTATGGCAAACACTGAACTCATATGGGTTGAGCGCTGGTTTGATACAGGCATTAAGGTCTCTTTATAGGGACTCTAGTGCTTGTGTCAGGATCAATGGGACCTACTCGGACTGGTTTGGCATCCAAAAAGGTGTCAGACAGGGCTGTGTAGCTTCCCCTTGGCTGTTCAACCTATTTATGGACCGGTGTTTGCAAACTTTGAAAGATGAAGAATGTGGGTTAAGAATGGGCGAGTTAACTGTCAAATGCCTTTTGTATGCCGATGATCAAATCATATTTGCGTCATCGGAGGCTGAGTTGCAAATGATGGTTACATTAATAAACTGGGAATTAAAAGAAAGGGGAATGAGAGTGAACGCATGTAAGACGAAAGTGATGGTTTTTGAAAGAGAAGAAAGCAAAACGGTATGTGAAATAAGAATAGAAGGAGAGTTAATTGAGCAAGTGGATGAGTTTGTGTATTTGGGATGTGTATTTAGCAGGGATGGTAGATATGATAGGGATATAAAACGACGAGTAAATGCAGGGAATAGAGTGAATGGGGCACTACACTCTATTGTGAAGAACCAGAATGTGTCAAAGCAGGCACGTATGGTAATTCATAATGCTGTGTTAGTCCCTACTTTAATGTATGGTAGTGAAAGCTGGGTGTGGCAGAAGAAGCACGAAAGTAGAATAAATGCTGTAGAAATGCGGTCTTTAAGGAATATGCTAGGGTTGAATCTGAATGACAGGGTGAGAAATTGCGTGATAAGAGATGAATGTGGTATGCAAGATGATGTTGTGACCAGGATTAAGAAAGGAATGCTTCGGTGGTTTGGTCATGTGGAAAGAATGAATGAGGAAAGAGTGACAAAGCAAATTTATATGGCAGATGTAAACGGCCGAGTCGGGAAGGGACGCCCTAGGAAAAAGTTTATCGACCAAATTGGCGATATTTTGAAAATGGGCCACGTTAGAAGTACCCTTAACCGACGAGCATGTATGCGTAGATATATGGATGTAAAGGAGGCGAAAGAGGTATGTCAGGATCGTGCCAAATGGAAGTCCGTAGTCTCTGCCTACCCCTCTGGGTGACAGGCGTGAATGTTTATGTTATGTTATAATTTTAAAAAGAGAAAAAAAAAACAAAAACAAAATGTGTGTGTGTGCACGTGTGCGCGTGAATGTGTGTGTGTGTGTGTGTGTGTGTGTATGTGTGTGTGTATGTGTGTGTGTGTGTGTGTGTGTGTGTGTGTGTGTGTGTGTGTGTGTGTGTTCATCATTATCATCATCATTACAGCCTTTCACAAGTCCACTGCTGAACATAGGCCTCCCCCAAGTAATGCCACAAAGCACGGTCCTGAGCCACCTGCATCCATCGACTTCCTGCATGTCTTACCAGGTCGTCACTCCATCTAGTGGGGGGTCGCCCTACACTACGCCTACCGGTACGAGGCTGCCACTCGAGAACCTTTCTTCCCCATCGGTTATCGGTTCTTCGAGCTATATGGCCGGCCCATTGCCACTTCAGCTTACTAATCCGTTGGGCTATGTCGGTCACTCTGGTTTTACTGCGGATATCCTCATTTCTGAGTCTATCACGCAGAGAAACTCCGAGCATAGCCCTCTCCATAGCTCGCTGAGCGACCTTAAGCGTCCTCATACGGCCAGCAGTGAAGGACCACGTCTCAGATCCATAAGTCATCACTGGCAACACGCACTGGTTGTACAATCTAGTTTTTAGAGATTGAGGTATACCTGACGAAAAGATATGTCGTAATTTCCCGAACGCTGCCCAGCCGAGTTGAATCCGTCGATTGACCTCTCGGTCGAAGTTGGACTTACCTAGTCGGACTATTTGTCCCAGGTAAACGTACTCGTCAACAACTTCGAGCATAGTGCTCCCAACAACTACCGGCATAGGTGTGACATGGACATTGAACATGATCTTTGTTTTGTCCATGTTCATCTTAAGACCTATCCGTTGGGAGGCACTATTGAGGTCATTGAGCATAGTGCTTAAGTCCTCCAGCGATTCTGCCATAAGGACTATATCGTCGGCAAATCGAAGGTGAGTGATGTACTCGCCATTGATGTCAATACCGTATCCTTTCCAGTCCAGTAGCTTGAAAACGTCTTCCAATGCAGCGGTGAAGAGTTTCGGGGATATAACGTCACCCTGTCTTACACCTCTCTGCAGTTGGATAGGTTTCGAGCTCTGGTTCTGTACTCGGATAGCCATCGTAGCCCTACTGTACAAACACAACGGCCGGCAACGCACCCGCAATTCTCCTGGTGTTGCGGTTGATCATGGGCGGCGGTAGTCACTTAACATCAGGTGAGCCGCATGCTCGTTTGCCCCCTCTTCTATAAAAAAAAAAAAAAAAAAAAAAAAACACTTCAGCACTTCGATATACCGACAGTCAACTTGGCACCGCTGAAGGGACTGTAGCACCGCCCAAATTTCGACGGAATCAAAGGCTTTCTCATAGTCCACATACGCCAGGCAAAGTGGCAGATTGTACTCTTCAGTCTTCTGTACAATCTGCCGCAGGGTATGTATGTGGTCTATGGTACTGAAGCCTTTTCGGAAACCGGCTTGTTCGGGAGGCTGGAAGTCGTCAAGTCTGCGTGCGAGACGATTCGTAATGACTCTCGAAAACAGCACGTAGACGCGGCTCAGAAGGGAAATCGGTCTGTAGTTCTTTAAGAGAGCGTTGTCGCCTTTCTTAAAGAACAAGACCACCGCACTTCTGCTCCACGCCTCTGGAGTAGTGCCACCATGGAGGACGGAATTGAAGAGCTTCTGAAGGACTACAAGTACCGGTGTTCCACCCGCTTTCAGAAGCTCCGCTGTAATTCCATCCTCGCCTGGGGCCCTGCCGTTTTTAAGGTGCTGGAGAGCCATTCTAATCTCGCTTAGACTGACGTCCGGGATATCATCGGAATAGTGTCGGATAAGACTTGCTCTTGGATCGTTACTCACACTTGCGTGTGGCTCCAACGATGATGTGTACAGCTGCCCATAGAACCTCTCAATCTCACTCAAAATCTCAGGTGTCCCGGAAACGATGTTGCCACACTCAGTCTTCAGCTTTGACAGTTGGCTCTTTCTGGCAGACAGATCTCTGGCAAAGACTTTGGAGCCCTGGTTCCGCTCGATCGCTTCTTTAATACGAAAAGTATTAAAGTTGCGTAAGTCTCGCCGCATGCATTTGGAGATCTGTCTGTTCAGTTGCCTGTATGCTGTCAAATCTGTTGACGATTGCAGCCTCATCTCCCGTCTAACAGCCATGAGATTAAGAGTGTGATCGGAGAGTTTTTGTGTTCTTCTGCGGCGGGTCTTGCAGAACTTAGCTCCGACCGCATGGACAGTTTCCACGAGCTTGTCGTTCATATCGTCCACTGCATTGCAATCTTCTAGGCACTGGAAGCGGTTACGTAACTCGAGCTGAAAGGTTTCGGGATTCTGGATTAGAGCACGAGGGGGACGGAGCGTTGACTTCATTAGACGAGACCTCTCCAACTTAACGTTTAGGTTCAGTGTGCCTCTAACCATTCGGTGATCGCTGCCAGTTTTCACCCTTGCGATCACTGAGACATCACTGAACAGTTGGCGTCTGGTCGTCATAATGAAGTCAATCTCATTTTTTGTCGAACCGTCGGGGCTCGACCAGGTCCACTTCCTTTGGGGCCGCTTCTGGAAGAAAGAGTTCATCATAAAGAGTCCCTCTTTCTCCATAAAGTCGGCCAGCTGCTGGCCCCTTCGGTTCCGTTGCCCTACTCCAAATTTCCCTACCTTCAGCTCACCGCTTTCTCTTGTGCCTAGTTTTGCGTTGAAGTCTCCCATCAACACCGTGTAGTGAGTTTTGGAGGAATGTATGGCTCTGGAAATATCCTCATACATTTCCTCCACCTCCTTATCGGGGTGTGCCGAGGTTGGTGCGTAAACCTGAATGACCTTCAGCGAATACCGTTTGGTGATTCTGAGTATCAGGTACGCGACCCTCGTCGACACACTCCCAATCTTTACAACGTTGTTGACGAGAGACTAGTGGACGATAAATCCGACACCTCCTTGGGACAGATGGTCGCCCTCCCGGTGATAGAACAAGTTGCCGGACTCGAGGATTGCCGTGTCCTCCCCCTCTCTTCGGACCTCGGATAATCCAATAATATGCCAGCGCAACTTGTCTACCTCTTCTTCCAGCTCCAGTATCTTCTCGTCAGTCCTCAGGGTGCGTGCGTTATATGTTGCCAGGTCGAGTCGTCGTAGGTGGCAACCGAACCTCCACCGGAGATTCTTAGCACCCCCTGCCCCGCCGTTACCATGGTCGCCACCGTAGCCAGGAATAGCGGGGCCGCCGGGGACTGGGGGCCGTCTTTTTGTGTATTTGTTCATTGGGGGGTATTTGCCGTAGTTGCCACGCTTGGCGAGCGGGTTGGCAACCGCAGTTTTTTTATTACGTCACAGTTGTCATCAGGAAGATGCTGCTGCCCATCTCCTGCCTGTCTCCCTCTGTCGCCTCTTACGACACCCACGGGAAGATATGGGGTAGTGGATATTCTTAACCGCCACTACACGGCATGTGTGTGTGTTCAGGATGATCAAATTGTTTTGATAAGAGCCTCACTATCATCATAGTCTTTAGTCAGTAACCATGTTCTAATAGTAAATTTGCAGTTTGATCATGTTAAAGGGTATATACCAACTTCTTCTACATCTACATTATACATTCTTCTATAATCTTACTTATGCACTGGGCGTTATGGTGTGGTGGATATTCTTACTTATGCACCGGGCGTTATGGTGTGGTGGATATTCTTACTTATGCACTGGGCGTTATGGTGTGGTGGATATTCTTACTTATGCACTGGGCGTTATGGTGTGGTGGATATTCTTACTTATGCACTGGGCGTTACGGTGTGGTGGATATTCTTACTTATGCACTGGGCGTTATGGTGTGGTGGATATTCTTACTTATGCACTGGGCGTTATGGTGTGGTGGATATTCTTACTTATGCACCGGGCGTTATGGTGTGGTGGATATTCTTACTTATGCACTGGGCGTTATGGTGTGTTGGATATCCTTACTTATGCACTGGGCGTTATGGTGTGGTGGATATTCTTACTTATGCACTGGGCGTTATGGTGTGGTGGATATTATTACTTATGCACTGGGCGTTATGGTGTGGTGGATATTCTTACTTATGCACTGGGCGTTATGGTGTGGTGGATATTCTTACTTATGCACTGGGCGTTATGGTGTGGTGGATATTCTTACTTATGCACTGGGCGTCATGGTGTGGTGGATATTCTTACTTATGCACTGGGCGTTATGGTGTGGTGGATATTCTTACTTATGCACTGGGCGTTATGGTGTGGTGGATATTCTTACTTATGCACTGGGCGTTATGGTGTGGTGGATATTCTTACTTATGCACTGGGCGTTATGGTGTGGTGGATATTCTTACTTATGCACTGGGCGTTATGGTGTGGTGGATATTCTTACTTATGCACTGGGCGTTATGATGTGGTGGATATTCTTACTTATGCACTGGGCGTTATGGTGTGGTGGATATTCTTACTTATGCACTGGGCCTTATGGTGTGGTGGATATTCTTACTTATGCACTGGGCGTTATGGTGTGGTGGATATTCTTACTTATGCACTGGGCGTTATGGTGTGGTGGATATTCTTACTTATGCACTGGGCGTTATGGTGTGGTGGATATTCTTACTTATGCACTGGGCGTTATAGTGTGGTGGATATTCTTACTTATGCACTGGGCGTTATGGTGTGGTGGATATTCTTACAACGCCACTACACGGTTTAGACACTAAAGGGTACAGAAAGTTAGTTAAATGACAAGCTACGAGATGTGACAACGCATCTCTCTTATTTTTTGTATGAATTGATTAAAGGTGATCAGGATTGAAGGTCCATGAGCAGTAGCCACTTGTCAGCAGGTGAATAGTAAAGTTGTTTTTCACTTAAATAACCTTCATGGCATCAGATATCTTCAGAAAGTTTTCCTTCACCGCCGAGTACGTGGTAAATTAGCACTTAAATTTGCAATTAACCATTTAATTAGTGCCATCGGGGATCGAACCCTGGTTGCTCGCGTACTGTGAAAATTACGGCAAGTGCTTAGCCCCAAAGCTTAGGCTTATACAATGTTAACAATAAAACAAAGTTGGAGCAACCGTTTAAGTAAAACAAGAATGACGAAGCATGACGTAATATGTTTGACGTGAGTTTAAAGCTACCTCCAGTTGTGTCCTACTTTATAATTAATTAACAATGTTGAACTTCAACATTGTTAATTAATTAAATTTAAGATTTTTACACAAGCTGCAGTAAACGAGCAAGGTAGTATGCGAGAGAACGTCGTGCTGTCTAAATGTTTTATCCCTCCATTCATTTATTAAAATATATCCAAGTCCACTGCCGGACACAATTGCCATAGTTGCCACGCTTGGTTAACGGGCTGACTACCGAATACTTTAGTTTGTTAATATTGGTTGTTATGAGAAAGATGAAAATGTTTGTTCCTTTCTCTACATACAGGTCAACCTGTGCGAACAACAAGGAAAAGGACGAAGATTTTTTTTTTAAATATTAATTGAAACATCTTTTACAGAACAACCATCTAATTTGCTATGCGATCAATTTTCAACATGTCTTCAAATGTCTTCCGGTTTTCGCTACTTATTATGCTACTATTTTACCCTAGTAATATGTCCAAGCGTGATTGTTCTTGGTTCATTCAGCTAGCAGTAGGTTAGCTTTACCCCGTAAAAAAAGTTTTTTTAAAACACACATTTGAAGTGATTTGAAACATAATGTAATAAAAACTGTTACTGTTTACATTAGGTCTATTTCAGATTTCTGATGATTTAAACAGTATACTGAAAGAAACATCGTTTCATTGAGTTTTATCGATACCTTGTATTCTAAGTTTGGCTTACATCTTCTGTTCATTCATCTCTTGTTAACATATGCCCAGACTATTATAAAATTACTATGAATAAATTTATCATAGATTAAGTGTGACAAACGAGCACATAGCCACCTGACATCATAGTAAACCTGACAGTAAGTGGATGCTGTGACCTCTACGTTTATACTTAGTTAAGAATAAAAATGCAGAGGCCTGAGATGAAATTACCGTCCGTTTTGTTTTCAGCGTCTCTCGTTCTTGATACTTACCATACGAAGAACAGCAGAATGCTTGTATTCTTTGAGAGTGAGGGCCTTCCCCGGTTGGGCGTACCCATTCGTGCTACAACCATAATATAGCTGCAGCAAAGGCCAATGTTCAATTTTTTATATTATCTGCACTGAAGGAGCATTAATTATGTTGGACATATTAAAGCTCGATTCAAATATGTATTACATGTTTAAGCTCAACGAGATAATCCAAATTAAAAACTTCCTTGTTGATCGCAATTTTTACCCGGCTCGCCATATTGCGGTACTTTGTTAATTAAATGTTCCAAAGTTGTGATGTTGCATAAATTTTAGTTAAGGCTCAACAATGCAGGCAGCTTGAAAAGCCTGACTAGCCAATTATGCTTCGGTAATTGGGTCGATTTTCCCATCAGAACATTGTGATATAGACAACGCTAAACTGATATCTTATCGGAAAACTATATGATAATAATTTAAAGCGATGTTATTTTTGAAGCTTTGTACATAGGGTCTGTAATATGTATAGTAGCAGCGTAAGGGAACCCACTAACGTCGTTTAATGTAAGAGGTGTCAGAGGGAAACGATAGGGGAGGTTAGTGGTAGCATTCATGATAATAGCTGAAAATTTTGTCAACATTTGAAGGTTATATTTACCATACTACACACATATATATACTGGATTGGATGAACTTTTTACCGTCTGGAAAAAATAGGATGTAATATGTGAGTAGAGTAGAAGCCTATGGCTCTGATATTTTACAAAAAATAAGAAAAAAAACTTTGAATTAAATAAATAAATTAATCAAAATCTATAGAAAATCAATATAACTAAAAATATACGAACGGCAATAAAACAATAAATTTAGTAGCCATCTTAGACCTCGTCACTTCGCAGGGTCACAGGCTCAAGGGCAAGGGGCAAAGTAATCGTTTAAAAAATTTTTCGAACGTTAAATTCAAATTTTTTGTTTTTATATTTTATAAAATATCAATGCCATAGGCTTCTACTTTGTTCACATTGTAACGATCCCCCCCCCTCTATTGTATTGCAAAATAAAAATTTTATAATATTAAAAATATCCCCTTTTCAATAACATTATATATATGTGACCAGGATTAATAAACTATGTTTAGATCTTTCTAAAATGATCTCACTAAAGGTTTAATAATAGGCCGTTTGTAAACTTTTGGCGTGATCGTCTTAGTTAGAACCCTTATTTACGTTGTGTTTGTTTGTAACTTAGTTCTTTTAGGTGTCTTTTGGAAGAATGAATATTCACTAGAGCAATTGAAAGCTGTTGGTAGTGCCTAATAAGCTAAGTGAACCCCGTTCACGAAGACAGGGCTCGAAAAAGGTTAAGAACATAAAACGTCCCTATTCCACTTGTATCAGGTTTACATTATTAATTTATTATTATTAATCCCTTCCCGCTTGGAAAAGGCTCACAATATATTTATACAAAAATACCCGATACAAGGGCTTCGCTCTCCTACATTTATTTAAAAAAATGTAGGGGAGGTACACGGCCCCACACACGCCGTGCACGGTGAGCGCCAACCATTTTGATGCACTCCCCCCGAAGGGAACGCTAATTCGGGAACTGGACCGTAGTCCACAGCAAAATAACTGGCGAACCAGTAAAAGAGGCTTGGCCCCTTGTTAGTGCGTAAGCACAAACATCGACCGAAGTCGCGCATGTCAATGCGTGTAAACGCCATACAGAATACGAACGAATCCAGCCACAGTGAATGTACGTCACACGGTTTAGGCAAATAGGCACACTGGCTGTAAACCCTCCGTGAGCGCCACCACCTGCCAGATCGCCGCTCCTGCAGACGTGATGTAAGTGTATGGCATCACCACCAATTGCATGATCAGCACGGCTACTAGCCGCAGAGCGTGTCATGAGACTACTGCTCACCTCAAGGGAATGGGGTCCCACGTTGTGCAGCTTTCGGCCGCAGCCTTGAGAGTCTCCTCAGATCCTCCCGCCAGCTACCACCCGCATGAGGTCGACACATATGCTCCACCAACCAATACAACGGCAGATATAGCCAAAAGGCAGTTATAAGATAAGAGTAATAATTCGCCATCAGAAAGGGTTTGTGTCACTGACGTTGAGTAAATGCATTTTCGATCATGTTTGTCTCACCCACCAACAAGTTGCCTTCAATCATTCAAAGGTGGGAAAGTTACAGAGAGATAATATTATGTTGTTATATAAAACATCGTGGAGGGCAGACAGTCTGCAGCCCCGCAATGAATGGACCCGACTTGGGCAAAGCTACTTAGGTGTGAGTCAAACCAAGACGCAGAGAGCGCCATTGAGAATAGCGTCCCACCAAACAACCATCGCAGAGAAATAATGCTGCAGAACGCAACAAGCATCAATACGACTATCGTCGGGCTTACACCATTCCAAGGTCCCCCATACATCCCAGCAGACATCACCACCCGTATACCTCCATCGACCAGAACCACAGAGAGCGTCGAATCAGGCGCAGCACACCCGTAGATCCATCACAAGACGCAATACCGCCAGTAGCAGTAAGCATCAATGCAACTATCATACGGATGGCGCCCCCTCACAACACACCCAACATGATCCCTATCGACTTTGGTAACAAAGTTGGTATTGTTGTTATATTAAAAATATCACCAACGTATCATAGTAGCACGCTACTAAGACGCCAATGAACAAAACTCCACGTATCATAGCGCTAATGCACTAAGACATGAAGCTGAGTATGCCTGTTACACTTAAAAGTGCTACCAAACACACTCAACATCCCCATCCGAAAGATAGACGACGCATCGCTATGCGCTACGACGCCGCCCACAAACGGTATGGGTGTGCGATGTCCACGGGAAAGCCGTATTGCTACAACAAACCCGCTTACCACCGACACTAAGATGTTAATTGTATACCTCCATCGACCAGAACAACAGGAATGCGTCGAATCAGGCGCAGCACACCCGCAGATCCATCACAAGACGCAATACCGCATGTAGCAGTAAGCATCAATGCAACTATCATACGGGCGGCGCACCCTCACAACACACCCACATGACTCCTATCGACTTTGGCAACAAGGTTAGTATTGTTGTTATATAAAAAATATCACTAACGTATCATAGTAGCACGCTACTAAGACGTCAATGAACAAAACTCCACGTATCATAGCGCTAATGCACTAAGACATGAAGTTGAGTATGCCCGTTACACTTAAAAGTGCTACCAAACACACTCATCATCCCAATCCGAAATATAGACGACGCTTCGCTATGCGCTACTACGCCGCCCACAAACGGTATGGGTGTGCGATGTCCACGGGAAAGCCGTATTGCTACAACAAACCCGCTTACCACCGACACTAAGATGTTAATTGTATACCTCCATCGACCAGAACCACAAGAGAGCGTCGAATCAGGCGCAGCACACCCGCAGATCCATCACAAGACGCAATACCGCATGTAGCAGTAAGCATCAATGCAACTATCATACGGGCGGCGCACCCTCACAACACACCCACATGACTCCTATCGACTTTGGCAACAAAGTTAGTATTGTTGTTATATAAAAAATATCACTAACGTATCATAGTAGCACGCTACTAAGACGTCAATGAACAAAACTCCACGTATCATAGCGCTAATGCACTAAGACATGAAGTTGAGTATGCCCGTTACACTTAAAAGTGCTACCAAACACACTCATCATCCCCATCCGAAAGATAGACGACGCTTCGCTATGCGCTACTACGCCGCCCACAAACGGTATGGGTGTGCGATGTCCACAGGAAAGCCGTATTGCTACAACAAACCCGCTTACCACCGGCACTAAGATGATATGTCTAGGACACATCGGTTAGCGAGTCCAAGTTTACCTCGGACCAATTGCTCGTGAAGCAGCACACACGCCACCATAATATTCCTTTTCAAGTCCCTAATAAGGACTAGTCATTTTGCTACAGTACTAGGAGCAGTCAGTCACCCGACCACCCCATACAATGCTTATGCATCAAGGAGACCTCCTATAATATTGCTTTTGTATCATAGACCTTACTTTCATAAGTCATGTATATATAGGATTCGAACCCACGACCCTACTATTGTAATGCATATTAATCATAGAGACCTTCTATAGTATTGCTTTTGAATCACAGACCTTACTTTCATAGGTCATTCATATATAGGATTCGAACCCACGACCCTACTATTGTAATGCATATTAATCACAAAGACCTTCTATAGTATTGCTTTTGAATCATAGACCTTACTTTCATAAGTCATTCATATATAGGGTTCGAACCCACGACCCTACTATTGTAATGCAAATTCATCATGGAGACCTTCTATAGTATTGCTTTTGTATCATTGAGTTTAATATCATAAGTCCCTAATATAGGACTAGTCATTGTGCTACAGTACTTCAGGCAGTCAGGCTCCCGACCACCCCATATATATGTAGAACTGCAGGTATGTATCTCCGGCACCTCATCCATACAAGACGTCTATACGTGAACACCTTCCATAACTTAGAAAATTTTTCTTTTATACACGAACACATCCCATGACTTAAACAATTTTTAACAAATTTTCTAATTATCTTATAAACGTTATTTAACTTAATTTTATAATATTTTTTGACTTGTATTTCTATTATTTATTTTATTTTAAATATTTTTACAAGTTTTTTATAATAAATTTACTTATTACGAGAAACAATAATTTTGCCTTTAATTTGCTATGTTATTGGGATAATGTCTGAAATATATTAACTTTATGTTTATTAATTTAACTTAATTGCTTAATATATATGTTTTAAAACTATTTTTGACGCCCCTTTATATTGAATTTAATTATCAATAATAATATTGAGCCGTCACAACATGTTACACCCTATTTTTTCTAGACGGTAAATAAAGTCATCCAGTATACAATATACTCGTATTGTCTAAGGTCTCTTACTTGAGAAATTTAATTACGAATTTCAAAAAGGGAGAAAGTTGACTGTCCTTGAATCAATCTGTCCTAAATTATAAAGTATTAATGGAGATGCGTACTCCTTTTACAACTATAAAGAGGCATTTAAAACGATCTTTATCTTAGTCAAGAGGCCAACACTTGAAAGCGTTCGTCAATGAACACTCGAGTTATTGCTTCGAAACGGGCGGTCCTTCTCACCGCTACCACTATACCCTATTACCCACCATATTGAACCGTGATACTGTAGCTGCTGTATCCATGTCTGTTCCAATTATATGGTTTTTAATAGCACTTCGAGCACAGCGTTCAATGTATAACGATAATACGAAAAGTTCAAATTTATTAACGCATTAAGTTAAGATAATACTGCCGACTCGCTGCAAGAGGCACTGTGAAGTGCAGACATACATTATGCAGTTGGCGCTTTGATAAAATTGCAGAAAGCCTCGGTGCATCATCGTAAACTTAGTTTTGATAATATCATTTAAAATTCCATGTCAAACGAAAATAAAACTTTATGTAATAATATATTTTATATCTTTTTTGTACGTGGTAAATCTCTGTACCTCTATTATGACTGTACTGTAAAGAAAGAGCAAGATCGTCTACTTAAAGGTCAAGCTCTCACAGAATACCAATGAAAATTAACAGTATAATGCCTAGGTGTGCGTTATTTGTAGTTAGCAGTGGCTGCATATGACCGCCGGTACGACATACTCCGCCGATCGTTGAGTCCCGTGATTCCATGAGGCGTCGAGGTCACCGGCCCCTAGGTGATTCTTGGCACTTTATGCGTTCCGTGCATTCCGTGCCCAGTCGCGCATTAAAGTGCCACCGTCGCACTTCTCCCAACCCTTTTGGTATAAAAGGGGTAGGCAGTGCCCATAGTGAGGATAGTCTCTCTCGTAACATCACCACCATCCGCGTCGCGCGCCAACATCTGCTACCGATCGGCTGGAAAATAAATAGGGCCTATAGTAGATTACCGCTAACTGTTAGGTTAGGGACATGTCAGGAAACGATAAGGGGGAACCTCCTCCTAAATCGAGGAAACCACCGGACCGGCCAGGCGTATTGGAGAGGCCAATCGCCTACCGAGATGTTTTTAATCCGGAGAGGGTGAGAGTTGTCTCATTGTACTCCCAAATACCGACCCGGAAACCTTCGTCGCCGGGTAAGGAGTCCGCACCGAGGGTTGCACTCTCGCCCATCGTACCTGAGTGTACGACTGGGCGTGAACCGCTGCCCTCTCAACAACAGCGGCCCATGAAGACGCCACGAAGGCATACACCACCCGAGACCGAGGCCTCCCTCTACGAGAAGAGGCAGCGCATCGGCAACTCATCAGAACCATCATCAGCGTCATCGGATGATAAGGAGCCCCAAATAGCGACAAGGAAGGAGGTCCACACCTCACCTCCTAAGTCGCCATCACCACCACAACAACCACCATCCATCTCTCCGGACCGACGTAACCACGACTCGGCCCAATTTGAGCAAGGTGGTGAGGAGTCCTACAGCTGGGGCTCAACAACATATGCAACCCTAGCTGCATCATCCGGGAGATCATCCCCGGTACAAGCTACCAACCCGTCGGGGTTAGCTCATGACGATGGACAGCGGCCGTCAATGAGCTATGCTCACATGGCTGCGGCCCCTGCAGTACCACAACCGCAATCGGCGGAGGAGCCTCAGAAAACTGAGAAGGAGAAGGAAAAGTCGAGATATCTGCTGATTGTCGCAGAATGCCTCCCGGACTGGACTAGGCGCTTCAAGGTCCTCAACGAAAAGTTGGACCACCCTCCCAATGCCCATCCGTTCGGGAAGGGAGTTAGATTTTCACCTCAGAGCCCGGATGAGTTCCGCACCATCCAGAGATACATGGTCGAGCTCTCTGAGAAAGACCAAACCATATCGTGGTACTGCTATACCCCGGCAGAAGAAAAGCCCACTAAAGTGGGCATCCGGCGCCTGCCAGTGGGCACCGATACCAAGATGATCGAAGAGGCTATCCGGGAAAAAGGCTTCCCGATCAACTACGTAAAACCACCACGTTACACCACGTTAAGGCAGACCGGGCTGCCTCTACTATGCACAGCTGGAGCATCTGAGCGTGGAGCGGCTCCAAGAATTATACCACATCGACAAACTCCTCTACATGAGAGGAGTAGTCATCGAAGCCTGGCAAAGAAAAACGGGACCAGCACAATGCCACCGTTGCCAGGCTTTCAGACATACCTCAGCAAACTGCTTCAGGCCAGTGAAATGCGTTCGCTGTGCTGGAGTGCATATTGCCAGCCTTTGCCCAAGGGGTAGAGAGGAAGAGCCAAAATGCGCAAATTGCGCTAAAAACCATACGGCCAACGATCGCCGCTGCCCGGTGAGGCATTGTACATGTGGGGAAAAGAAAAGATACGTCTTCACCGTGTGTCGGTCGTTTATTGAGTCCCAAATACAATCATTTCTTATAAAATCTAACTTATGCTAAACGCGCTTGCGCAGCAGAGTCACACGGGACTCGCGCATGAAATATAAAACTTCTAGGTAATGCACTACATCTCCCCCGAAAAGTAAGGGGTACCTCACTACCCTCTTCAGGGAAAAAAAATGATTAGTGTACATATAACTTAAGACTAATAACATAATGAATGTATAGGTACTTGTCTGAAAGGCAAACATTTTTTTTTTTGATTACAAAGATAAATATTACAATTGAAATGGCTTTGTGTTATTTTTATGTAAAATAATTTCTTTGTTATTTTTCAGAAATTTTACATTAGGTGGTAATTCTTCCAAAACTTTATAAGGTCCTTCATACAAACAATCTAATTTGTTACCTGTTTGGTTTTTATTAAGATCAAATCTCCTGGCTTATATTGTACTTTATTAAATTTTTGATCATACTTAATTTTTCTTAAATTTTTACTTATTAACAAATTTTCCTTAGCATCCAACTGTGCTTTTTGTAAACGGTACTTTAACTCCTTAGGGTAATCATCGAAATTATACAGTGGGTCAACATGTGTTGATAAATTACTAGGAATATTACAAATTTTGCCGAAAACTAGTTCGTATGGAGTATATTTTGTTTTTGAATGAACGCTTGTATTGTAACAAAAACACCAAAAAGGAACCCATTCGCTCCAATCTGACTTGTTATTATTGCACTGAATTCTGAGGTAAGCGCCTAAATGTTTATGTGTATTTTCAATGCCTCCTAAGGTTTCATGATAAGATAAGGCGTTGAATGGATTTTTTCTATATGTAGCAATTTGAAAACTTCGGACATAAGTGATGAGGTAAATTCGGTCCCCATGTCACTTAAAATTTTTCTTGGAATTCCATAACGCAAAATAAAATTATTAACGAAAGACCTAGCAACACTTTCGCTATCCTTTCTAGGTAAAGGATAAGCCTCTAGAAATTTGCTTAAATCACACTGGATTGTTAAAATATACTTATTATTATAGTTATCTATATCTCAGACAGGGCTGTGTAGCTTCCCCTTGGCTGTTTAACCTATTTATGGACCGGTGTTTGCAAACTTTGAAAGATGAAGAATGTGGTTTAAGAATGGGCGAGTTAACCGTCAAATGCCTTTTGTATGCCGATGATCAAGTCATATTTGCGTCATCGGCGTCTGAATTGCAAATGATGGTTACATTAATGAACTGGGAATTAAAAGAAAGGTGAATGAAAGTGAACACATGTAAGACGAAAGTGATGGTTTTTGAAAGAGAAGAAAGCAAAACGGTATGTGAAATAAGAATAGAAGGAGAGTTAATTGAGCAAGTGGATGAGTTTGTGTATTTGGGATGTGTATTTAGCAGGGATGGTAGATATGATAGGGATATAGAACGACGAGTAAATGCAGGGAATAGAGTGAATGGGGCACTACACTCTATTATGGAGAACCAGAATGTGTCAAAACAGGCACGTATGGTGATTCATAATTCTGTGTTAGTCCCTACTTTAATGTATGGTAGTGTAAGCTGGGTGTGGCAGAAGAAGCACGAAAGTAGAATAAATGCTGTAGAAATGCGGTCTTTAAGGAATATGCTAGGGTTGAATCTGAATGACAGGGTGAGAAATTGCGTGATAAGGGATAAATGTGGTATGCAAGATGATGTTGTGACCAGGATTAAGAAAGGAATGCTTCAGTGGTTTGGTCATGTGGAAAGAATGAATGAGGAAAGAGTGAAAAAGCAAATTTATATGGCAGATGTGAACGGCCGAGTCGGGAAACGACGCCCTAGGAAAAAGTTTATCGACCAAATTGGCGATATTTTGAAAATGGGCCACGTTAGAAGTACCCTTAACCGACGAGCATGTATGCGTATATATATGGATGTGAAAGAGGCGAAAGAGGTGTGTCAGGATCGTGCCAAATGGAAGTCCGTAGTCTCTGCCTACCCCTCTGGGTGACAGGCGTGAGTGTTTATGTATATGTATGTTTTTATCTATATCTAAAGAGCCCATAATATCTAAATTAACCTGTTCAAACGCTGAGTTAGCAGTTGAAGTGATTGTCAGAGGATCTCTAATATTTCTGTTAATATGCTTTTGAACTTGACAACTTTTACATTTGCGGACATAGTTCATGACGTCATTGCTCATACCTGGCCAGAAATAATATTTTTTAATATTATTTAACATACGATTCATGCCTGCATGACCACTTGTTGGTAACAGATGAAAGTCATTAAGTACCGTGGTAATTTCTTCTTTATTATTTATTCGCTTAATGTCTTTAATAATCAAAAATCGTGGTGACGCTATTTTATACATTTTTATGCTGCGCAGCAAACTCTTAATATTTTTCTCATTACTCTTGTTTTTAATTATGAGTAATTCTTTTATATTTAATTTTATGCACATTTTTTCTAGATCTCTCGCTAACTCTTCTAGAGACGATAACGATCGAGAATATAGAAATATGGTCGATAACGACGGGTTATACGTGCAAAGTTTAGCGTCGGACAAAATATTATACGCATTATTCAAATGTTTTTCGTTACTATTTCCTGGAAAACGCAAGTCTATTATGTCATTGGGTCGTTTTAACAACTCTACAGTAGTAGGTTGATCAGGCCTACTAACTGGAGGCTGTTTGTCTATCTGTCCGGTGTCCGTTTGGGGCTCTAACTTTTTCCTTTGAGCTCTAGTTAAAACGGATACTACTTTTTCCTGCATTTCTTTCAAATCGCGTGACGTCACCGGGAGTCGACTTAACGCATCCGCAGCTGCGTTATTTCGCCCTGCGACGTATTCTACTTTGAAGTCGTATTCTTCAAGGTATAGTCGGAATTTTGTTAAACGCCTAGACGGGTCTTTTAAACCGAATAAGTAAACAAGGGGTCTATGGTCCGAAAAGATTTTAAATTTTCTGCCGTACAAGTAAGGCCTAAAGTGACGGACTGCCCACACGATAGCTAATAATTCTAATTCTATTATTGGATATCTAGTTTCTGCCGGGTTCAAACTCCTACTAGCGTAAGCGACAACCTTTCCATTACTATTTGAGAGTACGGCGCCTAAGCCTAACTTAGATGCGTCTGTCTGCAACTGAAATGTGTTATTTTCCGAAAAGTCGGGATAGTCCAACACTGGAGGGTTCATTAAAGCAGATTTTAATGTAATAAACGAACTTTCGCAATCTTTAGTCCACTCAAATCTAATACCTTTTTTAGTTAATGCATTCAATGGGAACACAATATCAGTAAAACGTGGAATAAACCGACGATAATAGTTGGCGAACGCGACGAGTCGTTTTACTTCGTCAGCAGAAGTCGGGCGTGGGTAATTACGTATGGTGTCAATTTTACTGGGATCTGGGAATATTCCGTCTTGAGTAATTTTATGACCTAAATAGACTATTTCTTTTCTTAAAAATTCGCACTTAATTGGGTTTAGTTTGAGATTAACTTTTCTTAATCGATTCAATACGCTAATGAGATTTTTGTTATGAATATCGATACTAGAACCGATTACGACACAATCATCTAGGTATAAAAAACATTTTTCGTAATTTAGGCCTGCCATGGCTATAGTCATCAGCCGAGAAAAGACACTAGCACTTGTCTTGAGACCCATTGGGCACCGCTTCATTTGATACTGTTTTCCTGCCGTAAAAGTAGTGTACTTTCGTGACTCTTTATCTAAAGAAATCTGATACATTTTATTTAATGTAAAAGAAGTATATTTACGGGAACTTGGATTTAAGGACAATTGATAATAAGATTGGGAGAGGTCTAATTTTGAAAAATAAATACTGCCTGACAATGAATCAAGTATCTCCGTTATATTGGGAAGCGGAAATTTGTCATCTTGAATTCGATCGTTTAATTTCCTGTAATCTATGACCAATCTCCATTTTCTTTCGTTATTTTTATCGACCTTTTTGGGTACTAAAAGTACTGGGCTAGACCATTCCGAAACGGTTTCCTCAATGATGTCGTTTTTTAACATTTCCTGAACTTGTTTTTCTATCTCACCTTTTAACGCCTGAGGAACCCTATAAGGCTTAGAATAAACTGGGGTCACGTATCTTTTAAAACTATGCTATGTTCCATTAAGTTCGTAACTGATAACGAATCACCTGGTAAATGGAAAACATCTGCGTATTTGGCACAGATTTGTTCAATACTGAGCCTTTCTTCCCTATTTAAATAACTCAAATCAAGTAAATCGAATAAATTTTTTATAAGCTCAACAATTTTTTCTTCGCTTTCGAGGTGGCATACCTCGAAGTTACTAATGGAATGGACATTGACCTTTGAAAAATTTATCTCAATATCCTCATTTCTCGTATTCAACACTCTAATAGGAATACTTTTATTTAATGGTTCAGCTAACATTCCTGCGATAAAAATCCCTTCCTCAATTTCTTGAGCTAAAATAACGCTATCTTCGCTTAAAGTGCAAGGAATATGTTTGATAACTTCGCAACGGGCGGGTATGACGTGTCTATACCTATCACTCCATCTACCCATATTAAGACAAACTACGGAACCCTGATTCGATAACTGTAAGGTTCGTGTTTCGTAGTTGATTATCGCATTATAACGCTTAAAAAATTATCGCCCAATATACCGTTAGCAAAACAAGAGAGATTCTTAAAAACGTAAAATTTCTCTCTAAAATTTATGCCATTACAAACTAAATCTAAGTAAATATAACCGTCTGAAATTAATTTACCACTAACGCCCTTAATTGTTATTTTATCATAATGTAACTCATTCAAATACTCCTGGTTATCGAGGAGCCACTCATATTTCATAACACAAATGCTCGCGCCCGTATCTACTAAAAGACTTACCTTGCTATTATTACTTACATTTAAATCTACTACATTGTTTATGCTATAATTACAAACGAAATGATCACTAATTGTAGGGGCGAAAAAACTCACTATTCGGTGCAGATTGAGTGCGTTCCACGCTCTCAATGTGCTCCGATTGTATCTAAGAAACGCGGGCGTTTACATTTGGGCGAGATGGGTTGTACCAACCTCGGCCTCGCGAAGTACCCCGTTGGTACATACCACGATTGAGCCCTCGAGAGTTACCCCTGTAAAATGTCCTGGAATTCGATCCGCTTTGCGCTCTCTGATGGGTATAATTAGTATTTGAGCGAGCGTTATTAGAGCCTCTTTTATTTCTATTAAACTGATTGTCACGACTGCGGTAAATGTTCAACACATGCTCGTTACGAGCTGATGATGTGCTCTCGTCCAGCGCGATTTGAATCGCTTCTGGAAGAGACTGGAATTGTCGGGAGGCTATGATAATGCTCAAACGCGAATCTGATAATCCGTCTGCGAAACGTTTAATCGCAATTTTCTCGTTCAAAGGACGAAGTGTTTCGTATTTTTTGTCATCACCGTCAGCCTGTGCTATAGTCAAGTTGACGAACAACTGTTCTAACTCAGAGCCGAACTTATCAATAGACCTACGGCCTTGGCTTGCGCTATTAAGCTGCGATTGCAATGCTACCGCGGATTTCTTCTGAATTAAGTGAGTGCGCATATCTAAAACCAAACTACTCACGGACTCAGTCTAGTTTTCAAAACGAAATCAATTAATTGTTTTTTGCCATTTTCGTTAAGCATATCACTATACATCACAATACTATCTATCAGTTGAGTAGTAATATTTTCGTGGCCTGTCATTATTGGCAATAGGGCTATTGCCGTTTTTAAATCAAAGGCGACCATGCTGGCTGAGTTATTGGAACTTTCTGTTTCACGAGACATTAAATTTAAAATATTACTGTACAAGATATGTATGTCGTCTATGCATCTATTAATAACCTGAAAATCATCGCTACTTATCTCAGAATTCTCTATTTTTAGTTTGATTTTAGACGAAATATACTCCAAACGACTGTACAGATTTTTCGCTTCACTAACTTTTTCTTTTGCTGTATCGGAACTCTCTCTACGTTTTGGTCCAATTTTCACTAGATAATCTCTAATTTCTTTTAAACTACTGTACACATTATTTAGTTCAGCCAGTGACATTGAATAAATCGACAAATATAATTTGTAACAGTAAAGGGAAAGGAAACTATTACTACACACTATGTAAAAACACTTAAAAAATTATAATTTCACTTACTTGTTAAAATATCACGTACATACTAATTACAAGGGCGGGGCGATGGTGTTTGTGGATGTAACCATTTTTAGAGCGGCGCGAGCAAGCGGGAACAGCACTGCAAACAGGATGTGTGGCTGCATGGGGTCATCTTCTTGAAGCGGGCCGGGTATTACCCTGGACACCTCTTGATGTTGGGCTAGGTATTACCCTGGACTGCACTCTTGAGATCTTCTAGTCAGTTGTAGGGCGGGCGATGTTTTCAAGCGAGATTGCGTTGAGTTTTCGCCTCAGAGTTTTCATGGCACTCTTCCTGCATTTTTTCATCAGGTAATAGATAACTGCTGCAGCCAGTATAACCACGGATACAATCATGAAGGTTTGTATGATGTGGTTTGTGTGAGCGTCTTCTAGGCTTGTATTTGCGGATGCTGCACCATTTGCGTTTTGTGCTATGACTACTTCTTTCGACTGCGATTTTCCCATTTCGTACCTTTATTTCTCTTTGTATTTCCGGCGTTTCTTCTTGGTTTTTTTTTGTTTTCTTCAAAATAGGGCGCTTCTTTTTTTTTTCTTCAGAATTTGTGCTTCTTTCTTCTATATGGTTTTCTTCATTCTTCTGTAAGGTTTTCTTCTTTCTTCTATAAGGTTTTCTTCTTTCTTCCGAATTTGACTTTTTTTTTTTTGCACTGGTTTTTCACTTAGTGGGTAGTTTCTTTGTTAGGATCCTGGCAGGGTCGCCATGAGGCATTGTACATGTGGGGAAAAGAAAAGATACGTCTTCACCGTGTGTCGGTCGTTTATTGAGTCCCAAATACAATCATTTCTTATAAAATCTAACTTATGCTAAACGCGCTTGCGCAGCAGAGTCACACGGGACTCGCGCATGAAATATAAAACTTCTAGGTAATGCACTACACCGGTCCTGAGGAGGATTGCCAGGAAGCAGGGGATCGTTCTACCTGGGCTACTCCCGGAGAACCCTAAGAGGATCCCCCAGAGTCGCCCAAAGGCTGTTACCATACAGGAGGTGGGCCACCATCACCAGAGGGAAGGGTAGGCAACCAGCCCCCCCCCCCCTCAGCACCAATGGAAACGGTGGGTCCCACAGAGCAAAGGGCAACCACCGGGGCGACCCTCCGACCTCCTGCTAATGACGCCACGGAGAGCCAACCCTCCCAAAGGAAGAGGCGGAGGAATAGGAGTAGGAAAACGGAACAGCCTCCTCCTCAGGCTGTGAGTACCTCTACCCCTACAACCACAGGACCGATAGCCTCGCAGGCGCAGGTTGCTGCAAGAACACCAGCACCAACTACGACAGGTAGAGCGCCAGAAAGGGCTCTACCAGAAAGCAGATCCCGCTCTACACATAGAGCGCGCTCTACCCAAAGGAAGGCCATAACCAATGCCCCGAGACCAGTACCTTCACAGCGTAGTGCAGAACGCAGACCACCATCGTCCAGCTTCGAGACGGCTGATGCCATCCACAGATTGGTAGGCATAGCCATCGAAGTCGAAACACAAGTCCTGGCCGACATAAGGGCCGGGGCAGACCCCGTTACCGCTGCCATGAAGGCGCTGGCATCACTACTGGCAAGGCACTACGGAGGAAAGTAGCCTACGTCTGCTTTACTGGAACCCGGATGGGATTCGTCAAAGGATCCACGAACTCCGCACGGTCACCCAGCAACAGGACATCCAGGTGATCTTGCTGGGTGAAACCAAATTACGACCTACAACGCATCTTAAGCTGCCTAATTACACCATCTATAGGAGGGATGAGGTAGATCCTCAAGGGGTCGCTTATAGAGGGACAGCGATCCTGGTGAGGAGAGACATCGTCCACCAGGAGCTGGACCTGCCAGACTTCCAGACGATGCGTTCAATCGGCATAAAAATGAAGGCAGCGGGCGAGGATCTTTGCAGCATACCGCCCGCCAGGGACTCCTTTTCACTCCTCAGACATCCGGACGGTAATGGAAGGTACGGCACCCACCATCATCGCCGGGGACCTGAACGCCAAACACCCGGCGTGGGGGTCCAGAGTGATCACCCCGCCGGGTCGTGAACTTTACGACGACGCAGAGAGCCATGATTACGACGTTCTAGGTCCCGAGGAACCGACGCACATCCCTACTGACCCTAGGAAGTGTCCGGATGTATTAGACATCGTGCTCACTAGGAACGTCAACTATCCAGTAGTGATAGAAGTGCTGTACGATCTGAATACACAGCACCTCCCGATTCTGATAACTCTTGGCACTAAGGCAGTGACTTCACCGCCCAGAGCTGTCAAGACCAAGATCGACTGGAGGCTCTACTACAAACACCTGCAGGAGAGACCTCCAGTCCATACACAGATCAACTCAGCGGACGACGTAGAGGCCGCTGCAACTAGAATATCCACGTGTATCCAGGAGGCCCTCAACGCGGCCTCTACGATCGTCCCTCTCACAGGAAGAAAAGAGGAGCTGCTGCTAAGATTACGCGTGCAGCTAAACCATAAAAGAGCGCTGAGAAAGCTCTGGGCGCGTACTCGCTGCCCTAGAGTAAAAAGAAAGCTAAACACCTTGTCAGACGAACTGTCGGTTGCAATACAGGCCCACAGAGGAGAGGCCTGGGAGCGGCGCATATGGAAGGCTGACGAACAGCATGCGTCGCTCTACAAATTGAACCGGCAGTTAACGAAAACTCGAGCACCTGTTTGCCCGCTGACCAACAACGCGGGCATTCAACGTTACGATGCCAAGGGCAGAGCGGATATCCTAGCTGAGCACTTCGAGGAGCAGTTTATGCCGAACCCAGCAAGTGCAGAGTTCCTGGAAATCCATACCCGGAAAGAGAGCCGCGTGCAGGAGCTCCTGTCGTCGCCCGCGCCACCGCATGCAGGAGAGTGGTTCATCTCCCCCGCTGAACTGCGGAGGACAGTAACCCGCCTGCAACCGAGGAAGGCGCCGGGGCACGACGGGATTATCAACGCTGCACTACGACAGCTGCCCAATAGAGTACTTGTAGAGATAGGTCGGCTCTACAATGGCATATTGCGGACATCCCACTTCCCAGAGGACTGGAATAAAGGCAAAGTTATCGTCTTGCCGAAACCCGGGAAGGACAGGCGTAGAGCTGCCAACTACAGGCCGATCACGCTGCTACCGCATATAGCTAAACTGTGCGAAAGAATACTGTTAAGACGTCTCCGCCCGTGCATCCAACTTCGGGCGGAGCAACATGGATTCAGGAGGGATCACTCCACAGCAACACAGCTGACCAGAGTGCTGCACCTGCTTGCGGCCGAGCATAACCGCGGCCGCACATCGTTGGGCGTCTTTCTCGAAATCGAGAAGGCGTTCGACCGGGTGTGGCACACAGGACTACTCTTTAAATTAGACGATCAAACAAGTATCCCTCCTGCTATATTGCGGCTATTGGCGTCTTTGCTGGAAGGCAGGAAGTTCTACGTCTGTTTAGAGGACGCCGAGTCCGCAATAAAACCCATTACAGCTGGTGTGCCACAGGGCAGCTGTCTGTCTCCAGCCCTGTACGCGGCGTACACTAATGACATTCCTACCCTGGCAGGACACTTGCACGAATGGGAGGACGACGTAAAACTAGCGCTTTTTGCGGATGACAGCGCATACTTCACGTCGTCCAGAAGAGCCCACATCGCAGCTGCCAGGATGCAACGTCTGCTGGACCTGCTGCCACCATGGTTGGATGAGTGGAGGATGGCCGTCAATGTTAGCAAGACGACCGCTCTACTCACTCGCTGCTATAGAAATCTACCACCACCGCTAACCCTTGGAGGCCAGGAGATCGCATATGAGAAGGCCGTGACCTACCTTGGATGCCGGATCGACAGAATGTTGCGTATGACTGCACACGTCGACTTTGCTATACGCAAAGCTCGATGTGCGCGGGCAATGCTCCGCCCTGTCCTGACATCCAAGTTACCGACAAAGTCGAAGCTAACCATCTATAAAACTTACATAAGACCCCTGCTAACATACGCTGCTCCGGCCTGGTATGCACTCCTGAGCGATCGTCAGAAGCGGCGACTTCAGGCCCAGCAGAATTTGTCATTACGAACTATAGTCGGTGCAGGTCGCTACGTCCGGAATGACGTCATAGCGGCCAACCTAAAGATAGAGAGCCTGCAAGAATTCGTGGTCCGGCTGGCGCGCGGTATGTTCGACCGCGCCTACAACGGGCCACATGAACACCTCAACGGCTTCACGCCGTTGCACTCACGGCCGCCGGACGGGCGACCCTATCCAAGAGAACTCCTTCCTATATAGATTAGGGAGTCGAGTAAATCCCACAATGCCGCAGAAAGGCCAACTTCGACAAAATAATTTGTGTTAAACACAATTATTTGGATAACCTACCTTAATGACAATTTACCCGACTGCGACAAAAGTCGCTAAATACAACGCCTTTACCATCAAGGCGCCCAGGACCGGCACACTGTAGTGTGCCGTGAGGAACATCCGGGTAAAGGGGTACACCCCGAGGCTCAAGACCTGCACGGTATTATGCCCTGCAGAGGACAACAACAACGTATAATGCTTATCATCTCACTAAATTAAGAGAACCGGACACCCATTTAATTAGTAACGAGGCATAGTGTCTTTCTTCTCAGGAAGAAAACACATCTGAATTTTGATTCTTAATTAACGATAAATGTCGATGTCTATGGACCAAAGCATTCACTTTGTGACTTGACACTTTGACTTTTGACTTTACTTTGACACTTGGGGACTGGTGCTCGTTGAAATGATATGAAACGAATGATTTTCATTTAATATAGATTATTGCATAATACTTATAGAAAATCATTTTTTTTTATTATCCACTCGGTCGGAAAAAAGCCCTGGTAAGAATCAGCAGGAAACCCAGAGGGACTTTTTTAAACATATTTAACTTTACAATATTACTGTTTGTACAGTTTTAATTGATTTTTTACAGAACGAACATGGTGCCGATCCAGACCTAGGGTTTTTTTCATTTACGTTTTTTTATAATTTTTAGTTTCAAATAACCCTTTAGGAATATTGTATTTTCTTTAGTAAAACATTTAAAATTGTTTAATGACAACTTTTGTACATTTTCTGGGATTTTGTGTTAGAAACTTATACATTGACCCATGAATGAATTACTAATTCTATGGAGTCTAGTAACTGGTTATAACAAGCTTATGTTTTCTCCTAGTGTTTAAAGTATGAACATACTTATTCTTATGAAAGCTATTTATGTTTTTATGTACATACATTATATTTTCATAAAAATATTGCGATGCCAAAGTTTGTTTTGTGTTTGTTTCTCTTATGTGTGTGTATGTTTATTTCTTAAAAATTTTCTCTTAAAGACCCTTTAAAATTTAGTTATAAATCGCCCGCATGGCTCTCTTTTGCAAAACTAATATAACTACAGTTTCAGTAACTTTAAGCAAGATTCCATAAAACATTACGCTATGGAAGTAACAAAAATAAACTAATCTAGCTGTCTCAGTATTGGTGAGACTTCTAATTTTTCTTACAGCATATGCTGCAGAACTAAGTATGCCTGCTAATTTAGATATATGGGTGCTACATTGAAGCTTTGCGTCAATAGTAGTAATACTGAGGAAAACAGTGGTATTCACAAGACTCAACTCCTTCCCATTTAAGAGCACAATGGTATTTGAATATTAAACATTTATTATGGTATTTATTTATTTATGCATTTTTATATTTATTTCATGTTATTGATATTTATGTATATTTATCTTTTCATTTTCATTTAAAATTATATATTTATAGAACCCAACCAGATGAGAAAACTATATAGAAAAAAATAATAATAATAATAATATATTTATTTGCTTAAAACATGGTATGAAAAAGATTTTACAAATATACATTCGAACAACATGTTTTGCTAGAGAGAACATAGCATGCAAAAGATTTTTATCGTAAATTAAGACTTATGATTAATATAGTCCATAATGCTATAAAAATTATTCTTAACTAGGTATTCCAGTAATTTTGATTTAAATAATCTAGTATTTAACATTTTAATATCATTTGGTAACTTGTTATATAAACGTACACACATATGTAGATAAACAGCTTTTATTATATTTACTTATTCTAGGATTGTCACTTAATATGAGTTTGTATGGGTTTCGCCGCATCCGAGGGTTTACATTATCCGCCGTGTTAAATAAATATTTATGCTTCCATACAAACATGCATGTTTCATAAATATAAAGACATGATAGGGGTAATAAGTCAAGTTTTTTAAACACCAGTTGACATGATTCAGTTGGTTTAAGCCCACATATTGCTCGAATACATTTTTTTTGTGCGCGAAATGCTCTATTTTGATCCGTGCTATTACCCCAGATTACAAGTCCATAGCGCAGTATTGACTCGACGTATGCATGGTAGGACAGAACAGCCGTTTTTATGTTGGTAACGTTTTTTAAATGTTTAAGGGCGTATGCAAATTTATTTAATCTCGTAGATACATCGTTTACTTGATATAGTTTGGGATACCAGTAAAAATATTATTTTTCCCTTGGAAGGGTGATTCGGTCCGTTTATTCATGACTACATAGTATATAAACACAGACGAGGCGTCAACTTCATTTAATTTTGATAGAAGGACATTTACAAGTAAGTTACTTTGATAAAATAAATATTGTAGTTTTCTGATAATCTTATTCCATAAAAAGGTAGAAAAAGCAACAAATTAATGTAACCTAATTTATTACCAATAAATACTTATTACAATATATGACAGCTGTACGATTTTTTTACAAGATTGACTTAAAATTAGGTGAATTGAGGTACGGATAACGGTGCCGAGATATCGATCGCGTTACCTCATGTGGTCCGTAGTACCTACTTGGAAGCATCGCCGTGGGTCGATGATGAATTTCAAACTGAGTAATACCTGGAGGGATGTTCCTGTAATGATCACATTATAAAGCAATTTACTAAAAATAAAAGAAAATTTTGTGTGAATATGCTTTCGTACCTTGCGGCTAGATGTAATTAATGCATTGTGATAGATGATAACGGATTCTAAACGGCCTATTGATTTTTATTGTAGGGGAGCGAGGGGCTTGTTGTAACAGGGGTAAGTAGTAACAGGCTCTTTTCACTAGGATCTTAAACGCTATTAACGTATTTCTTTGACTAGATTTGACCTATAAACCGCGCCGCATCATGTTGCAGGTACAATTTTATATTACCTGGCCAGGTAATATAAAATTGTACAGTCGTAAAATTTCGGTTTGCGTTTTTAATATCGACTAATTTCAATTTTCTATATCTTATTTCCATTCAAATTTATCTATCTCTGATAATTTGTAACAGTTTTTATGATTACTAAATTGTTTAAATAGTTATCCTGATAAATGTTAAAAATCATACCATAGGGTTAGTTGTAACAAAATCCCGGGGCTTGTTGTAACGTGTTACAACATGCCCCAAGTTATGATGTAGATACCTTTGTTTGTATGAGGGTGTATAAAAGAAAGTCAGAGCGGTCAACACAACGCCAAGAAGTGTACGAGTTAACGGCAGCTGAAGTTTTAGAAAAAATATGCGGTATTTGGAAAGCTAGTCAGACTTTCGGATTATGTCACGTCTCTCTTTATAAATACATAAAAAAAGAAGAATAATGAGAGTCTACAAAAAACTTTCTTGTCATCGAAGATTAGACCTTTACCATAGGCGCCACCAAGAAAATCTAATACAAACAGCAGACGCAAAAGAAAATCTACAGTATTGACGGACTCTCCTGAAAAGGAAGCTTTACAAAAGGAATATGAGGAAAAAATGAAAAAAAAACAGAAAAAAGATGTCAAAATTAAAGGAAAAGGGAAAGGAAAGTGTAAGGGGAAGGGAAAAGCCAAAGGTAAAGCAACAAATAATAAAATCGGAGTAGGCAGAGCTAAAAAGAAGATTTTATGTTCAGATTCAGAATCTCAATCAGAAGAGTGGTATGTGGTGAAGCTTACACAGATACAAATAAAGAAGACTGGATAGAGTGTATCACTTGTAAGATGTGGCCACATGTAGGATGTGTTACAGGAGATATTATATCTTTTATTTGTTATTAATTGTAGCCCAGATGAAGACAGAATTTAATTATAATGAAACCCAGAAAATGTTGATTGTTACATAAGTGTAGTACTTTGTTAAATAGTTATTAAGAAGAGATCATTACGAATCATATCTTAGATATAAATAATTTAATCACTTACTGTGATTTAAAAGTGCCCTGATGATTATAAGTAGTGTTTAACTAAATAAAACTGTTAATTACATAATTTTTTAGTGTTGATTACTAAAGAAGTGTATTTGAGTTGATTTTTGATAAGAATTACATAATACTTTAGAAAGATGTCAATTTTGTTAAAAATAAACAAAGAATAAATGATTAGAGGTATTATTGTCGTTTTTTTGCCGTTATTACCTGCCCCGGTAGACGTTACAACTTGCCCCAAGCACGAGGTAAGTTGTAACTCCCCACCTCTCCTAGAAAATAATTGATTGTAAAATAATGACCAATAGTTATGGTATTATTTTTACTAAAATTAGTAGAGGAAGAGTTACGGTATCCATCCATTTTTATTTAGTAGCAATTTAATCAATAGATCTCAAGATATATTAGTTTTAATGAAAACTGTTACAACAAGCCCCTCGCTCCCCTAAACGACGACCGATAATTCTGCAATTCCTCCAATCACTTTCATTACACGTCAAGCTTATCGATGCAGCCTCTCTAATAACTACCGCATATATCACGTATGCATGTGGGTTTCGTTCGCTACGGTATTCCAGTATCCTACTATTCGTTTACTGTACTCATAATTGCTAAAATTCCTAATTTGCAATCCATCGATGCTATAGTTACAGTTCTAGTTTCGCATGTTACCCGAAACGCGTATTATTATATGGGATGGCTATATTGCGGACTACTGGGTGCTTTCATTGTAGAAGTGTAAGGTAATGCTGGTGATTCATAGCGCGGTGGACGCTAGCGTCGGACTCAACTCATCAATATCGGAAAACGGCGCGTTTGATATCGGCACCCGTTATTACACACCGTACGTTTGTATATACTGTGGTACTGTTCTGTAGATGTGCTATAAGGTATTATCAAAGCAAAAAGTGCTTCTAGTTAATTTATTGTATAATAAGAAAATATTTAGAGATTTTGTGAATTTATTAAAAGAGCATTAAGATACACAAAATACAGATAACATAACCAAAATATTAAAAACGTAGTTGTTTGCACTTTACACCCATAATATTATCTCTGTTTAACTTGGAAGTAGACCGGTATAAAATTTCTTATTCTATTAAGTTCGCCTTTTTCTACTTAGTGTGCAAATAAAACCTAAATAATAAACAAACATTTAAAAGAATTTTTAAA
This sequence comes from Parnassius smintheus behrii, assembly GCA_036936625.1. Classification (NCBI taxonomy): domain Eukaryota; kingdom Metazoa; phylum Arthropoda; class Insecta; order Lepidoptera; family Papilionidae; genus Parnassius; species Parnassius smintheus. The sequence continues at coordinate 54,992,544 of JAUPFT010000007.1, forward strand.
GCGAGTGTTCAAAATAAAACAGGGAGGATCAAATTGCACGTTAGTTTACGAAAATACGTTCTTAAGTAGTACCGAGGTCTAGTAGATTGAGAGAAAATCTCTTGTTACAAACAAAATTGAGTTCATGGGTAAGTAAGTAGTTCAAGCGAATTAAATACAGACTGGTAGCCGTTCGCCTTTTCATGTTTTTGAAGCTCAACCGCTACTATCGTGCATTCTGATTCTTTCCATCGACGTGTTATCTTAAAATTCAAGAGCTTAAAAATCCTTTAAGATCCGCCACATATATATTACACAGGTTATGTTTTTTAATAAATTTAGTAAATAAGACTTATTTGTTACCTGCAATACAACAATATGGTCTAAAATCATCTGCGCATAGCCGAATTATAGTGCCCGAGTGTATGCACAAGCACAATGGCACTTTCTAATCCTTCACTCTTATAGTCTGATAGAACGGCATTCTGACCGGATTTACATGCTTTTCGGAGCCTGAGGATGAAACATCACTAAGTTTCTGACTCCGGGCTGCTTCTGAGGATTTCTTGTCGAAAAACCCAATAACTGATATTAGCCCGACCCAGGACCAAAATTAAAAGTATAAGAGATACAACCATTAAGGACGAACAGGCAGTTTGTATGTAATACTACTAAGAGTACTAGATTGTAGGAATACTATTTTAGGGATCTTCTTTTTAAGAGATTGATATCTACTTAGTTCATCTGAGTGGGTATTAATCTCTTACCTTTTTCTGCTGTCAAATAGCAGCACGTACACTACTGTGTTCTGGTCTGAAGCGAATAGAGAGCAAGTATAATTGTAGATTGAGAGGTATTCTACTTTAGTTCTCAGAGCTGGACAAAGTTCAAAAATTGTATTAAACTGGGTTTGTATAATAAAAGTTATTATATTATTAAGGAATTTATGGATGATAATAACACCTGGGAAGGGTGATCGCTACCAAGCTACTTCTAATTTGTTATGTTGTTAATTTATACAGCGTACTCCTTTTCAAAAGGGTGGTAACGCATCTACAATTTCCCTGGTGTTGCAGTTGTTCATTATCGGCGGTAGTCACTTATCATCAGGTGAGCCGTTTGGTCGTTTGCCCCCTCGCCTGTAAAAAATAACTTACACGATTGTAAGCTGTTATTTTTTTAGTCCTGGTAGGTTTATTGCTGGTTCTTCCTAGGATAGACGTTTTTTTTTCGAAACAGTAGTAAATCAAAAAAATAAGTGACTTTCAATAAGTATTATTTACAATCTTTATTGAATAAAAAAATCTGTTTCTGTTTCCGAAAACGTATTTGTAGTGTTCTTTGATTAAATTTGATTTAAGGTGTCCATGGACTGCAGAAATCACTCACCACTAGATAAGTAAGTTCGGTAAACTAAGTTTTATAAAAGGAAATACTATTTAGACTTTTTGATCAGAGGAAATAACATACTAAACAAACGCTTTGTGTCTTTGACTGTACTAGTTTTAAAGATAAATCGCCCATCGTTTAACCCGGAACAGGAATTGAATTTATTTTGGTAGCGACTTTTATTCTGCTCATTGGATATTGGCTTTGTGGGTTTTGCTGATTGCTCTACAATTACATTTATATTATCGTTTCACTACTATAAATCAGAAAATGCAAACGAAATAAATAACGATACATTTTTAATTAAAATGCTTAAATACAAGTTTAATAAATATCTGTATTTTTTTAAATTCCCATATTTAAACATCTCCACGTTTTCAGGCCTGCAGTCCAGGGTCCATGCTCCGAGTTAGAGTTGCCAAATTTTTTATATTAAACTGGTGATCTGTTCGGCTTCGCACGGGTGATTCTCAAAAACAGCGACCTACCGGGTCCAACGGTGAACTTAAACTCACCAGGGACCCACTTAACTACACACAATACATTTCATCGGAATTGATGCAGATTTTAACAAGTGATCATATTTCAAGCATGAACCAATAGATTTTTATTTACATAGATATGTTATTTTCGAGGTAATTACCTGTAAAAGTAAATAGTAGATAGCGATAAAATAAAAAGCATACAATATGCTTCAAATAAATATTTTATTTTTATAGTGTAATTTTTGCTACATTGAGCCTTTATTAACAACCTCACGTTGTAGTCTGCCTATTTTAAATTACAGTACTTTCGTCTACTATATTTTTGTTTAGAATCATAGTATCAAACCTTTAAGACAAAATGATACTATAGTTGAGTTAAAGTAACCCTGACTGCCTCGTTGGTCTAGTGGTTTTAGTAGTGCGACTGCTGATCATAAGGTCCCGGTTCGAATACCGGGTCGGGCCAAAAAGAAATCAGTTATTGAGTTTTTCCGTCAAGTAATTCTCAGTAGCTGCCCGGAGACAGGAAGTTAGCGGTGTCTCACACCCGCGCCTTAGATAGCACGAAAAACCGTTGGTACTGCGCCTGAACTCTCTCCTGTTGTGTCAAATTACCGTCCCATCGGACCATGAGAAGGAGGGAATAGACAGCGCACTTGTGCTTGCGCATACACCGGGCACTATAGTTCTATCTTGCTCCGATGGTTGGTCTCCGTTGAGGCTGGCTGCCGTGACCAGAATTCAGTCTCGAGGAGGACATTATAGTAACCATAATTAGAATCTTTTTCTTCTTCATCAGCCTGTAGAAGTCTACTGCTGGACAATAGCCTCTCCTGTTTTAGGGAGGATTAGCCATATTCGCCATTCTGAGTAAGACAAAGAGATTGACGATTGTAGTACGAGACTTCTCGCACATTTGACGCTTCAGCGCCACCTATCTATGTATTTCATGTTTGGAGTAAACAATATGGTTATACCGCAAATTTTGGAAGCCATCAGATTTTCTAGCTCGTATCGGCAGACCGAATCTCACACTGTTTTTGTGGGATTATTATAAATGTATTTTCTTGAATAAGAGTATTTTAATATTTTCATATTTTAGACCTGGCAGTGCTAAATGCCTGAATAATACATTAAAAAAATTAATTGTTAAAAAAGTACCTAAGAAAGATATCCGCAATTTAGGTACATTTAGAAATGAACTGTTCTTCGTCCTCTGCAACATGGGCGTAGCTAGAGAAAATAAACAGTTCACGGACTTTATCGCGTTTAATTTACTTGTTTTTAACTCCCGACGTTTCAAGTGTTGAAAAAATATTTCTATTTAACTAACAATCCGCCTCGGTGCCGCGCAGGTGATTTTTGGGTCTCGATAACAGCTCCTGCTACCAGGTCCAATTGAGTTTCTAAACCATCCACTCACATATTCATCAAATTCATTCACGCCGTTTTCGAGTTTTATAGAGATTAATGGACAGCAAAAGGAAGATATGTAGTGTTTGAGTAAATATAAGAAATCATATTTTTTTAAACGTGATGGTAGAGTCATGCTGCAAATACACTGTAGATGTAGCACGAATGGGTCGCCTCGACCGGGGAAGGACCACGCTCTCACAACAAGGCATTCCATTTTAGTCCTCACGGGTGATAACGCATCTGCATTTTGATTTAAATCAAGGTTAAATGTAGATGTGTATGGCCAACAGCATCTACTTATCATCAGGTGGACTGTCTGCTCATTTGTCACACTTATTCGATTAAAAAATCATGTTATTTTGTTACAAATTGGAATAATGCTTAAATTATGCACTTTAGTAGAAGTAAATGGAGTAACTACTGATATAACAAAAGTATTAATTAAAATAATAGCCATGTATTAGGGACAAAAAAATCCACCAACTCGATATGAGTTTCTGTGGGTGTCGTAATAGGCAAATGGGAAAAATGAACCATAAGATGGGCAGCAACATGTTCCTCATAACATCTTATAATAATAAAAAGTTACGGGTTTCTACGCGGCTACAAAGCTATAATAATTAACCTATCTATGAGGCAATTTATTGCGGAGGCATATGTATTGTACAATAGTGAACTTTAAGAAGCTGTAAAAAATAATGATGGTTGAAGTTGTATTTCTTAGTCTGAATGCATTTTTGAAACAGGTCAGGATGAAACAAACCCAAAACAATCGATTTTCTTTTTAAAAACACATACCTTTCAAGAATATTTCAACGTAAGGTTTTTAAAGAAATTCTTCAATAGCTATTCAAAGAGTTGAGAATTTTAAGATCTAAATCACAATTGACGCTCAGTTTTCATTTTTCACATCGTCGACTGTATAGTTTCTCAATGAAGATCCAGTTCACTACAATTATGTGTTTACGTTGTCTAAAGCTCATTTTTAATTATTTATACATTTTAATAAAGTTATATGTTTAAATAATATTATCATACCTCCATTGACAGTACATAGATTGCATAAATAGCTCCTGGGACATGCAAGAATTGCCAGCAATGAAGACAGAAAAATTTGAACGGAACATGTCAAAAAAACTTTTATCAGAAACCTTTTGCTCAATTTATAAAAGTTCTACCCGACTCTTAAAATCCTTGAGCCTGAAAAATATTGAATAAAACTAATTTTACGGAATTTATCCCACCTAATTCTTCATATTTTTAATACCCGGCGTTCCGGTGCTTTCCAGCACACATGGTCAGTCCCCGTGACTTTAAAATTAAGCACAATTAAACACTATAATATCCGTAAAAGTAGTTTTATTCAATGAAACATACGACATCATGAAAAATCTCATGAAGTTATTGTTTCAAACATTAGTCCAAATAATTCTAAGACTTTGATGAAAAATTGACTTCAGGAACGGCTAAACAGCGTATATTGAATATTTATAAGCAAAACAAATTATACAGGTAAGTGACAAGCCAAGATGGCGTAATTAAATAAACTCCTATGTTACGGTTTAAGTAAGGCTACATAATACAACTCGTGTGCAAAATTACAGCCGACTATCCTGTGGGAGATTACACGGGTATAAGTTATTTTCATTAATACGGCTTAATGCGGATTATATCAAGTACGGCAATTTTGTAGCTAACACTTAACACATTCTAATAGATATGTATGTAATAGACTTGGAGTTTACTTAATCTTTAATATAGTCTTCATTTAATATTACTTAATAAAATAATGCTCGTGAGTAAAGTCGTTTTTAATTTCTTATGTTTACGCGAACATTAAACATTTCAATGAATCTAAAAATAACGGATTTTATCGAGTATATTAACTAATAGCGTTTCAATAATTTTAAAATGAAAGTAGCCTTGGTTAAGTATGATATTCGGACGCCAAACACCTCAGTTCTCCCGGTGCCCATGGGCGCTGCGCGCTGTAAATTACTCGAAATGTCGATAATTTAAAATAAGTTAATGTACGCGATAAAAGACATATAACTTAGTTTCATTTAAAGTCATTTTTATTTCTGCTAAATAGCAGTGCCTGCACCGCTCTGCTCTGGTCTGAAGTGTATAGAGAGCCATTATTCATTTACGGTCATTCCATTTCAAAGGTAACAGCGCATCTGCAGACTTCTTTCTGTAAAGCTGGTCTGGGGCTATGAGATATTTCATCATAGTCCTTAGAACTGACAACGCATCGGCTTTCTTTGAAGTTTTCTTTTTTCTTTGTTCCTATGAAAAAATCATAGCAACTGCTGCGTACTAAGAAGATACCTTATTAGCAGTAAAAATTATATCCGTTTCTCTGCACTCACCATACAAAACCTAGCAGCGTTATTCTGCTCTATTACGCTGGTAATCTTTGAGAGCGTGTTCATTCCCCTTTCAAGCTGACCTGGATAAAAAATTAATATAAAAACAACGAATGTGCATAAAAATAACTCACAATAACTTAAATGCAATAAAAATGCCGTGAAATAAAAACAACTCACAGTAACTTAAATGCAAAATCCAATATTCAAAACTGAAATCAGCTACCAAAAGCTAGTTTCGAATAATATTTATACACTATCAGCGAAATCAAAGTGAGCGAACGTGAACTTTACAATTTTACCATAGTTATAACCTCTACCAAAGAATATATACACTACGCGAACCTCTACTGCATTGAGAACAAATACAAAACAAAACCTTATTTGAAAATGAAATTGTTCGAAATTGAAATACATACGTACTGCTTGTGACTCAATGTAAACAAATAGATAAACAATTTTTTTAGTTCTGTTTTCATTTCAAATTAAGCATCCGATTTTGCCCTGATTATATATTGTAACTGGTACAATATTTTGTTTATAGTTACTAATAAGTACTTTGAAGCAAAAGTTCTGAGTATTCAGACGACCAAAACTAGAAAGGTACGTAATAAATCATTTTTTTATTTTTCTCTTCACAAAGGTATATAATTTCACATTATTTCTCAAATAATACGATTGTAGATAATTTTGACCTTTGTGAGAGACTGGTGTCCATACTAGGGTAATCCCTGTGTTATAGATCACCAGGCCCTCACCCTAACGGATAGTACGTATTACATTTTCAAAAATACTACAAGAGAAATACAAAATAGGATATATTTCAACAAGGAAGGATTCTATATGTTTTTTAAAGTTATTTCTATGTGTATAATAGTGTGAATGTGTGTGTGTGTGTGTGTGTGTGTGTGTGTGTGTGTGTGTGTGTGTGTGTGTGTGTGTGTGTGTGTGTGTGTGTGTGTGTGTGTGTATCTGTGTGTGTGTGTGTGTGTGTGTGTGTGTGTGTGTGTGTGTGTGTGTGTGTGTGTGTGTGTGTGTGTGTGTGTACACTCATTTGTGTAGGGTTATGTGTTTTTAGGATAATACTCTCAGTAAATTTTCAGCAGCCATATAATCGATATTTAGCAACCACTTTTGTAATTTTTGTTTACATGCATGTTTTGGTAGAGAGTAAATTGACAAAAGTTTATTTAATTTATTATAAAGGTAACCTCCCAGGAAGCAAAAATGCTTATGCGAAAATTTTGTCTTTAGAAGCTTACTGGGACAAACTACATATTTCCTTCTTTTGTCATTATTATAGGAGGACTCATACTGTATAAGAGAATGTTGTAGCAGCGTAGTGTGCAATATAAACAGTTTACGAACAGATAAGACATTACAATGTTGATAAAGGTCAGTTGTAGGACAACGGAATGGAAGAGAATTGCTAACTTTTAATAGTGCCCTCTGAGCCCTTTCTAATTGCAATATGGTCGTTTTAGGTGCTCCTCCCCAGATGGTAATGCAATATGTCAACAAAGATTGGCACAGTGCAAAATATACCATTTTTCTTACATTAAAATCTGCAACACGACGCAGATTTTTAAAAATATAAATTAACTTAAGTATCCTTCTACTTAAGAGGCCAATATGAAGGTGAAAGCTTAGGGTGTTATCTATCATTACGCCAAGATATTTTATGCAATTCGTTCTAGACAGGGTAGGACAGGAGCAAGGGCTTTCAATTTGGGAGCAGCAGTGAGCTGTAATGTGAAAGTATTCTAACTCAGATACATTGACGTTTTGCAACCACCAATCCTTACCCTCTGATATCGATCCGTTAAGTAGTCAGAGAAAAGTTTCAGCTGTGTATTTCTTATTCCAAGATCTTCTAGCCTATTCAACAAAAGCGAGACGTAAACTGTATCAAACGCTTTAGCAAGATCAAGGAATATAACAACTACTTTCTTTTTACGGTCAAGGTTTGTAACAATGAAATCTGTTAGTTCATGAACTGCATCCTGAGTTGAACGTTTTGGTCGAAAGCCATATTGGCAATGTGATAACAGATCATGTTTCTCTAAGTAATTAGTCAAACGCTTGTTGATCACTTTTTCAAGAATTTTTGACATAGTGGGAAGAATGGAAATGGGTCTATAGTTATTGACACAGCCCACATCACCGCTCTTGTAAATAGGGTGAATTTCAGCTAGTTTGAAACACTTCGGGAATTTACCAGTTTTAAGGAAAAGGTTACATAAATATGTGATGGGAGGAACTAGTAAATGTCTATACCTTTTTAGAAATAAAGTAGAAATAGTATCTCTACCTACGCTGCAATCAGATTTCATATTTAAAATAATTGTCTCTATTTCATGTTCGTCCGTGTCAATAAGTACCATGGAGTGTTGATATATGTTTGTAGGAAAAATGCTATGAGTGTTTTTGTTAACGTGGTGTTTTTCCGCCAAAGTTTTACCTATATTTACAAAAAATGAATTAATATAATTAACTGAAGTTTTAGGGTCAGATTTGTTTAATAATATATCGGCATTATTATTTAATTTATTGGTATTTGTGACTGCTTTAATTGTGTTCCAAAGTTTTTTACTGTTTGTTTTAACTGCTGTTGTTAATTCTGCTTTTTCATATTCTTTTTTCAGTTTTTTAAGTAGTTCATTACAATAATTACGGTAACGTTTGTATGTAGTAGCGATTACGTCATCATGCGGATATTTTTTACATTTTTGGTGTAATTTGTCGCGATTTCTTAAGCATCTCAAAATACCTGGGGTAATCCAGGGCTTTTTAATAATTTTGCGGTTAGAAACTTTAATTGTTTTAGTACTCATTTTTAAAGCATTACTTAGGGATTCTAATAGGAATGTAGCTGCTGAGTCAACATCTACCATAGAATAAATACTTTTAAAGTCTAAAGTGAGAAGGTAACTATCTAAATTATCGTAATTTACACGTTCTCTAATTTTTGGCGGCAAACTACGTGTATCTAGAGTAGCCTCTAATAGAAATATAAGAGTATCATGATCAGTAATGGAAGTCTCCGCAACGTAGCAAGTTGACCGAAGTTTTGTTTTCAATATGATGTGATCTAGGCACGTTTTGCCATGGGTAGGGAAGGTGTGGGCAGGTAACATACCTTTAGATGCCAGACTATTTAAGTAATATGGAGAGTAGGAGTCCTTACTATGTGTAACAATATCTATATTCATATCGCCAATTACAATTATGGTTTTATAATGTGAATACTGATCAAGCGTACTACTAAGCGATTCAATAAAATTTGTAGGATCCTTAAATCCAGCTGGTCTATAAATTACAAAGACTATGGTATCCTTACCTATTTTTAGAAGAATACAATTGCAATCTGATATTGACAGCTCCTGCCAGGTTATATTCAAAGATTTTTTGAAATACACCACTACGCCCTCATTTTGGGTTGTGTTATTAAGAGTTTTACAATAGTTATAGCCATCCATTATCGGAATATAGTGAGAGGACGGCAACCAACATTCAGTAAGAAGAATTAAGTCCCATTCTAAAGCTGACCTATGTATTAGAACATTAAGTTCATCTATGTTGCGAGTTATGCTTCTAATGTTTTGATGCATTATTTTTAACTTATGTTTTTGACCAGATATTAACCTAGACAAATTATCCAGGTCGTAAAGTAGTGATGAGTTTGATATAGTAAATTGGTCAATATCATCGCTTAAGTTTTTTGTGTTATCGCCTTTTAATTATATTATTAATTGAGTACAAAAAGTTATATTGTGTGCAATAAATATGTAAAGCAACCACTACAAGTAATAACCCACAACTAAGTATTTGTAATTCATTTAAAGACGTTACATAGTGTACTTTTAACTTAAATTCTTTAACTAACAGTATAAAATAATCTAATAATATAAAATAATCACTTGGAGTAGTACTGTTAATTTTAAAGTTATAGTTAATGGATCGCATATACAATATAACAATTGAGAGTGTGTGTTTACTATTAATGAGTGAGTGATTAAGTTGTGTTTTGTTTGAATGTATTATGTAAATGAGTGGAATAAGTATGAGGTGAGTATACTGAGCAGTATAAAGTGATTTACATTTTATAAACGGCAAGTATAGGTAAATATTATTTGAAAATATTAAATTAGTTTTTATTAAAAATATAACTATTAAGAGTGTATGTTTAATATTAATGAATGAGTGGTTGAGTTGTGTTGTGTTCGAGTGTATTATGTAAATATGTGAAATGTGTATGAGGTGAGTATGTCGAACACTTAAAAGTGATTTACATTTTATACGCGGCAAAAGTAGATAAATATTATTTAAAAATATTAAATTAGTTTTGAATAAAAATATAACAATTAAGAGTGAGTGTATACTATTAATGAGTGAATGATTGAGTTGTGTTGTGTTTGAATGTATTATGTAAATAAGTGAAATAAGTATTAGGTGAGTATACTGAACAGTTAAAAGCAAGTTACATTTTATACACGGCAAGAATAGGTAAACATTATTTAAAAATATTAAATTAGTTTTGAATAACAATAGAACTAAAACAAATAGAGACGTTATCACACTTATTACTAGTCACTTTTGTAAGTTCAATAATTTCTTTAATTCCTCTTCATTATCTATTTTTAGCGCTTGTTTTCCCTCATTCTGACGCATATAGATTTTACCATAGGATATCCAGCAATATTTATATCCATTTTCTTTGGCAAATTTTCTAGATAGGTAAAAAAGATTTCTTGCAAATGGAGTAAGATACTCAGAGATGTATATAGGCTTTGCGGGGCCAGTGAGACCAATGAGTGACGTATTAAGAGAAGTTCCGTTATTAGTTTTGCTGAATCTACGGGCGTTTTTTATTAATTTTTCTTTTGCAAGGGTTGATGTGAATTCAGCAACTATCGCCGAAGCGTGGGTGGTTTTATTTGTTGTGCGATATACGTTTTTTAAATCACTGGGCTGTACTAACATATCCAACGTTTGTGCGGTTTTCTGAACAATGCTGCATAGCTCCTCTTTGGTCTCGCGGTCATTTTTGGGAATGTTTTTTAATTCAACTTTAGTCGAATGCAAAAGGTGTTCTAAATGCGAGATTTTATCTTCAAGTTTGCAATAAGTAAGGGTAATATGGTCGTCTTAAGCTTTGCCACCCTATAAAACTAAATCTAGGAGAAGTTCAGAGACAAAAAAACAAAGTCGTATACTTATCTAATATATTAAGAAAAAAATAGCGAACAAGCTTTGGCAATAATTAAGAATACTTGGAAAAATCTACCCAAAAAAACTAACTACACTACACCGTACTAAAATTGACTAAAATATTTACTAAAATGTCAACCGTCAAAATGGCGTCGATAAAGCAGCACCCTTTTGTCCCTACAAAGCCATTAAAAAAACACACTATCCTGATTGATTTACATAATGTAGCTAAAAATGCTAGAATCCGGAGCAGCTATAAATTAAAAAGTATGAAGTGTTTCATAAAACAATGACTTGATGGCGGTAGTTTAACCATCATTGAAATTTCCTATAAGATGCAATAGCATGTAAGAACGTGGCCATATTAACCGGATATTACCCTCACGTATTAAATAATAAATATATAATAATAAAATAAATTAAATTTCATTACATTCGTACATAAATACATATAGACAACTTATCTACAACCTAATAAAAGCATATTAAAGCGAATGCAGTGTTTGATAAGCAAATTTCAAGGGCAGTTGAATGATTTGTTTGTGAAGTTACTAGCCACCCGCATTGTAGCTATACCATATGAAAAAGTATTTCCTTTTTAGTATAAGGGTGGCAAACGAGCACACTATCCATCTAATGGTAAATGGTTGCCTAGACCCATAGACATCTATATCTACTCTCGATAACGAATCAAAATGCAGATGCATTGTCATCCGTGAGGACTAAGACGGAATGCTTCGTTCCTAGAAAAAAAATAGCTTAGTGATCTAACTGCTAACATCGATTTCTATCTCTTCGTGTCTTCATTACAATCTGTTCAAATATTCCGAAGATTATCCCGAACAGACAGAGAGAGATAAAAAATTAAAAATTATTTTTAATGTCCTAGTGGGTATGCAAATAACACCCTCAGCTCAATGAAAGACAGCAATTTCGATATAAAAGACAGACAATTCAATTTTCTTTATATGTCTTCTATATATTATAAAATTATCAGTACCAAGTGCAATATTTCATTAAAAAATTATATTGATTTACATCACGATACATTTAGATGTATTTAAATTTAAATTCAAATCTTCTGTTTAAAATTCCATGAATATCCACAGTCTTTATGGTGTTAGAATGACTTCTAAGTTTTCTATACGGGCAGTTTCACTATTTTTCCTCTTTTAATAACATTTAAAAACTTTATGCGTATGTATGTGTATGTCCATGCTTATGTATGAAATTATTGTAAGTATTGCAATTTTGTAATCAAGGACGTATAAAGAAGGAAAAACATCTTAGTTTATATAGTAATTCCGGCGCTTTCGGAGTCAGAATAATCTAAAATGTTATAATGTATGTGTATTATGTACATGTTAGTTTTATTAACCCCAATAACTCTAATATTATTTAATTTACGATACATATTATTACCCGCATTTGAGAGATAGCCTAATGGTCTCATTTACGACCACGGTTGCATAGACGCGTTATGTTATAATACAGAATCGCGGGAATTTTAATGAGGATAAATGAATAGACGGACTGTTTATGAATACGTTGTGGTATACTCCTAGAATTTATAATTTCATTCGCTCAACATATATATTACGGGTAGAGGTACGATTAACATATAACTCGATGTTTTATAGACTAAAATTTACACTTGATTGCATCTTGTTTAGATATATATATAAACCCAAAACCCATAGACATCTATATCTACTCCCGATAACGAATCAAAATGCAGATGCATTGTCATCCGTGAGGACTAAGACGGAATGCCTCGTTCCTAGAAAAAAAATAGCTTAGTGATCTAACTGCTGACATCGATTTCCATCTCTTCGTGTCTTCATTACAATCGGTTCAACCATTCCGAAGATTATCCCGAACAGACAGAGAGAGACAAAAAATTTAATTTATTTTTATAGACTAAAATTTACACTTGATTGCATCTTTTTTAGATATATTTATATATATATATATATATATATATATATATACACACAAAGTTTATATATAAAGTTCATATATATGGCAGAAGTGTCTGCGCACGATAAGAAGATATGTAGTAAACTGACTTTTCTCTTTGCATGCACTAGCTTCAGTTGCTTTGTGTTGTTTGTGTAAGAAATAAATTTTCGACATAATTTTAATCAATGCTTGTTCTTAGTATTGTAATGACATTTTGATATGTTTCCCTGAAAAATATTTTATGATATCGCTTCGAAGGTACCAGCATTACTTATTAGTTTTTTTTTTAACACTAGTAAAGCCATTACATTACTGATATTGATTTCCTAGATTTACACGAACAGTACACATTGAATTAAACTATATATATACGGATTTTATCGCATTTAATTAATTAATTTTAACTTAATTTCAAGTCCCGATGTTTCAGGTGCTTTACAGCCCCGATAATCACGGGGGGGGGGGGTGACTGAGATGTTTGAAGTCCTAATCTTGAACTCTTGCAGTGGTATGCTTGGCTTTGGATTTAATTTTGTTAATTATTCTGAAATCTGCAGTTTCTAAACATGTTCTAAATCGTCCCCACCATTACATTAGATTTGATAAACCTCAAATCATCGCAAAAGAACACCGATTTATACCAAGGATGATACGCGGGGCTATTGAAATTAAAAAAAAAAATTCTAGATTCATAACAGAATATTCTTTATTGAAATTAGAATAATTCATCTGATTATTCATCTGAATGGGTGCTGCCATCTGTGTGGAATTCTATAATCAACAAAATCAAATACAAACCCAAAACTATCACTGCAAGACTTCAGGTTATTATAAATATATGTAAGCTCGTTCTGCGTAGATCGGAACAAAAATTATTATTCAAAAACTGAATGTAGCCGGGTTAACTATGGCATTGGGACGTCAAGCATCTCAGTCCTCCCGTGACCATGGGTGATATAAAGCATCCGAAACGTCGGGAATTAAAAGTAAATCAAAATAAGTTAATGAAACGTTAAAAGTTTTATTCGATTACTGATGTTCCCTTTAACCACTCCTGGTAAACTTAAAATGCTAGTGTACGGGTGGTTCATGACAGTATTTGAATGACGGATTCGAACAGACGACCTTTTTAAGGTCGCGGCCCACATAATGATATTTTATTATAGGATAGGGTAACAAACGAGCACACAGTTCACCTGATGGTATGTATTTGCTGTGGCTCATAGACATCTACGTCTATCCTCGATCACGAATCGAAATGCAGATGTGTTGCCACCCGCGAGGAGTAAGATGGAATACCTCGTTTTCAGTAAAAAGGGTCTCCGGTAGTCTGCACTCACCATACGAAACACAGCAGCATTAAGCTACTATTTTAGGCTGTATTCTGTGAGAGCGGGATCCTTACCCGGTCGAGCCGACATATTTGTGCTATAACTATACTAATAATATAACCGTTCTAATGGCTCTACCACGTATACTTTGCTATATAGACTACTGTCGTTTCTAAATCTATCTAGTTTGTATGTAGCGACTAAGTTGTGAAAGTTTTGATACTGCGATCAATTATTTTCCTACCAAATGTAACAAATATGCAGCTGTGATCAATTCACTGGATGATGATGATCTTCTTAATGATTTATGCCACAGCCTAACTGGCCGTAATTTTTAGTCTTTTGCCCGTTGTAAAAATTAATTTTAAAACAAAACTTCGGCGTATCGATAGATTTATAATCTATGGTATACAGCACTAAGAAAATTTCATAAATTCTTTTAAGTCCCGTCTTCATTACATACACCCCAGTCATTTTCATAACATGCAATCTGGATAAGAGGATGAATGAAAGCGGACGGAAAAGCATATGTACGCGTGTGTAGCACGACTGAGTATTATGAATAGATGTGCAATGAACCCTACTTATCAGCAGCAGAGGTAACAAGCAAAATATATATAATATAAAGATATAGTAGTGTAGGTTACGCCCAAATTATTACTAAGATATGAAAAGGTTTGATTTTAACACTTTGAAAGGATATCTAATAGGTATTTTATAGAAGTAAGGTTGATAAGCATTGGATTGATTTGTTACCACTGACTTATATATTATTCGTTACTAGTAAAAAGGGTTTATCGATTTTATAACACAAACCTTGCGAAACAGAACAGTGTTATGTTGCTATTTACACTAGTATTCTGTGAGAGCGTGCACTTGTTCAAGCCATGTGTGCTGAAGCCATAGTACAGCCTCATAATAGCTTCACTATTAAAGAAAATGTATATCAAGATTCACTTCTATAGAAGTATAATTTTAATAATCCATTTTTAACTTCACAGTGCTGTATTAGTCCCTACTTTAACGTATGGTAGTGAAAGTTGGGTGTGGCAGAAGAAGCACGAGAGTAGAATAAATGCGGTAGAAATGCGGTCGCTAAGGAGTATGTTAGGGCTGAATCTGAGTGACAGGGTGAGAAACAGTGTGATAAAAGAAGAGTGTGGTTTGCAAGATGATGCGGTGACCAGGATTAAGAAAGGAATGCTTCGGTGGTTTGGTCATGTAGAAAGAATGAATGCGGAAAGACTGACAAAGCAAATATATGTTGCAGAAGTGAATGGAAGAGTCGGAAAGGGACGTCCTAGGCGGAAGTTTGTCGACCAAATTGGCGATATACTAAAAATGGGCCAAATTAAGAGTACCCTTAACCGACGAGCATGTATGCGTAGGTATATGAATGTGGAAGAGGCGAGAAAGGTATGTCAGGATCGTGCTAAATGGAAGTCTGTAGTCTCTGCCTACCCCTCTGGGTGACAGGCGTGAGTGTTTATATGGTATATTTATATATAAATATATATATATATATATATATATATATATATATATATATATATATATATATATATATATATATATATATATATATTTTTAACTTCAGTTATCTACCCTATTTATCATCTTATCTTGGGAATGCCGCTGGACGTAGACCCAGACTAAACATCTAATTAATAATAAAACGTCTAGTTATTGATAGAGGTCAGTAGAACCGACTTGTTCTTATACCAGATAAGAAAAACTCTTATGTATATAAATAATTAGTTCGGCATTGCGATAATCGAACCTTCGAGATTGTGTGCAATTTATGGACTGACGTCATTAATGATTTTAATGATGACTACACTAATCCCTCGTATGTATGTTTACTTAAGTGAGCTGCAGTTCGGTAAAGCGTGACTCGAATACTTTTTTAAAACAATTAATGGTAATTTAACGGCTACACTAAGCCGTATTTTATCTAATTCTGAAATATTATAATATTTCTTGTTTCTATATAAAGTTTAAAAAAGTTTATTTTATAATTCTCTAGGCATTTTTGTTGTCGTTTTGTTTTCGCCATATCTAAGTCAGGTACACTGTATTGGTGTAATATTCATTGCATTACAGCTTATCATAAGTCCACTGCTGAAAATCAGCTTCCCTCAAAGTCTCGTAAGCGGAATTTTGCCATTGTTGCCACGGTTGGCAACCGCAGTTTTTTATAACTTTGGGTTGTTGTCTATTGTGTATCGACCAAAGCACTGTTTTATAGTGGGGGAAACATAAAACCGTATGGCACCTACCCAGACGGACTTCTAGGCATAAAAGGTATGAGATAAAGAAAGGTAAGAAAAAAAGAGATAGGAAGCATTATAGCTCAATGCTCACGAGATAAAAGTCGTAAACGCCGCCTAAACGGCGTCGCTTACGCATTTTCTGCAACAAGGTACGAAGGTGTCGTGTGCCTATGGACACAGAATAAATAATAGTACTACCACAGTACAATAAAAAGTGGCACTATGTACTATGGATTGAACAAGCAGTGAAGGACGGTCAAACTCAACTTCGTAATAGGTAAAATTGATATAAATCTTTTTGTAATTAGTGAGTACTATATAAGGTATATTGAAAAGATTAATAGAACATCTGTATATATTTACTATAAAATTTCATTTACTTGTATTTTATGCTGAACTTGTAGTTTAAATTATAATATTAAATAAATCATTTAAAGTCTTCGTATTTTATACTTCATTTCATTTGAAGATTTCACTTCTGTCGCGTGTGAGCTGCACGCATGTTTTTAAAATAGAATGAGGGTGACGAACGAGCGCACAGTTAATCTGATGATAAGTGGATGCTGTGGCCCATAGGCATCTACATTTATCCTCGATTAAGAATCAAAACGCAGATGCGCTGTCACCCCCGAGGACTAAGATGGAATACCTCGTTTCCATTAAAAAAGGGTATCTGTATCTCTACACTCACTATACAAAATTACTATTTACTTTTTTATTTACTATTTTACGCTGGTATTCTGTGAGAGCGTGGTCCTTCCCCGGTCGAGCCGACCCATTCGTGCTACGCAGCGTTGCTCTGCCACGTACAAATCCTCATTTGCTCGTTTGTGAAGACTTAGATGGAATGCCTCTTTTCCAGTAATAGGAGTCTACAGTTTTCTACACTTACCATACAAAACGCAGCATCATTAAGCTGCTATTTTACGCTGGTATTTTGTGAGAGCGTCGCCCTTCCCGGATAATATTGCTGTAGCGTGGCTCTACCACGTTAAAAACAAGTACTTTATAATTATAATATTTTTGTCGTGACTACAAAGCTATAGTGTGAGAAACCCTAATGAAATCTCCTTTAATTATATACTAGCTGTAGCTGCGACTTTGTTCACGTGGAATTTGTACTTTTGTTATGATACTGATCACAATTTATTTGTACTTTTTAATAGCGCCAAGATCTATAAAGATATAAATCTGGGTCAAAAAAATCAGTTAGTCAGTTAACCCTTCAATATCTTATCGGTCCAATTCAACCACGCCACTAATTCGTCAAAATTCAAGCGGTCGGATTCGACTGCGCAATGCGCATACAGCACTTTAAACCATTAAAACTTACAATGGTTTTAAGTGCTGCGGGTGGGTTCGGTCGCACGTGACCGCTCGGGATTTGCCGAGCGCATGCGACTGCATGGAATTTTTATGGGGATTGAAGGGTTAATTACACAAACTAACGAACGAACAAATAGACGGCTCCTCAAACGAAACAAGAGAAGAATTGGGCAAACTATACACTTATTTTGCATATTGTAAATAAACAACAAATGACCGCAAAAACGTAATATACAATTTGCTTCCCAATTTCTCTTCTAGCCAACACTTGTTTCCCATACAACAGAAAAGAGATTGCCCTAAATAAGCAAGCACCGTGACTAATTATTGATACTATTGTATGAAGTGCCTATACTGCCATTATTATTAAAATAAAAATTGAAACTATAATCCAATGCCTATCTAAAATTAAGTACCTAATCACCCTAACAAAGTGAATGAAATTACATAAGTATCTATACCCACTATGTCTCATGCTGCAAAAAAATTAAAAGTAAAACTAAGCTCAACCAAGTAAATTCTTTTGACCTCTGTGTAATAGGTATAATCGGACCCAAATTCAGTTTGGTTTTCTATTAAGAAATTTTCAGTAGCAGCCTTGAGATTAGGTTTTAGCGGTGTTCATCCTTGTGCCTCTAAAATCATGTAAAGCGATTGGTTTCGCATCTGAACTCGCTGTTCTTTCTCGTGGTAGAGCCATGCTGCAGCTATATTAATTGTATAGTTGTAGCACGAATGGGTCGGCTCGACCGGGGAAGGACCACGCTCTCACAGAATACCAGCGTCAAATAGTAGCTTAATGCTGCTGTGTTTCGATGGTGAGTGTAGAGAACCGGAGACCCTTTTTTACTGGAAACGAGGCATTCCATCTCAGTCCTCATGGGTGACAACGCATCTGCGTTTTGTTTCTTAATCGAGGATAGATGTAGATGTCTATGGGCTACAGCATCCACTTACCATCAGGTGGGCTGTGTGCTCGTTTGTCACCCTATCCTATAAAATAAAAAAAAATAAAAAAAATACTGTATTTGTGTCGAATTAGTACCACATCGGACTATGAGAGTGGGTTAATTGAAAGTGCGCCTGTGCAAGAGTGGACAGGATTATCGAACAAAAGTGTGGGCGCAACTGCGTCATTAAAGTATAATGTATGTAATCTCTGGATACTTCTTTTTACCGACAGGTTAAAAGGTTTATAGTAAGGACAAAATCTCTATATTCTGCTTAGATGGTCAGTATCCGAAAAGGCAGGCCTCTCTATGACCAAAATTCACCCTAAAGGCCATTATTTTATTTATTTCAAGGTTTTATTTTTCTAACAACAAGGTTACAAAGGGCGGACTTAATGCCAGTTAGCATATTCTGCCAGTCAACCCATGGCGTGGTGAGAAATTAGTGGCACATGACCTAAATAACTAAATAATTTTGTTAAGTAGTTACTTGAACCACCATTTGTTGACAATACAAAACGTTGAAACAAATCAGAACATCAGAATAAGAACGAAAAATAAGAATTATAAGGGATATTAAAGAAACAAATTACAAGTAACACATTGGTTATTTTTATAACATATTATATTTTTACGTTCATTGTACATAGAAATATTAAAAAAAATGTAATTCAATGATTCCACCAAAAGAAAACAAATAAATCAATTGACATGAAATCAATGAAATGGCATAAACTGGATAAGGACATTTGTAATTTTTAAACATTATTCGTTAGAGGCTGGCAAAAAACATCTAGAAGGAAAGCAAAACTAGTTACTTCTTTATTGCGAGTCGCCGAGATCGCTTAGTGTCTTAACTTTGAATTGGTGCAGGAAATGGTTTACCTCGGGCTGCCTTATTCAGCAGATTGATATTGGTGTGTTAAGACTTACCACTATTATTTACATACGATGTGATCGTAGGTACGTCATTCAAAGAGTGATCAGAATGACTAGCTGTAGGAAACCTTGTCATTAAAACGTCGAGCTGCTCTTAAGTTGTAATCTTCTCACGGCCGTTGAAATGTTTGATGTAGATAGCTCCATCGAATATCCATACATTTCTTATGCCAAAACGTTTTCGTGCCCTTGTAGGAATTGATTGCCGTGCTCTTGTCAGAAATTCACAAACGGAGAAAGTAGAAACTTTTAATTTTGCTTTAGAATTCTACACCTCGGCATAAAACTCTTCATGGAGCTGTAAAAAGTAGGGTTAGTTGGAGTTCATGCAGCTTTCAGTTTTTGCTCAAAATCTGCCATCTTCAAGGTCCAACTCTCTTTCGTTTCTCTTTGTATATTTTCCACATTAGATATATTTGCCATATTAATGTATTGTGGGAAGGCTGTAAGTGCTTGAAAGTTGGTTTAGGAACATATTAATTTTATGAAAAACTTATTTTGCAAAAGATATTATAAACTAATATTTTATTAACTGAAGTTAACACTATATAAATATTATATTTAATAAATATTCACGAGAGCTTTAAATCAGCTGTTACTTATTTGACACCTACCCTTAAAAAAATTAAATAAATACCAACTTGCATAATAGAAACAGAACACAAAATCAAAGTATTTAGCGCTCAAAACACTTAGCACTTAAATACTTAAAATATAAATATAATGCGTATTTATTAGCAAAATGATAGTTAAATCTTATTGTAAATATACTTTCGCTAATGCCATCTAGCTGCAAATAGCAATAATATTAACCTACACACAATGATAAATAGAAAACTTTACTGTTCTGTATAGCAATTAATAGGGGCCTATTTTTGTAAAGTTCTAAACAGGTATTATTCGTAAGAAACATAATTTGCTTTGCGGATTTACCCACCGCCATGCAATTTTATACCATATTTTTGCTACGCAAACACTTATACTCAACATTCTTACACATTAAGATTTTCGAATATTGATTAAAACAAACGTATTTGATTAAGTATTTCAATAAAAAATTATACGGACTAATTTTTAAGTAACAAAAATCATTTTTTTCTGAAAGTGTATGCTGTTGCCCCCGGCGGCCTTTACAGCTTCATCGAAAATAGGCGCGTGACTACCCACGAGCTATTGAGCGTAACGATTCTGTCGTCAGCGAGGCGTATTCCCCCAGGTATTTCACCTCTTTAACCCAGGCAATAGGGCTATCATAGAGGGAGTCTACCCTTTCTGTCTTGAGTCAAAAACAATCATTTATAATTTTTCTCCACATAAATATGAAATCGCCCTGTAAAACGGTTTCTTAAAACCTGTAGCACCATATTTCACCATCAAAGGGTTTAAATATTTCAAAATCCTGCAATACTGGATTCCTATGCAATAAAAGGAAGTTAATGTCTCAATTTCACCCTCCTACGTCCAGCCGTGCGTAAAACAAACAAAAAAACAATGTTTTTATAAACAATTTGACCCTTGTTTTAAAAAAATAAGGTTAAATTTAATTATAAAGCACAAATATTTTTTCTCCATACAAAATTAAGCAACCTCTACCCCTCCCTCCTCCCCCGGTAGTGTTTTTTTTTGAAAAATCAGTCATTCATACTAAAAATTGGAATAGCGTTTATGAAATTTAATTTATATTGGATATAGTTAAAACGAACAGAAAAGAATGTAATTTGTACCTATATTTAGTTTTGCCATTATGGACAGATGTCACCTTTCACCGTATATGTATGACGAACGTATATAATAATAATAATGTCCTCCAGACCGGATTTCGGCAACGGAGGCAAGCCATCGGTGCAGGACAGGATTATAGTCCTCAAGTGTATGCGAAAGCACAGGTGCACTCTCTATTCCCTCACTCTCATAATCCGATGGGATGGCAAACCGACACGACCGGAGAGAGATCAGGCGCAGGACCAACGGCTTTACGTACTTTCCGAGGCACTGGGGGGTGAGATACCGCCAACTTCCTGACTTCGGGCAGCTACTGAGAATTTCTTGACAGAAAAACTCAATAATTGATTTTTTGGCCCAACCGCTAGACTAACGAGGCAGTCACGTACGTATATAGATATACGGTGAAAAGTGACATCTGTCGGTAAATGGTAAAACTAAATATAGGTAGAAAATACATTCTATTCTGTTCGTTTTAACTATGTCCAATATAAATGAAATTTTATAAACGCTATGTGCAAATGCGAAATAAAAAAGACTTATTTTTTTTTATAGAATAGGCTGACAAACGAGCACACAGTCCACCTGATGGTAAGTGGTTGCTGCGGCCCATAGACATCTACATCTATCTTCCATTACAAATCAAAATGCAGATGCGTTGTCACCCGTGAGGACTGAGATGGAATGCCTCATTTCCAGTAAAAAGGGTCTCCGGTTCTCTACACTCACCATACGAAATACAGCAGCATTAAGCTACTATTTCACGCTGGTATTCTGTGAGTGCGTGGTCCTTCCCCGGTCGAGCCGACCCATTCGTGCTACAACTATACTACTAATATAACTGCAGCATGGCTCTACCACGTATAAAACTTATGTTATAATGATAAGAATTTTGTCTAATTTTAAGAATTTCCTTAGCAAATAAAAATAAAAATTAATAATATTCCCTTTATAACTAAATCCGAATTTTAAAATTTAGAATAAAGATAAAAAAATGCGCCAGGATAAGGAAATATGAGAAAACCAATACCAAGCCGAGAGCAGGCTGTATATAGTAACCCTATATAAAATACAACCCGCTTATTTTCATTGTCGTAATCGGATAAAGTGATCTACTAAAAACATTGCGTTGATCGCGTCATCTATTTACCAGATGTTTTTATATCATAACTCGAGTATAATAAAACCATATCATGCTCTAATCCTTTCTCTGTCCCATGGATCACATAATGAACAATTAGATTGATAAACTATTGTGTCTATTTCGCGGACAGGGAAACTGTTAAAGTTTCTATAGAGCCATCTAGGCAAAAATATTACTACAGTAAAACAAAAACTATGATATTTAGTAAAAAAGGGTAGGGATAACATAAAAACAACTCAAAATCGGATAATGTAATATTTCAATCTCACGACAATGTAAAATTTTAAACGTTTTGTGGATAAATAAGGGAACTGTAATTATTCCAACGGTTCAATCTCTTCGTAATACAATAGTGAAAGTCTCATCCTAATACAGTTTTTGTGTGATGCGTGTCCAGACGGACAGTTAACGTTTCAAAAATGTTGGTTTTGTCATCTGTATCATGTTATAATATGTATACCCCAATTGAAATTAAAAAAAATATTCAATGTACAGAAATCGTCGGTTTAAAGTTTTATCATATTAACAATAGATTATATTATTAAGTCTAGGTGATGTACAAAATTTATTATTAAATAAAATTATTTTATATTATGTTACATCTCATGATACTCATATAATCCTAACCTGAATCGCAGACGTATTCAGGCGTTGTTTCGTTTCATTAACGTTTCTACTTATTCCACTGTTTGCTAATTTCAGTGTTTCCAAAATTTTATAAAATAATATTAAAACAGTTTTCTACATAATACAAGCAAACTTATGGGTACCTATTATAAATATATACTATTTAAAATTGATACATCTGTATGTTCGCTACGTTTGTCTCAGTGTGTATTTGTATTATCAATATAAGTTAGCACTATTTTCTAACTCGTAATTAATTATTCTGTAACTCGTAATTGAAGGGTCAAACACCGACTTGTTAGTAAAGTAACAAGGTTCTAGCTAAAAATGAGCATTGCCTTCACAGCCTTATGCTGAGTTGGAGACCTATTTGTTATCAACTTATATTTCTTAAAATTCTGTAATTATAATAATTATAATTTATTGTTCTGTATCTCTGTTTACATTGTGCCAGTTCATTGTGTCAGTTATATATATATATATATATATATATATATATATATATATATATATATATATATATATATACGTTCAGATGGAGCTAATGAAGTTTTACTACAGTCGTGGATATGCACACAAGAGATAGGTGCGGTGTGTGAGCGATTTACAAAAAAATTTTGCATAATCAAACTAGTCCACTTTAATCCTCAGATGACACAATTTTGCGAGTTTACTGATAAAAATATATAAGATAGTTTACAGTAAAAAAGGGTCTCCGGATCTCTACACTCACCAACCGAAACACAGCAGTATTAAGCTGCTATTTTACGCTGGTATTCTGAGAGCGTGGTACTTCTTCGGTCGAGCCGACCCATTCGTGATACAACAATAATATAGCAGCAGCGTGGCTCTACCACGTATAAAATATAGCTCGAAGAACCGACAACCGATGGGGAAAAAGTTTCTCGTGTGGCAGTCTCTTGAAGTGTAGGGCGATCCGCCAATGGAGTGACGACTTTGTAAGATATGCAGGAAGTCGATGGATATAAGTCGCTCAGGCCAGTGCTTTCCTTGGGGGAGGCCTATATTCGGGAATAGACTTATGAAGAGCTGTATTGATGATGATGATTATGGTAGGATGATTGGTGGTCCACCACTGGTCGATTTACAAGAAGTTTTTTCCTCGTGGGCAACTATCTTGTGGAATCGACTACCATCAGAGATTTTTCCAAACCGATCCGACTTAGAAACATCCAAGAAAAGAGCTTATTCTTTTTCAAAGACCTGCACCTGCAATTTTACTGGTGTTGTAGTTATTCATGGGCGGCGGTTAGACACTTATCAACCATCAGGATAGTCGCATACTCATTTGCCCCTCTTCTGTATAAAGAAAAGAACCTCTGGCACAATGTAAACAGAGATACAGAACAATAAATTATAATTATTATAATTACAGAATTTTAAGAAATATAAGTTGATAACAAATAGGTCTCCAACTCAGCATAAGGCTGTGAAGGCAATGCTCATTTTTAGCTAGAACCTTGTTACTTTACTAACAAGTCGGTGTTTGACCCTTCAATTACGAGTTACAGAATAATTAATTACGAGTTAGAAAATAGTGCTAACTTATATTGATAATACAAATACACACTGAGACAAACGTAGCGAACATACAGATGTATCAATTTTAAATAGTATATATTTATAATAGGTACCCATAAGTTTGCTTGTATTATGTAGAAAACTGTTTTAATATTATTTTATAAAATTTTGGAAACACTGAAATTAGCAAACAGTGGAATAAGTAGAAACGTTAATGAAACGAAACAACGCCTGAATACGTCTGCGATTCAGGTTAGGATTATATGAGTATCATGAGATGTAACATAATATAAAATAATTTTATTTAATAATAAATTTTGTACATCACCTAGACTTAATAATATAATCTATTGTTAATATGATAAAACTTTAAACCGACGATTTCTGTACATTGAATATTTTTTTTAATTTCAATTGGGGTATACATATTATAACATGATACAGATGACAAAACCAACATTTTTGAAACGTTAACTGTCCGTCTGGACACGCATCACACAAAAACTGTATTAGGATGAGACTTTCACTATTGTATTACGAAGAGATTGAACCGTTGGAATAATTACAGTTCCCTTATTTATCCACAAAACGTTTAAAATTTTACATTGTCGTGAGATTGAAATATTACATTATCCGATTTTGAGTTGTTTTTATGTTATCCCTACCCTTTTTTACTAAATATCATAGTTTTTATTTTACTGTAGTAATATTTTATGCCTAGATGGCTCTATAGAAACTTTAACAGTTTCCCTGTCCGCGAAATAGACACAATAGTTTATCAATCTAATTGTTCATTATGTGATCCATGGGACAGAGAAAGGATTAGAGCATGATATGGTTTTATTATACTCGAGTTATGATATAAAAACATCTGGTAAATAGATGACGCGATCAACGCAATGTTTTTAGTAGATCACTTTATCCGATTACGACAATGAAAATAAGCGGGTTGTATTTTATATAGGGTTACTATATACAGCCTGCTCTCGGCTTGGTATTGGTTTTCTCATATTTCCTTATCCTGGCGCATTTTTTTATCTTTATTCTAAATTTTAAAATTCGGATTTAGTTATAAAGGGAATATTATTAATTTTTATTTTTATTTGCTAAGGAAATTCTTAAAATTAGACAAAATTCTTATCATTATAACATAAGTTTTATACGTGGTAGAGCCATGCTGCAGTTATATTAGTAGTATAGTTGTAGCACGAATGGGTCGGCTCGACCGGGGAAGGACCACGCACTCACAGAATACCAGCGTGAAATAGTAGCTTAATGCTGCTGTATTTCGTATGGTGAGTGTAGAGAACCGGAGACCCTTTTTACTGGAAATGAGGCATTCCATCTCAGTCCTCACGGGTGACAACGCATCTGCATTTTGATTTGTAATGGAAGATAGATGTAGATGTCTATGGGCCGCAGCAACCACTTACCATCAGGTGGACTGCGTGCTCGTTTGTCAGCCTATTCTATAAAAAAAAATAAGTCTTTTTTATTTCGCATTTGCACATAGCATTTATAAAATTTCATTTATATTGGACATAGTTAAAACGAACAGAAGAGAATGTATTTTCTACCTATATTTAGTTTTGCCATTTACCGACAGATGTTACTTTTCACCGTATATCTATATACGTACGTGACTGCCTCGTTAGTCTAGCGGTTGTAGTAGTACGACTGCTGATCATGAGGGGTTCTGGGTTCGAATCCCAGGTCGGGCCAAAAAATCAATTATTGAGTTTTTCTGTCAAGAAATTCTCAGTAGCTGCCCGAAGTCAGGAAGTTGGCGGTATCTCACCCCCAGTGCCTCGGAAAGTACGTAAAGCCGTTGGTCCTGCGCCTGATCTCTCTCCGGTCGTGTCGGTTTGCCATCCCATCGGATTATGAGAGTGAGGGAATAGAGAGTGCACCTGTGCTTTCGCATACACTTGAGGACTATAATCCTGTCCTGCACCGATGGCTAGCCTCCGTTGCCGAAATCCGGTCTGGAGGACATTATTATTATTATATACGTTCGTCATACATATACGGTGAAAGGTGACATCTATCCATAATGGCAAAACTAAATATAGGTACAAATTACATTCTTTTCTGTTCGTTTTAACTATATCCAATATAAATTAAATTTCATAAACGCTATTCCAATTTTTAGTATGAATGACTGATTTTTCAAAAAAAAACACTACCGGGGGAGGAGGGAGGGGTAGAGGTTGCTTAATTTTGTATGGAGAAAAAATATTTGTGCTTTATAATTAAATTTAACCTTATTTTTTTAAAACAAGGGTCAAATTGTTTATAAAAACATTGTTTTTTTGTTTGTTTTACGCACGGCTGGACGTAGGAGGGTGAAATTGAGACATTAACTTCCTTTTATTGCATAGGAATCCAGTATTGCAGGATTTTGAAATATTTAAACCCTTTGATGGTGAAATATGGTGCTACAGGTTTTAAGAAACCGTTTTACAGGGCGATTTCATATTTATGTGGAGAAAAATTATAAATGATTGTTTTTGACTCAAGACAGAAAGGGTAGACTCCCTCTATGATAGCCCTATTGCCTGGGTTAAAGAGGTGAAATACCTGGGGGAATACGCCTCGCTGACGACAGAATCGTTACGCTCAATAGCTCGTGGGTCCTCACGCGCCTATTTTCGATGAAGCTGTAAAGGCCGCCGGGGGCAACAGCATACACTTTCAGAAAAAAATGATTTTTGTTACTTAAAAATTAGTCCGTATAATTTTTTATTGAAATACTTAATCAAATACGTTTGTTTTAATCAATATTCGAAAATCTTAATGTGTAAGAATGTTGAGTATAAGTGTTTGCGTAGCAAAAATATGGTATAAAATTGCATGGCGGTGGGTAAATCCGCAAAGCAAATTATGTTTCTTACGAATAATACCTGTTTAGAACTTTACAAAAATAGGCCCCTATTAATTGCTATACAGAACAGTAAAGTTTTCTATTTATCATTGTGTGTAGGTTAATATTATTGCTATTTGCAGCTAGATGGCATTAGCGAAAGTATATTTACAATAAGATTTAACTATCATTTTGCTAATAAATACGCATTATATTTATATTTTAAGTATTTAAGTGCTAAGTGTTTTGAGCGCTAAATACTTTGATTTTGTGTTCTGTTTCTATTATGCAAGTTGGTATTTATTTAATTTTTTTAAGGGTAGGTGTCAAATAAGTAACAGCTGATTTAAAGCTCTCGTGAATATTTATTAAATATAATATTTATATAGTGTTAACTTCAGTTAATAAAATATTAGTTTATAATATCTTTTGCAAAATAAGTTTTTCATAAAATTAATATGTTCCTAAACCAACTTTCAAGCACTTACAGCCTTCCCACAATACATTAATATGGCAAATATATCTAATGTGGAAAATATACAAAGAGAAACGGAAGAGAGTTGGACCTTGAAGATGGCAGATTTTGAGCAAAAACTGAAAGCTGCATCAACTCCAACTAACCCTACTTTTTACAGCTCCATGAAGAGTTTTATGCCGAGGTGTAGAATTCTAAAGCAAAATTAAAAGTTTCTACTTTCTCCGTTTGTGAATTTCTGACAAGAGCACGGCAATCAATTCCTACAAGGGCACGAAAACGTTTTGGCATAAGAAATGTATGGATATTCGATGGAGCTATCTACATCAAACATTTCAACGGCCGTGAGAAGATTACAACTTAAGAGCAGCTCGACGTTTTAATGACAAGGTTTCCTACAGCTAGTCATTCTGATCACTCTTTGAATGACGTACCTACGATCACATCGTATGTAAATAATAGTGGTAAGTCTTAACACACCAATATCAATCTGCTGAATAAGGCAGCCCGAGGTAAACCATTTCCTGCACCAATTCAAAGTTAAGACACTAAGCGATCTCGGCGACTCGCAATAAAGAAGTAACTAGTTTTGCTTTCCTTCTAGATGTTTTTTGCCAGCCTCTAACGAATAATGTTTAAAAATTACAAATGTCCTTATCCAGTTTATGCCATTTCATTGATTTCATGTCAATTGATTTATTTGTTTTCTTTTGGTGGAATCATTGAATTACATTTTTTTTAATATTTCTATGTACAATGAACGTAAAAATATAATATGTTATAAAAATAACCAATTTGTTTGATTGACCCACATTTTTTGCGAAATTAAGGATTTTCAATAGGACAAGACAAAGGGCAGAACAACGTATGCCTGGCAAGCTAGTATATATATATATATATATATATATATATATATATATATATATATATATATATATATATATATTGGTGGAGCGACGAGCCTAAGGCTACCGAAGTCCAATTCCCCGGTCGAGCCTTAAACCTATTACGCGAGATATTAACCAAAGTGGACTGTATATGTGAAATGCTTCTACGTTTACATAAAATGGCGACTATAGCACGCGGATTCCCATACAATGCACTCGCTCTTCCCTAAAACGAACTATTATTTGCCAAATCTATGAAAGGAATCATGCTTGATTAGGAGAAAATAAATTGGAGCGGATTAACTATTAGACACAATTATATCAAGCAGGAACTAGTAGGAATGTTCACTCACCGGAGTGTTGCTTCTATGTGGCTTGGGCACTATGTTGCTGCGACTTCTGGAAGACACTCTGGGGCCCCAGCCTTTCTTGTCCGGTGACGCTTCGGGAGAGAGTGCGGTGCGCGACTATTTCTCACACGAGGTGAGGCGGTTTTCCTGGAGCTCGACTGCTTCAGGCTAAGCGGTTATACTGGCGGTGCGCGTGGGCAAGAGCTCTTTAGGACACTATTATCCTAGGCGGTGTGGTTCCAACGACGAGCGCGGCGGGAAGAGGCTGCGCGTCGGCTGCGAGTGCCTTTTGTTCCTTCGGTTGCGATGATTACGTGATATTCTAGAATCATCTTTTTTCCTCTGGCACCACCATCTTACCCCTATCTACCGTCAAGCAGCTTCGCCTGCACGGCTGTGTGTAGGTGGGCACCACCATCTAACCTCTATCTACCGTCAAGCAGCAGCGCTTGCACGGTTGTGTGTAGGTGGGCACCACCATCTTACCTCTATCTACCGTCAAGCAGCAGCGCCTGCACGGCTGTGTGTAGGTGGGCACCACCATCTTACCTCTATCTACCGTCAAACAGCAGCGCCTGTACGGCTGTGTGTAGGTGGGCACCACCATCTTACCTCTATCTACCGTCAAGCAGCAGCGCCTGCACGGCTGTGTGTAGGTGGGCACCACCATCTTACCTCTATCTACCGTCAAGCAGCAGCAGATCCACGGGGGTACCTGTCAACTTCATCATCAGTCAGCTGGAGTATAGACCGTACAGCAACGTATGGTGATGCAGCGGTTCCAAAAGTTACGGTAAGTAATTTATAACTTTCTTCTTTCTTTGTCCATGCTTTCTTGCTTGTGTATTCTTCCGATTCTATTTCCCAGAATTTTTTCAAAAGATTATTGTCTTCATCTACGAGCCTGGTGACATGAAAGCTAATAATGTTTTGTGTTTCAGTAGGATTTGTGTATATATCACCTTTCAATATCCAGCCTAGATGTGTGCGTTGAGCAATTACATCGCCTGGTCCCTTTAGTAGACCTAAATCTATAATTTTTCCGAAAACGTCAGCTCCCAGTAGGATATCAATCCGACCCGGGACGTTAAAGCTGGGATCAGCTAACTTCACATTTTTAAGTTGAAGCCAATTGTACTCTCTTATTTCCCTAGCAGGTAGTCTACGCGTCAACGATTTCATTACATAAGCATTAACGTCTATAGAAAAATCACGTTCATGCCTCGACTTAATATGTAATCCTACTAAATGATTAATATAAACTTTATTACCTTCACCAATTCCTGACACTACGCCGCTGATTTGAGTTCTCTTTAGACCTAATAACTCGACCACTCGCGCTGTCACGAATGAGGCCTCCGATCCCTGATCAATCAGAGCCCGGAAGACGTACAATCGCCCCTTTCGCGAAGGTACCTCTACCAATGCTGTCGCTAACAAAACTTGTTGAGTAGGTTGTTCTCCGCGTGACATATGTGCTGTAACCTTGCTAACCTCTTGTGTATTTGTAGAGTTTCTTCTGTATTTGACTTTACTTCACCTGCTTGTTTAATAAATTCTCGATGTAATAAAGAGTGATGTCGTCTGTTGCATATTTTACATGTATTTGACTGCCTGCATTTAAATACGGAATGATTTGGAATTAGGCAATTGAAACACAGGTTGTTTTTCTGTACAAAACTGTATCTCTCCTCTATTGGTTGCTTAGCGAATTCCTTGCAATTAAATATAAAATGAGTTTCTTTGCAGAAGGGACAATATTTATTTTCGCTTGTGGAGGTTCCATGAAATGTCTTAGGTTTAATTAGTTTGTAAGCTTTATTTTCAGGTTCCACCATCTCCAACATGCGAAACCGTGTCTCCAGGAAGGACTTCAGTACTTAAAAATTAGGTAAGTCATCAGTACTATCTTTACTTACTATAATTTCCCACTGTGTATGCGTTTCAGGATCCAGCTTTGACACGATGACATAGTTTATGATCGCATCCCACTGCGCTGTTGGTAAGCCAAGATTTTTTAATGAATTCATACATTCAATTGACATATCTAGCAGTTGCTTTAAGAACGAAGCTGACTCTTGAGAAAGTATTTTCTGGCTAAAAAACTTTTTAAATACGCAATTAGCAATGTACCTTTTGTTGTTATATCGCTTTTTCAAAACAGACCAAGCCTCAGCATAATTTGAATCCGTTACCGAAAACTGGCGCAACAAAATTTCTGCATCTCCTTTTAGGCTACTCTTAAGATAATGTAATTTCTGAACATCTTCTAATGACTCATTCTTGTTGTAACGATCCCCCCCTCTATATAAAAAAATTTATAATATTAAAAATATTCCCTTTTTAATAACATTATATATTTATATATATGTGTGACCAGGATTAATAAATTATGTTTTGATCTTTCTAAATGATCTTTCAAAAGGTTTATTAATAGGCCGTTTTTTAATATTTTGGCGTGATCGACTTAGTTAGGACCCTTATTTACGTTGTGTTTGTTTAGTAACTTAGTTCTTTTAGGTGTCTTTTGGAAGAATGAATATTCACTAAGGCAATTCAAAGCTGTTGGTAGTGCCTTATAAGCTAAGTGAACCCCGTTCACGAAGACAGGGCTCGAAAAAGGTTAAGAACATAAAGCGTCTTTATTCCACTTGTATCAGGTTGACATTATTAATTTATTATTATTTATCCCTTCCCGCTTGGAAAAGGCTCACATTATATTTATACAAAAAAAAATACCCGATACAAGGTCTTCGCTCTCCTACATTTATTTAAAAAAATGTAGGGGAGGTACACGGCCCCACACAAGCCGTGCACGGTGAGTGCCAACCATTTTGATGCACTCCCCCAGAAGGGAACGCTAATTCGGGAACTGGACCGTAGTCCACAGCAAAATAACTGGCGAACCAGTAAAAGAGGCTTGGCCCCTTGTTAGTGCGTAAGCACAAACATCGACCGAAGTCGCGCATGTCAATGCGTGTAAACGCCATACAGAATACGAACGAATCCAGCCACAGTGAATGTACGTCACACGGTTTAGGCAAATAGGCACACTGGCCGTAAACCCTCCGTGAGCGCCACCACCTGCCAGACCGCCGCTCCTACAGACGTGATGTAAGTGTATGGCATCACTACCAATTGCATGATCAGCACGGCTACTAGCCGCAGAGCGTGTCATGAGTCTACCGCTCACCTCAAGGGAATGGGGTCCCACGTTGTGCGGCTTTCGGCCGCAGCCTTGAGAGTCTCCTCAGATCCTCCCGCCAGCTACCACCCGCATGAGGTCGACACATATGCTTCACCAACCAATACAACGGCAGATATAGCCAAAAGGCAGTTATAAGATAAGAGTAATAATTCGCCATCAGAAAGGGTTTGTGTCACTGACGTTGAGTAAATACATTTTCGATCGTGTTTGTCTCACCCACCAACAAGTTGCCTTCAATCATTCAAAGGTGGGAAAGTTACAGAGAAATAATATTATGTTGTTATATACAACATCGTGGAGGGCAGACAGTCTGCAGCCCCGCAATGAAGGGACCCGACTTGGGCAAAGCTACTTAGGTGTGAGTCACACCAAGACGCAGAGAGCGCCATTGAGAATAGCGTCCCACCAAACAACCATTGCAGAGACGCAATGCTGCAGAACGCAACAAGCATCAATACGACTATCGTCAGGCTTACACCGTCCCAAGGTCCCCCATACATCCCAGCAGACATCACCACCCGCATACCTCCATCGACCAGAACCACAAGAGAGCGTCGAATCAGGCGCAGCACACCCGCAGATCCATCACAAGATGCAATACCGCAAGTAGCAGTAAGCATCAATGCAATTATCATACGGGTGGCGCACCCTCACAACACACCCACATGACTCCTATCGACTTTGGCAACAAAGTAAGTATTGTTGTTACATAAAAAATATCAGCAACGTATCATAGTAGCACGCTACTAAGACGTCAATGAACAAAACTCCACGTATCATAGCGCTAATGCACTAAGACATGAAGTTGAGTATGCCTGTTACACTTAAAAGTGCTACCAAACACACTCATCATCCCAATCCGAAATATAGACGACGCATCGCTATGCGCTACTACGCCGCCCACAAACGGTATGGGTGTGCGATGTCCACGGGAAAGCCGTATTGCTACAACAAACCCGCTTACCACCGGCACTAAGATGTTAATTGTATACCTCCATCGACCAGAACCACAAGAATGCGTCGAATCAGGCGCAGCACACCCGCAGATCCATCACAAGACGCAATACCGCAAGTAGCAGTAAGCATCAATGCAACTATAAAATAAATAAATAAATAAAATAAAAATAAAAATTGTTTATTTCGGACAACTTGAAATCCATAGGAATTGTTAGTAGAGAAAAACTTACATCTATGTTAGTAATATAATTTATAAATTTTTTATTTTTTATTTTAATATTTAATTATTAAGCAGGACATGGTCCTGGAAATCATTTTTTTGATCAGTGGACAGTCCCCACTGTTGGCAATCTCACTCAGTACACTGTGGCCGCTGCCGCGCACTCTGTTTAGCAAAGATGCGGTCTTTTTTCGTATTATTGCATCAACACTATCCACATCCGCCAGTGCAAACATCGCAGACGCGCTACAGTAGCGCGGCAGCCGCAACAGCGCCCTGAATGCCTTGTTGTATTGAGTACTATCATACGGGCGGCGCACCCTCACAACACACCCACAAGATCCCTATCGACTTTGGTAACAAAGTTTATATTGTTGTTATATAAAAAATATCACCAACGTATCATAGTAGCACGCTACTAAGACGCCAATGAACAAAACTCCACGTATCATAGCGCTAATGCACTAAGACATGAAGTTGAGTATGCCTGTTACACTTAAAAGTGCTACCAAACACACTCATCATCCCAATCCAAAATATAGACGACGCATCGCTATGCGCTACTACGCCGCCCACAACCGGTATGGGTGTGCGATGTCCACGGGAAAGCCGTATTGCTACAACAAACCCGCTTACCACCGACACTAAGATGATATGTCTAGGACACATCGGTTAGCGAGTCCAAGTTTACCTCGGACCAATTGCTCGTGAAGTAGCACACACGCCACCATAATATTCCTTTTCAAGTCCCTAATAAGGACTAGTCATTTTGCTACAGTACTAGGAGCAGTCAGTCACCCGACCACCCCATACAATGCTTATGCATCAAGGAGACCTCCTATAAAATTGCTTTTGTATCATAGACCTTACTTTCATAAGTCATGTATATATAGGATTCGAACCCATGACCCTACTATTGTAATGCATATTAATCATAGAGACCTTCTATAGTATTGCTTTTGAATCACAGACCTTACTTTCATAAATCATTCATATATAGGATTCGAACCCACTACCCTACTATTGTAATAATAATAATAATAATAATAATAATAATAATAATAATTCTTTATTTAAATCACAAGGTATTTTAACATAAATAAGTGGCTAGAGCCTCCCTTTAAGCACAGAGCGCCTGTAGTAGGAGGCTCCGCTCTTCCACAACTTCACAAACAAAATCTTATGAAATACTTTAGACAACTAATATAAAAACGTGCATGCTTGTGTGGTGTGTGTGTGTGTGTGTGTGTGTGTGTGTGTGTGTGTGTGTGTGTGTGTGTGTGTGTGTATGTGTGTGCGTGCGTGAGTGCAAGCGTGCGAGCGTGTGTGTGTGCGTGCTGTGCTTATTTGAGTATTTATATGAGCGACTTTTCAAGGAGAGACTCAATTTCCTCATAATCAAGTGGTTGTAGATACTTTTTTACTGCATTTTTACATTCGTAATGGGTCATTGTGTAAATTCCTACATGTTTATTAATTTTGTTGTATAATTCTGCTGCGCGTTTACTATACTGTACTCTAGCAAAAAACGTGTGAGTATTGGGAACTTGTGCTACTAATTCTTTTCTCCTCTTTTGTAAAATATTTGGATTAAAAGATAGGGACTTATGTTTCTTTAATATTGTGTGCAGTACATAAATTTTTCGTACTGATAATAACTGTGTTTCATTGTAAAGACTTGTAGTAGGATATCTTCTGTTTTTAAAATACATATTTTTAATTAAACCACGTTGCGCACGTTCCAAGTGGATAAATTTTGTTTTGCAAGCACCCCCCCATATAGATATACAGTACCCCAAAACGGATTGTACCAAAGCAGTGTATATATCGTTTAATAATTTGTTTTGCATATGTTCAGTGGACGGTTTTCTTGGCACCACATGTCTTAAGGTACGAAATATCCAATTTAATTTAGCAATTCTGTTAGATACATGTTCTATGTGAGAATACCATGACAATTTCTGGTCTATTATTACACCTAAATATTGTGTATATGTTACTTTATTTATCAATGGACAGTTATTATTAAAGGCGCATTTATTTATATTGTTACACGTATGAATCCTTATATTGAAATCTTCCGACGGTTGTGTGCGTTTAGATATACTGAAACAGATATATTTAGTTTTTGCCGCATTAAGGGTCAGTAAATTCAAATTTAACCATTTTGCCACCTGGGCCATCCCAAATTCTGCCCTTTCCTTAACTTCTTGCCACGATTTACCTTTAAAGATAACTGCTGTATCATCAGCATACGAAATTATTTGTGCGTTTTCTATTTTTAAGTTGCACAAATCGTTTATGTAAAGCAAAAACAAGGAAGGCCCCAATATACTGCCCTGTAGCACACCATATGATATAGTTGCGTCGTCACTAATAAACTGGTCAACTTTTACACATTGATTTCTATTGGAGAGGTAGTCTCTAAAAAGTTTAAGGGCAGTACCTCTTACTCCAACTTTTTCCAGTTTATATAAGAGTAGAGTGACAGAAACCGTGTCAAACGCTTTCATGAGATCTAAGTACACAGTTAAGCATTTTTGACCTTTATCTAAGTCATCAACCACCAATGATGTCATACGAGCAACTGCATCCTCACTAGATTTGCCATGCCTAAAACCAAACTGATAAGGAGATAATATATTAAAAGAATTTAAATAATTAAGAAGTCGAATATTAATTAATTTTTCAAGTATTTTTGATATAGCTGGTAATATTGATATGGGCCTATAATTACTGATGTTGTCTCTGTCCCCTCCCTTAAATATTGGTACAATAGAAGATTTTTTTAGTTTCTCCGGGAAAACGCCTTTTTCAAAACATAGGTTAGTGAGGTGGGTGAAAATTGGTATCAGTTCGTTTTTGGCATACTTTAAAAATCTAGTGGAGATCCCGTCCCAGCCAGGGGCACTATCAGTCTTTAAATTCATTAATATGCTCTCCACCTCACCTGTGTCCGTATTTAATAGTACAAAGGATTATATATTGTAATGCATATTAATCACAGAGACCTTCTATAGTATTGCTTTTGAATCATAGACCTTACTTTCATAAGTCATTCATATATAGGGTTCGAACCCACGACCCTACTATTGTAATGCATATTAATCACAGAGACCTTCTATAGTATTGCTTTTGAATCATAGACCTTACTTTCATAAGTCATGTATATATAGGATTCGAACCCATGACCCTACTATTGTAATGCATATTAATCATAGTGACCTTCTATAGTATTGCTTTTGAATCACAGACCTTACTTTCATAAGTCATTCATATATAGGGTTCGAACCCACGACCCTACTATTGTATTGCAA
Organism: Parnassius smintheus behrii; assembly: GCA_036936625.1. Lineage (NCBI taxonomy): Eukaryota > Metazoa > Arthropoda > Insecta > Lepidoptera > Papilionidae > Parnassius > Parnassius smintheus. Next base: position 55,029,486 of record JAUPFT010000007.1, read on the forward strand.
ATTCATCATGGAGACCTTCTATAGTATTGCTTTTGAATCATAGACCTTACTTTCATAAGTCATTCATATATAGGGTTCGAACCCACGACCCTACTATTGTATTGCAAATTCATCATGGAGACCTTCTATAGTATTGCTTTTGTATCATTGAGTTTAATATCATAAGTCCCTAATATAGGACTAGTCATTGTGCTACAGTACTTCAGGCAGTCAGGCTCCCGACCACCCCATATATATGTACAACTGCAGGAATGTATCTCCGGCAGCTCATCCATACAAGACATCTATACATGATCACCTTCAATAACTTAGGAAAATTTTCTTTTATACGTGAACTCCTTCAACAACTTAGGAAATTTCTTTTATACGTGAACTCCTTCAATAACTTAGGAAAATTTTCTTTTATACACGAACACCTCCCATGACTTAAACAATTTTTAACAAATTTTCTAATTTTCTTATAAACGTTATTTAACTTAATTTTATAATATTTTTTGACTTGTATTTCTATTATTTATCTTATTTTAAATATTTTTTTAAGTTTTTAAATAAATTTATTTATTACGAAAAAAACAATAATTTTGCCTTTAATTTACTATGTTATTGGGATAATGTCTGAAATATATTAACTTTATGTTTATTAATTTGACTTAATTGCTTAATATTTATCTTTTAAGACTATTTTTGACGCCCCTTTATATTGAATTTAATTATTAATAATAATATTGGGCCGTCACATTGTGTATTAATGCCATAAAGAGATCGTGAAACGATTGCCATTCCGTGTAGTTGCCTTCAAAAATTGGAATTGAAATACTGGGTAATTTTATATCACTCCTGGAACCACATGGTCTCATCTCATCTATTTTTTGCAATTTATCTATTGTTTTCACATCGGCCGTTAATTTGTTTAATGAAGTTTTCATTTCGCCCTTGTACGTAAAATATAATTCTTCAAAATTGTCAAACATACCCTCTGCGAAATACGGTAACATGTGTCTATCCTTTTTCGAAACAGCCATAACTAATTTCTCATGACCGGATTTAAATTCCTTCCAATGATAACAAGAATATATTTCTAAAGTTTCTATTCTACTCTGTATATAACCCACGGTTATCCTGTCCTTAGGAAATTTTTTGTAATTAGCGTACGTCTTTTGTACTTTTTCAAATATATCAACTTGTAGCAACATTCTATTTTCGACGCTCTCCATATTAAATATCTTTTATTTACAACAATACAAATCAATTACTTTAGTAATAATTCACAGTTATTTTGTTTAGGTATATGTAGGTAGGTAATTATTCTTACCGATAGGTCCAAAGTTCACAGGAAAACAGTCACGGTTGTTAATAAATACTTGAATAATTGTTTACCAACTCACTATATATTACTTTAATTTACTTCGTATAAGATTACCGTTACACAAAAGTAATGTTTTTATATTTCAATTAAACGTGTAATGTAATTTTGTTCACTAGTAACTGATTTATTCTTCCACTGTTATTCACTTTTTCTTTAAAAACTTTCATCGATAATGTTCATTTATTTTTACTAATTAGTCCGTATTCCGTATTTTTTAAAATAGGGCTAGTTGAATGATCCGTGTTCGAAGAACCATGTACAGTTTATAATAAGGTGCACTTTTGCTTGCAGGTGAAATAATTAAATAAACGTGTCTTCACTCAATGATTACTTTATTCTTACTGAACATACATTATGACATCTTTCGCCGCGCAAACAACTACAGCGATATACATTGTTTTATAGGGATAATTACATAGCGTTACCCGACCGCTAGAAAAAAAATCAAATATGTACTAAACAAATGGTTTTCCGCGCAACCATCTCCCCCGCCCTTGAAGGATTTCCTTCAAAAAATAATTAAAACAACTAGAGCTAAGATCAAACTAACAAAATAACTAGCTAATGCTAAGATTACCTAAATTCAACTACAATTTCTAATCTAGAAAGACAACAGGACGCAGGTAAGACCCAACCGTGGTCTTAACGCGAGCTACCCCGTCAGAACCGGGAAAGACCTCTTCGATAATTCCTAACGGCCAATGGAGAGACGGCGTATTCTCTTTGGTGAGCACCACCACAGTTCCTACAGCTAAAGGCTCAGTTGCTGCGTTCCATTTTTGCCGAGACTGCAAAGTATGCAAGTATTCCATCCTCCATCGTTTCCAAAACGATTGCACTAACCGGTCTAACAATTTGTGGCGTGCGGAAATGCTAAGTCTGTTCACATCCATATCTGCGGCGGGCAAATACTTTAAAGGCGTTAAATTCAAAAAATGTGCCTGAGTTAGAGCCAGCGGCTCCGAGGGGTCACTAAACAACGTACGACAAAGTGAGCGGCTATTCATTACGCATTCAATTTGAGCGAGCACCGTACTTAGCTCTTCGAAGGACAAAATTTGATCTCCTATTACTCGGTATAAGTGACTCTTTAGACTCTTAATATTAGTCTCCCAATTGCCTCCAAAATGACTCGCGGCTGGGACGTTCAGAGACCACTCAATGCGATTCTCGGCTAGAATGTGAGCGAACTCCGAATTATAATACTTGCTAGCTAAGAGCTCATGTAGTTCTGATAAAATACGTTTTGCACCGACGTAGTTCGTACCGTTATCCGAATATAATTTACTTACAGGGCCACGGCGGGAAAGAAATCTTTTAATTGCACCCATAAAGCCTGCTGTGCTTAGATCACCAACGAGTTCTATATGCACCGCTCGAGTAGTTAGACATACGAAAATGCAGACGTAAGCCTTTGTAGATCTTATACCACGCCCGCGAGTAAGCGTGACCTTAAACAGACCAGCGAAATCAGACCCGGTGTACGTAAAGGGCTTAACTGATTGTATTACTCTACAAGATCTAAGTTCCGCCATTTCCGGAAATGACGGCTTGGGGCGTGCCCGAAAGCAAGCTATACATCTGTGCACCCGATTGCGGATTAAACTACGTGCAGAAAGAATCCAATAATTCTGGCGCAAGATCGACATCAGCAAGTCGGGGCCAGCGTGGGAATTCAATTTATGATAGTAATCGACTAATAAATTCATGATATGGTCTTTACGCAGTAAAACTATAGGGAGCTGTTGGTCGAAACTCAACTGCGAGTAGAACAAGCGTCCACCTACCCTTACAATCCCATCCTGTAAAAATGGCTTAAGGCGTTGAAAGACGCGACTACAAGCTCTATTCGATTGTAATCCTGTAATTTCTTCAGAGAAATGCGCACGTTGAAGTTCACGCAATACTAGGGACTCGGCATAGTTGTAATCGAACGCTAAGACAGACGAACGTCGCGGTAAAATCTTCGCGAATCGACAGACGTAAATTACGCTACGCAATAATTTCGACCAAGAGGACAAGCGGTTCGCCAAAGCAATGATTGGAGAAACCTCGCTCGAAACGTTCGCCACTAGAGCATGTCTCTCCTCTTCCGCCGTTTGTGACACTGACGAAGGTTCGAAATTGGTTATTGGCCATTGCGAGGGATTCAAGTGAACCCAAGAAGGTCCATGGAACCAAAGCGGGTCGTCCATTATTTGCATCGGGGTGAGTCCACGGGATAGACAATCGGCAGGGTTTTCCATACCGGACACATGATAAAAGTTCTGCGTTTCTAACTCGTCTTGGATCTTGGCCACTCGGTTCGCGACAAACGTATCCCAACGGTGGGGTGAAGAATGAACCCAGCATAAGGCGACGGTGGAGTCGGAAAAGGCAAATATCCTTGCTATGTGAACTCTATCCCTACATGCGCTGATAACTGCGGTAATAAGCTTGGTGAGTACTATTATTGCGCAAAGCTCTAAGCGCGCCAGAGAGACAACCTTACGGGGGGAGACTTTCGACTTAGAACTAATGAGGCTAATCGAATTTCTACCATTATTCTGGACGTGGAAATATACAACGCCCCCGTAAGCCTTCTCGCTGGCGTCTGCAAACCCAACGACCGTGATGACGCTATTTCTATCGACGTTTATATGACGCGGTATTTTAATTTCTCTTAGTGAAGGAAGTTCCTCTCTTAAACGCTGCCACAACCGAACAATGCTGTCAGGCGGCGAGTCATCCCAGTCGCATTCAAATAACTAAAGTTATTTAATCAAAAGCTTAGCGTATAATACCACCGGAGCTACGAAACCCATGACATCCCATAATCTAGCAACGCATAACAGTATTGAGAGCTTTGTGCACTTCTCTACGGGCGGATTTACCTTAAGGCTAAACACGTCGGACTCTGGTGACCAACACAGACCGAGCACCTTGTGTGTATCAGAATCGTCGAATTCCTTTATCGCCGAAAGACGGTGTGATAGTGGTATTGTGTCTAAAACCGGACGCGAATTACTAGTCCACTTCACAAGATCGAATTGACCCGATTTCATGAGCTTTATAACCTCGGCGGTGGTTAGGGTGGCCTCCTACACGCTATCGACCAAGTATACAAAATCATCCATATATAAACCGCTCTCAATTGCCCTCTTAGCTTTAGGGTAAGAGGAACCTTCATCGTGAGCGAGCTGTCTCACCGTGCGTAACGCACGAAATGGGCTCGACTTTAAACCAAAACAAACGCGGTTAAATTCAAACACCATTAGAGGTTCCTTTGGGTTGAAACGATATAAAATGCGATGGAATCTACGGTCGCATTCACGGACCCCTATGCAAAGAAACATTTGGCAAATATCGGCGGATAGTGCTATACTAAACAAACGAAAATTGGCTATTATATTAAATAAACTGCCCTGTAAATTTTGCCCACTATAGAGAATATCGTTAAGCGACAGGTGAGTGCTAGTTTTAGCACTAGCGTCGAGCACTACACGTAACTTGATGTAAGTTTGTCCTCCCTAATGACCCCGTGGTGTGGTATGAAATACGACGGTATGTCTTCGTAGTTATCTAATTTCGAAGCCACAAGTGATATGTAACCTTCCCTTATACATTCGTTAATGACGCCGTCATAAGCTTCTTTTAACTGGGGTGAAGCGAGCATCCTACGCTCCAAGCTGTACAAACGTTTTTCCGCCATTTGACGCGAATCGCCGAGAGATAAAACATCTCCTTTAAAGGGTAGCCTACACTATATCTACCGTCGCGATCACGAACGGTCGTGCGGACGTAAATTTCCTCGCATAATCTGTCATCTGAGCTAGCTATGGGTGGGACGTTCACTTCCTCCATCTCCCAAAATTTGCGGACTAACGACTCGAGCGGTTCGACAGCCATACTGATAAGAGGTTGCCGAAATACTATCCATGATGGGGGCGGAGCCAACGATGACATAACCCAAGACGGTTTCCAATGCGTAAGGCGCGGTATGCGAGGAGTTGCCCCCGACCTTATTGTTTAGCAAAAGATGAGGGAAAAGCGATACTCCAATGAGCATGTCTATGTTTCCAGGAACGGCGTAAGTGTCGTCTGCTAGAGTCAAATTTTTAAATTCAATCATTGCCGAGGTGTCAACCGTAACGGTTGGCAGCCGTTCAGTGACCCCATCTACTACTAGTGCATTTATATCAAAGTTAAAATTACGACCTATCCGAGAATAAAATTTTAAATTTATATATCCCTGGGTAACTTTACTAGTACCGATGCCTTTGACTACGGGACATGAAAGTGACCTATTTATTACTAAGCCTAAGCGCTGACAACATTGTCGCGTTATTAAGTTATTTTGGGCTCCGCTGTCCAGCAGTGCACGGACGCTTTGTTCGTTTCCACGCGAATCCCTAACCAAAATACGTGCCGTACCCAGTAACACGGTTGAAGGAGGTTGTGCTCCCATATTTGCATTAGGGGTGATGCATATTTTAGCAGGGGTGAATTCCTTGTCCGCTTTACTTGACGCCGATATGTTGCTTACTTACTTACTACTTACTTATCGTCACGCACAATCCCTAACGGGGTAGCCAGAGAGAACAGATCGCCAAGTGTCACGATCCTTACATACCTCTTTCGCTTCTTTCAGGTTCATTAACTTCTTCATACATGCACGTCTAGGTATCCGAGTACTCTTGACCCTCCCCTCTTCGAGCAATTTGCTCACATGGTCTTCGAAAGTTAGTCTCGGTCTACCTCGACACCTTTTAATATTTACTTTCGCTCTATATATTTTCTTCACCATTCGGTCTTCACTCATTCGTTCAACGTGTCCAAACCATTGGAGTACGCCCCTATCAATTTTTGTGATAAGGTCATCTTTCAATCCTGCCATATTGCGAATCTCTTCGTTTCGCTTTCGGTCGGCTATGGTAACGCCACACATTTTACGAAGAGATCGCATCTCCACTGCATTCAACTTGCTTTTATGCTTCTTCTGGCATACCCAGGTTTCGCTGCCATATAACAAAGTCGGTACCAACACTGCGTTATGTATTGCAAGGCGTGCACTCTTCACCACGCCTTGCCTTTTTATTAATGCATTCAGGGCACCATTGACTTTGTTTCCGGCAGCGACACGCCTATCCACATCTAAATCACATCTTCCATCCCGGCTGAAAGCACTCCCCAAGTATACAATTTCATTTACCTGTTCTAGACATTCCTGATTTACCCATATTTCACATTTCGTTCTCTCTTCGTCCTTTTCAACGATATGTTGCTATTTTCAAAATGTAGTAACGTGTGATGTTTCCTGGCGCACTTGCTACATACGAAACTAGAATTGCATTTTGCAACTAAATGCATATCGCTTAAGCAGTTCAGACATAGGTTGTTTGTCTTTACCATTTTATAAAGTTCGCTTGGTGAATATTTACGAAAAGTCGCACAACTGTGTAAATTACCGTGTCTATCTATACATATGATAGAGGCATGCTGAAGTGGTGCAGGTTACGTACGTTAACGACCCTGCTGTTTTAGATGGTTGAGTCTGTCTACGGTCGACGCATTTTTTAATTTCTTGTTTAACGTTCGGGGAGCGCTGCATCACCTTTATTTGATCTCGCACAAACGATGCTAATGAATGAAAGGAAGGCATCTCCGAGCTACGATGCTCCATTTCAAACGCACGCACGGTGTCGGGGTCTAATTTCTTTAGTGCAATATGGAGAAACACCACGTCCATAAGGTCATAAAATTTCAAATTCTTAAGTGCAGCCACCGATGCCACAAATTTATCTAGAAACTGCTCTAAGCCGTTGATGTTCGCGGATGATATAGGTTTAAGATCGAATATCTGGTTCAAATATTCGGAAGCTAACATTCTCCTATCTTCATATTTAGTTTTAAGCGTTTCGAATATTAACAAGTAATTGTTTGCTGTAGGTGTAAAACCCGAGCAAATTGACTGTGCCCTGCCACTAAGTTTACTAATTAAATAATATAATTTTTCAGCGTCAGATAACGATGGGTTATTATGTATATTGTTTTGAAAACTACTGAAGAAGAAGGGCCATGTCTTAATATCACCATTGATACCGAAATATCTATTGGCGGCAACGTAATTGAGTCACGTGGGCGTACCTGGATTTCCGGCTTTGCTTCGTTTTGAGATGGAGACTGTAAGAGTTTGTGACTCAAAGTCTCAGTGGACTGTATATGCGAAATGCTTCTACGTTTACATAAAATGGCGACTATAGCACGCGGTTTCCCATACAATGCACTCGCTCTTCCCTAAAAACGAAATATTATTTGCCAAATCTATGAAAGGAATCCTGCTTGATTAGGAGAAAATAAATTGGAGCGGATTAACTATTAGACACAATTATATCAAGCAGGAACTAGTAGGAATGTTCACTAACCGGGGTGTTGCTTCTATGTGGCTTGGGCACTATGTTGCTGCGACTTCTGGAAGACACTCTGGGGCCCCAGCCTTTCTTGTCCGGTGACGCTTCGTGAGAGAGTGCGGTGCGCGACTATTTCTCACACGAGGTGAGGCGGTTTTCCTGGAGCTCGACTGCTTCAGGCTAAGCGGTTATACTAACGGTGCGCGTGGGCAAGAGCTCTTTAGGACACTATTATCCTAGGCGGTGTGGTTCGAACGACGAGCGCGGCGGGAAGAGGCTGCGCGTCGGCGGCGCGTGCCTTTTATTCCTTCGGTTGCGATGATTACGTGATATTCTAGAATCATCTTTTTTCCCCTCCCACCCCACCACCCCGATGTGTCGATAGGAGGGTATGAATGATATCGTTTGGAAAGGGATAAACGATTTGGCAAGCCTACCCTCAAATAAATAAATACGAACGGTTTTCCGCGCAACCATCTACATATATATATATATTTAATTATATTTATAAAATAATAAAAAAATACACATTTAAATGTACTATCGGTGTCCTTTAGCAACCGTCCGTCTGTAATAAGTCCAATAATACTGACACTAAAATAGCTAAAAAAGTAACTACGTAGTTACATATATGTACGCCCTTCGATTTCTTATCCCAAAATTGTTTAATCGAATCGAAATCTATGAATTTATTAATATCTTATATAGAGTTGATTTTTGTCCTATCGTATCAGAGTTTATGCGAACTTACTATTTACTACATTAACATTTCGGATTCATTTGTTTCTTTAATAGATATAAAAAGAGATAGATATCGCATTCAGTTATTACTACCATTCACAAATTCATCGGGTATTGTTTAATAAAAATTCAAAATATGCCGCGGGTATTCAACCAACCGGCGATTATTGATACATCGGTATGCACTTGACACGAGCAAACGCAATCGGGCGATTTAACTCACCCTCGCAACATTAATATGTCGAATTAATCGAATTCGTCAATGAAAGTCAGAAGTAAGCGTTGATTGCTTGAGATGCGTTTAAAATGTCGCTTATATTTTAAAAAAGGAATTTTATTTTTTCCTTGCATATTACGTAAATCTTTGACAATTGAGAACTGATTTTAATAATTTTTGATTGAATAGGCTATGCTCCCAGGCAAATTATACTCACGTCTATAATAACAATGTTTTGTCTACTTAGACTTAAAAAATATGAGCTATAGTAAAAATCTGCTTAAAAATAATTGCTACGACCTTCTGCTTTTTAGTTAAGAAAGAAAGCAATCAAGAAAGATAGCACGAAAGTGAGAAAGGAAATATAGAAGAAAAGAAGAAGGAAACTTATTTATTTACGAACACACTAAAATGAAAATCATAAATTCGTACAAATTGGATCTATACCAATAAGATATAAAGATCAAAAAGTTTTTAAAGTAAAATTTTGTGGTCGCCAAAATAGTACGATAAACAAAAATAAAATTATATTCATCATCGCAAATGTTCCCAATTTTCGTATCAATAAAAAAAATTGTTGAAATAAACCAGATCGGCCAAGAAGCAACTGTGAAATTTATTATCAGGAACGCAACAGTGTATAATTCTTTGGAAACTATTCAGAGCGAACAATTTGTGACTTGTGCGAGTTTTATGGAAAGTATTTGACGACATATTTGTAGAATTTCTGTGGGATAAACATCGTTTTAATCGACTTTTTACATTATAGGTCATTTTAGCGCCTTCATCACACCAACGATCTAATCAAAGGAAATTACTGTTAATGCAACTTGTACGTTTTAGAGAACATACTGTTAGTATGTTCTCTAAAACGTACAAGTTCTCTGTATTTGTATAGAAAACTATAAAGTTACAATAATAATATCTTATTTAGTATATTGTACTGCGTATTGGTAGCGTAGGTATATGCACTACCCCATATCGTTCCGTGGTCGTCGAAAGAGACGATAAAGGGAAATTGAAACAGGAGATAAGCATGGCAAAATTCCCTCTAAGGGGCAGTCTATGTGAAATCCCCACGTCTAGCAGTAGACTTTTATAGGCTGTACTGAATAAAGTACATATTATGCTGTATATTGTAATCGGTAGAAATATTAATTACTCGATATCACACTGTAGGTGTCATTAGAGATGACAAAGGGAAACTGGAAAAGCAGAAAGAACGGTAGCATTTTCCTGGGGAAATCTGAAAATAACATAAGTCTACGATTGTTAACCCGCTTGTCAAGAACGGTAACTATGGAAAAATAGAGCAACGAGGCAATTAGGCAAGAGGAGAGATATATTATTATGTTCAGCAGTTGACTTTTAATAAGATGACATTAAAGAATATGATGAAAGAATTAACGTACAAAATCTTCTTTTACATAAATTTACTATGCAATTTTTGTAACTAATACTTTCAATTTATTTATATTAAAGAGGGGACAGTAAGAAGTGAAAAAATCTTGTCTTGTGTTGTTCGATATTCTATAGTTCTTAAATTGTTTATTTTGTTTTGTTTCGTAGTTATAAGTTACTAATGTATTGGTACATGCTGTGCTAATCTATAAATAGTGAGACATTTAATTAGTATTTTTGGTAATTTTTTTACATTTATTTTGACAACAAACAGTCACATTTCTTAATATATAGTTTACATTTACATTACATTTAATATATATTTTACGTGAAAAAAGTACCAAGTAGTGCCAATAAATATATATTAACAAACCGTATTATTTACATTGTGAGAAAACATAGTCAGGCAACAAATTTTACTGCAAGAACTTTTTTAAGTTTGTTTTAAGAAGATTAGAACTAGTGCTAAAAAGATTTTTTTCTGAAAAATGTTTGTAACACATGTTGGTGGAACGACATATATAAGAGTTACGTGTATAGTTTTTATGGAACCGTGGAGGAATGAATAGTGGTAACGAACGTGAGGAGCGCACTGGAAGACGAACGCTTGCTGGAAATGAAAACATAGACAAAAGAGTCGGTGAATCTATTAATGAATTTAGAATTTGATATAGAAGAAAAATGTCAAACATTTTGCGTCTGTTAAAAAGACTTAGCATTTTGTGTATGCACAAAGCCTCATTATATGATTCGTTCTCAATACCTTAACGATAGTTAAGGAATTTCAAAAATTTTTTTGTACTTTTTCTATCCTCTCAATATGTATTTGATAAGAGGGGCTCCATACCGTGCTGCAAAAATCAAGGATTGAACGTACAAAAGAAAAGTATAACAGTTTGAGAGTTATACCCTTATTAAATGGTTTTGTTATTTTTAAAATAAAACTCAAACTTCGAAAAGATTTACTTATAATATGGTCTATATGAGAGTTAAAAGATAATTTTGAATCCACGATTAGGCCAAGATGTCTTGTTGTAGTAACCCTTTTTAGAATGATGCCATTCAGACAATATTCAAAATTTATATGGTTGACTTTACCTGAAAAAGATAGCACATGACATTTCTCAGTATTAAGATATAATTGAATAGTAACACAATATTTTTCTAAAGCAAGCAAATCTTGTTGCAGTTTGAAACAGTCGACTTAACAATTTTATATATTTTGGCATCATCAGCGTAAAGAAGATGTTGACTCTCATTTAACGTTAGTCCAATATCTTTAATATATAAGAAAAACATGAGCAGGCCAAGATGAGATTCTCAAGGAACACCTGAAGGTACAGGTAGAAATTTTGAGGTGAATCCCTTAATACTTGCAGCTTGACTTCTATTTTTTATGTACGATTTAATCCATCTAAGAAGGTTGCCATGTACAACCTGCCTTTGCGAGCTTTGCTATTAGTAAACTATGGTTGATTTTGTCAAAGGCTTTAGAGAAATCAGTGTACACGATATCCACTTGTAGATTGTCATCCATGGCTCTTCGCAAATATTCCGTGAAAGTTATCATATTCGTATCAGCACTTCTGCCCTTGAAGAATCCATGTTGTTGTTGGGATATATATTGACGAGCAGAGAGCGATAGCAGAGAGAGTAAGTAGTAATAATTTTCACAAGGACCTTCCCCAAGACACATAATTTCGAGATAGGTCTATACTCTGTTACTATATCTTTCTAATGGATTTCATTTGATTTTAGTGTTCTCAGTGTTGTTCAGCCGAAAAAAAATAGGTTATATTTTTTTATAAAAATATTCGTGCACATAAGAATCTATCTAAACTAGTATCTACATCTGGCGTATTTTTTCCTTTCATTTTTATAAATGCGCCATTTATGTATATAAATATTTACTTTTTATACTTTTATATGAATCAATCTTTCTCATTGTTCATAATATCCCTTGTAATTTGGTTGTCTGGTAGAGATCGCTTCTAAGCGATAAGATCACCAGTTATACCTTCGTATAATTAACGTTATAAAAAAATATACCATTACAGGCGCACGTTCTCCCTTTACAATATTATTTCTGGGAATTTCGATGATTGTAAACCGTAAAGTATTTATTTATACTTCGATAAATTACCTTTATTGTTTGCAACGAAATCGTTTGTTTAGTTTTGACCGAGCTTGATATTGTTTCACGCATAAAACGCGTCTAATTAACTGTCCGATCCATACATTTTCATTTTATGCACGAACAGAAATTACCTTGCTAAATATTGACACATAGAACGATTATTTTATAAAACAATAAAAATAGAATGATGTAGGTAACTTTACTAAGTTTATTGTGAAACATTTAATTATCTCTAGTGTAACAATATTGCAATCCTTTCATTGTTCTTCAATCATCTATAGTTTTAATTTTTTGATATTATTAGTTTTTTTACTACGGTTTTTAATGCAATTATTTCAAATAAATTATGTATGTTTTCATTTAATTTTTAAATATAAAATTATTTTAATTAGCTGTTAACACATTTAGAAATTTGATTTATTCGTAGTTTTTCAAAATATTTCTTAAATTATACTTAAAGTTTAGTATGTACATAGCTAAATAAATATAAATATATTATATTTGCTCAAATACTAAAGTTTATTGACCTGTAAAAGTAATATTCTTCAGAAATATGATAGCTAACTTTACCGTTACCATTACAGCCTACTCAACTTCTGAATATAGGCCTCCTCCATTTATAGCCTCATGGGAGGTGGGGGGGGGGGGGGTGTGTCATTGTTGCCATGCGTGGCAGGCGTTTGGCAACCACAGGGTTTTATTAATTTACATTGTTATTAGGATACGTTGCTGCCTATCTCCACGTTTGTTTCCCTTTTTCATCTCTTATGACAACCACGGAATGATACGGGGAAGTGATATTCTTACATGGACACTACATGGTGTAAAGGTTTTAATATAAAATAATGCAATGTGAAGAAGTAATGTTAAAGCCTTTATAATTCCCACATCTGGGCACAGGATTCCTCTCATAAATGAAAGGGTTTTAAATACAGGAAGTGAATAAGTGAAATGTCATTTACTTCAAATATTTTTTCCAAATACAGACTTCACTTGGCGGCAGACAACAAAACAGAAACCATACGGACTAATGTTATCACAAAATCACACATATATGGTTGTCGTCTTCGCGCTCAAAAACTTGACCGATTACCGACCGACTGCAAAAACTAGTCACCTTTAAAACCACGTCGCTTGCTGAAATATCGTAATAATTTAAAAAAATCAAGTGGACTACTTGATTTTTTTAAATTATTACGATATTTCATATTCAATGTCATTATTTGGTGAAATTTGGAGCGCTTTGCATTTGAAATTAGAGAGAAGTTCTAGGGATGGCCTGCGGGGTCAACCAATTTATTTTATATTATTCTAAGCCAGCGGTAAAGTACAATCCCACCCGTTAGTAAGTGATGATGTAGCCTAAGATGGTGAAGCGAAATGAAGAACCTTACCTTGTGGGTTACACTGTAGTCGGATGGAAACACAAATGCCGGCAACTTATTCTATTCCTTTGATGTACGAATGATGAACGATCTAGCAAACAGTTTGGTTCGATTGCGTGGTAAGTCAATAACAAAAGGATGGAAACTGACCGAACGTCCGGTTATGGGTCTGGTTATGGGTTCCGATGGTGGAAAGGAGAGGGAATAATTAAGTTATGTAATTCCTGCGCACAATCTCCGAAATGCATTCTGTAGAAAACCGAAAGGCTGGCGCCTGTGTTCGAGGCTGGTAAGATTGTTTATAACCAAACTTGGGTCATCAATAAGCCTCTTAGCACACCTTTCCAATGAATCCAAAGCTAAAAGGTGTCATTTTGCAGCACCAGCCCATGCATGGTAATAATATTATATGCACGACTGGACTTGTGCTTCGTATAAAGTAAGCAGCCCTACCGACGTGAAGTACAGCCAAACCTTTACAAGGAATCCTACCTTCCTAGCAGCTGCTTTGAACTTGGACTCAATGAACCGCCCAAAGTTTACATTTGAGGATATCTCAACTCCCAACAACTGAAGGTGGTTGGTGTATTCCAGTGATACATTTCGGAAAGAAGGAGCCTAGATAACCTGGCTCCTTTTTGCAATGAAGAGACGCTTGTGTTTTGCAGGAATTGAATTTTACAGGGTTGGCATTCCCCATTCCGAGACTGCCTGTAGTATTAGGTTCACATGCTCAACCATAGCTTCTTTTTCGGATTGGATTTGATCCCGATTGGCCCCAAAAACTTAGTTCGTATCTCTCCTCAACTGTGCTGTCATCTGCGTACCTATAAATGAGCAGTCATCGACGACATCCCAGAAAGACTGTTCGCTCAGAAAGTCCTTTACCCAGTCAGTCATACCAGGAGTTAAGCCGTACGCTAGAAGCTTACACAAAAGGCTTGCGTGCCAATCTCTGTCAAAAATATTTGTGGCATCAAGGGATACAGCAAGTACTTCCCCACTATTCTCCAGTGTCTCGCCCCACACGTGTGTGGCATACGCTAGAAGGTGCCCAGCTGACTGATTTCAGGAAAACTCGTATTGCCGGTCACTATGTGTTTGTTTATAATGATGTCTTATATTTCTGCGAACACTACTCATCGAATAAATGTAGTTATACGGATTTGATAGCGCTTAATTTGTTCCACCCATGTTCACCGCCGACTTGGGTGATTGACGTCCCGATGTCTGAGAACTTGGGCATTTAATTTAACCTTTAGTGCGGGTCGTCCTTAAATAATTATGTTTTAAAAAATAACATACTTTCTTGTTAATGAATAATTTATTTTAGATCAATTTTTTCACATTTTAGAAATATAATTTTCTTATAACATGTCAAGGTAACTTTTAGCTAAACTACGTTTCCAAAAATGGTACGCACGGTGCGGACCAAAAATGATAATACTGACAACAGGGCTTGCATGCTACAGCAACTACTATGCTTTTGTTTTTAATTCATATAATCAGGCTTTACTTGCGAAAATTCATTACATTAAAGATGAGAAAAGCTAAATAGGTAACATTCTCGTAATAAAACCTAATAATGTATGTTCGCCCTCCCTAAATTGAGTGCTCTGTCCCCGTCATCACTAATCCCAACAGTCGTGTTAGGAGTATTAGTATTTTTACTACGAAGATCTTAGATAATTAATTTTTAAAATTTCTGACGCTTTTTTTGTCTAATTGGAACATTTTTATGTACTACGGAGACAGCGGGACACAAACCTATCTAAAGAACCTATTTAGATAAGGAAATGCCTTTGCCTTTGGCTGAGACGGGATACGTAAAAATTAATTGCATGCGTCAACATCTTCATCTATACAACGCCGAAAATCCTAATGAAGTACGATGCAGCATCCACTGCAAGGGTTGAACGACCCAACGCATGCGCGGAACATCCCTCTTTTCTGGTTAAACAGCCAACGAGCTGTCTTAGTGCGCGTTGTTTCTAGCTACGATCAAATTTCGATCTTACCATGTAACGTACTGGATCCTTTTGAATGTACCGGAGCTCGGTGGCTGTACGGTGGTTCGTCAGTGGCACTTCGGTCGCCGTGGCCTGCGCGTGTGGAAATCTACCGTAGAGTCCGACTTTCCGTCGCCCGGAAAAACTTTGCCAAGTTGTTGACAGCGCGCTTACACTGAGAACGCGGACGTTAATTTAAAATTAATTTTAATGGTTGTAAAATTGCTTAAGGATATTTTTAGTGCGTTTTGAAATATTTCTCTGCACTAATATACTTACGATAAGGTGAGATTTTTAAATATTAGAATAAAGCTTGTTTAAATTAAGTACGCTTTTTATAGTAAGAAAAAAAGTTTAATCTAATATATAATTAACTATTTCGCTTTTAAAACGTCTGTGAATTTTTAAGTTATTTTTAGATAGGAATCATAAATATTTTTTAAAGAGATTAGACACACAAAATAATAATACAGGTTGCGAAAATAACGCACTAGCCTTTGTGTGTAACTTATTTATATAAAGAAAATAATTTTTTAAATTTATTCCTTACGAGACAATTTATAATTTTTTTAAATTTAATATCATTGATTTAATTATGATTGCACTAACACTAACACTAGTTTCGCGAAGTTTATTGCGTATATTAACATCTCAGCCCCCCCCCCCCCCCACCCCGTGACAATGGGTACTGTAAAGTGCTGGAAACGTCGGGTATATAAAAAGTTAAGTACCCGGTTGACCGAGCTTTGCTCGGTAATTTTCGCTCGGTTTTTTTTTTGATTCGTGTCTTTTGGAAATAATATTTAGATACAAATTACATACTGATGAAATACGAATAATATTTTTTTGATCGTAGCGACATAATAGAAAAAACTGAACTGGTTATTTGATTAAAAAATCATGAGTGCTTAAAAAATCATGAGTGCAATTAGTTTAATTTAAATTTTCGTGTGTTTAAAAAATACTAAAAAAAGGGCTCGAAAAAATAGATTTTCTCAAAAAAGAACTTGAAAAAAAATTTAAAAAAAGTCGGTCGGTCGGTCTGGGCTCGAACCATGGTATTACGATTTTGCGACCGCCCAATATACCATTAAGCTATTTGTAATCATTAATAAGCCGTCAAAATTTACCTTCTTATTCTAACGATGTTATAGCAGTTTTTCATTGCCTAAAAACACGGACAAAAAGACATTTTCTAAAAATAAATCCTAGCTAGATCGATTTATTGCCCCCGAAACTCCCTGCACACAAAATTTTATGAAAATCGTTGGAGCCGTTTCCGAGATCCCGATTATATATATATATATATATACATATATACAAGAATTGCTCGTTTATATATAAAAAGTTAATATACGTGATAAAATCCGTAAAAACCAGTATTACTTAAATTGATTGATTTTCTCATCACATTTTGATATATGTCTATATCCATAACTATCTTCCCATTCTTCTTTTTATACATTTCTTAAAAAAAAACAACACGCTAGAAAACAATAACGTACTAGCCCTGTGTAGACCTATTTTTTATATTAAAAGACAATAAGTTTATAAATTTATTCATTACGGTTTAATTTATTTATAAATATTTACTATATTACATTGATTAATTACTTTTATTACATTTCTTGATATATCTATATCCATTACCGAATCGAATAAACTTTTTACGCTCAATTAAAACGATCAATTAAAACCCGCGTTAAAGAACATATAGCTGATGTGAAGAATCGACGCTCCGGGAAGTCTGCAGTCTGTGAACACGTACAGGATCGCCCCCGTCACTACATCAGATTTGATAGACCACAAATACTCGCTAAAGAACACCGATTCCTTCCAAGGATGATTCGCGAGGCTATTGAAATAAAAAACATCCTAATTTTAATAGAGAAGATGGCTGGGTGCTACCATCTGCTTGGGATCCTATAATAAATAAAGTTAACCAACCAAAAGCATACAACTGCAAGACTTCATGATACCATAAGTTCATACTGTGTAGATCGGAACAAAAGTTAAATATTAATCTATGGTAACCGCGGTTAACTATGACATCTGGACGTTGAACATCTCAGTCCTTCCCGTGACCATGGGTGCTGTAAAGCTCTCGAAACGTCGGGTATTTAAAAAGTTAAATATACGTGATAAAATTCCGTAAAAACTAGTATTATTTCAACCAGAGTATATTATTTCGTTAAATATAAATAATATTAGTAAGTCCGGAAAAATCCCACCTAAATTCTTACAGACGTTAAGTAAGATGATTTAGGAAAGTTTTTATAAAAGAAGTTTACATACATCTTGAATATTTTAACATTTAAACTTTTAAGAAACAGGGCTATTAGAGCAATCTATGATTTAAAACCTGAAGAGTCGTTCAGACAAAAATTTAAATAAATTAATAAATAAACTTTAGCTACTCAATACATTTATGAAAAGGTAATGTACGTACACAAAAATAAAAGTGGTTTTATAAAACTAAGTGATATTCACTATGTAAAAAATAGGAACAGACACAAGCTAGTAGCACCAGTTACTCGACTCCACCGAGTCAGTAATTCATTCTTGGGGCGGTGTACCCGTTTTTTAACAAAATTTTAGAAAATATACAAAACATGACCTGCACAAAGTTTAAAAACTTTATTCAACTAAGTTTGTGTAAAAAGTGTTATTATAATATTAAGCAATTTATGGATGATAATAACCCCTGGGAATTGTGATCGCTACTAAGCTACTTCTAATTTGTTATATTATGCTGTTAATTGTAACATACCAGTACATGATTGTAAGCTGTTACTTTTTTTTAAGTTCCGCTGGGTTTCTTACTGATTTTTGTCAAGACAGAGGTTATTTTCGGAACCAGTTGTAAATTAAAAAGTGACTTTCAATAAGTTAATAAGCAAGTAATGTTTCTGTTTCTAAGTAAAAACCGACTTCATAAAACCGTCAATTTAAGTGCACTGCTGAACGCAGGCCTCCCGATATCGTATTCGTATCGATTGCCTAGATCGAACCATATATCCCCCCAATTTTTAGTTCGATCTATGCAATTAAAAAAATAATATTCGAAAACTTAATTTAGCCGGGCTAACGGCAACATTGGGACGTTAAACATCTCGGTCACCGCGCAATCATGGGTGCTGTAAAGCACCCGAAATGTCGGGAAATAAAAATAAGTGGTTTTATTCAATGTGTAAAGTATTACCCCGTCATCAAATTAAAAATGTCTCGTATTTTTAACTTTGTGTTAGAATTTATTTTTTAGATTTTAAGCGACCACCCTAGCCTAGCCTAGACCACGTCAAGCCTAAAATAAAAACAGAACCTTAGAGTCAGTTAAAAATCGGCCAAGTTCAATATCTTTCTTGGAAAGCTATCCAATGGTAACATATAAAAAAGAAAAATACAGACAAATCTAGAACCTCATCCTTTTTTGAAGTTTATATGATAAATATTTTTTCTCGTCAGCGGTTGGATTTTTATAGGCCGTTAGTATAATAAAAATGTTATATCCCGCCAGTTATTTCTTATTTCTTAGAGTACACCCACCTAATTCTATTAATTGCTTTATGATATATATATACCGTTTTGTTACAAATATATACAATTAATAAAATACATTTTTAACGTGTTAGAGCCACGCTGCAGCTATATTACATCATTACATCGAGCACGAATAAAAAGAATAGGTCGGCTCGATCGGGAAGGACACGCTCTCACAGAATACCGAGTGTAGAGAACCAGAGACCTTTTCCACTGAAAACAAAGCATTCCATCTTTAACCACATGTGTGATAACACATCTGCATTTTGACTCGAATCTAGGATATATGTAGATGTCTACAGGCTACAGCAACCACTTAAATAGAATAAGGGTGACAAACGAGCACACAGTCCACCTGATGGTAAGTGGATGCTACGGCCTATAGACATCTTTATTTATCCTCGATTAAGAATTAAAATACAGATGCGTTGTCACCATTGAGGACTAAGATGGAATGCCTCTTTTCCAGTAAAAAAGGGTTATATTATTATTATAGGCTCACCGTATCAAACACAGAAGTTTAAGCTTCTATTTTAGGCTGGTATTCTGGAGAACGTAGTCCTTTCCCGGTCAATCCAACCCATTCGTGCTACATAATACCTATACCCATAATATAGCTGCAGCACGTACAAAGTACCATCAGGTGGAGTGTGTACTTGTTTGTCACCTTTATCCTATATAAAAAAAAGATTTTTACCATTATACAAACGATGAATCAAAAAAAAAATTAAACTAAGATACTTAAAAAAGTAGAATTTTGGTAAATAAATAATAGTGACTTACTTTACTTACATTTGCTCACAAATATTAAAATATATAAAATAT
The DNA here is from genome assembly GCA_036936625.1 of Parnassius smintheus behrii. Lineage (NCBI taxonomy): Eukaryota > Metazoa > Arthropoda > Insecta > Lepidoptera > Papilionidae > Parnassius > Parnassius smintheus. The sequence continues at coordinate 55,049,496 of JAUPFT010000007.1, forward strand.
ATAAAATTATTATATAATATGACTCATTCTGGTATAATCTTTTTCCAAATATTTCACATGACATTTAGCTTGGAATAATATTCTATTTATTGTTTACACATTTATCTTAACGTGTATAAAAGTATTATTTAGCAATAGAAATACAAATACATACTTTTTATTCAATATAGATTATAAGAAATTCTTAATGAAACTCATTTTTATGTTTAATATACCACGGATTCGGAAAATATCTGTCCTGGGAATGAAAATGTAGGGAATATAATTAAAAGTAAATAAATTGTAGAACTTATTACCATTCCCACGTGCTCGGCGGTGAAGGAAAACATCGTGTGAAAACCTCCATGTCTGAGTAATAAGAAAAAAAAACTCTTTCGAAGACGTGATTCGCCAACACGCATTGGGGCAGCGTGGCGGACATTTCCTTGCCCTAAAGCCCTCTAAGAAATGAACGGAGGCCTGTGCCCAGCAGTGGGGCGTATATAAGCTGTAACTTTACTTTTTTAACTTTAAATGGTAGAACCATGTGAACGGCTCCTATAAGATTAAAATAATGTTATTGTTAAAAGCTGAAGTGTGGATACAACTAGGATAAAGTGGCTACAACTCAGTCTAGCCCTTTGCCGTCGGTTTAACTAAGGTTTGTCCTATATTTATTCAAATAGATGAAATTAATGTTTTTAAATAAATATAGGAGCTTTGTACTAAATGCATATGAAAGTATAAAGTTAAAGTCTATACGCGTTCGACTGCCGGACTAAGAGGGTTTAGGGCAAAGAAGTGTCTGTTGCGCTGCCCCAATGTGTGTTGGCGAGAACTCGAGAAGCGAGAAGACTTCACATGTCTTCGAAATTTTCTTTCTTATTTCTTGTACATGCAAGTTTCCTCACGTTGTCTCCCTTCACCGCCGAGCAAGTGGTAAATCGCCACTTAACTTGCAATTAACAATTTCATTGGTGCCGGTGGAGATCGAAACCGCGTAGCTTGCGTATTGTGAAAGTTACAGCGAGCACTAATCATCTGAACTACCTTAGCAAGTACTTATAACAATTCTTTTAATATTTCTGTATATTTCTCTGTTTGTTTCGGCCAATCTCAGAAATGGCTAAACCGATTTTAATGGGATTTTCATTGCCAGATTGCTACTGTTATAAGGAGTAACTTAGACTACTTTTATTTGAGAAAAATAATAAGGGTTCCGCGCAAAAAAAGAATTAAAACCTATGAAATTTAAGCGTAATAAATTCTACACAGACGAAGTCACGGGGAACTGCTAGTAAATTATATAAATGTCTGTAGGCGGACCTGTAAGATAAATGTCCGCAGTTTGGGGTGGTCCAATTAACTTACTTTCGTTAATATTACTTTATATGTGTTTTTATATTTTAACAACAAACAGAAATTTAACTATTTTTAATAATAATTACTTAAAAAAGTGGAATCGTTAATAAAAAGATATTTAACAATAGTAGTAATGGATTTTTCTTTCATTTTTATATAAAATTGTGACAACAAAATTTAATGCAACTTTCGCTATTGTAGAACGAGGTAAATTTAACAATTTCATAGTCATTAGTCACGTTTAATATGTGAATAATATATAGAAATATAGCTAGTATTTAGAAACAGAGTTCTTAGAATATTAGGAAATACACGAATTAAAATAATTCCTGGGAATGAGGTGATCGCCATCAGTCTGGTTCTTACCAAAGTTTTAAGAAAGAAAATTTGACAAAATTATTGTAAAGTTATATATGTTTAAAAACATATAACTCCTGTGTTTGGTGGTTTTTGGTGGTGGTTGTTTGGTGAACCAGTGGTTAATAAAAAATTACTTGCAATAAGTATTATAATATATAGCCCGTAGGGATAAAGAATGGGATTATATATGACGGCTCATCGAGCCCGTACCGTCAATATGCATAATACAAATAACAAAAACCCGCTAATAACGCTATACCGTTATTATGGTAACCAAAATATTAGGTATATTATTCGGTTAATTGTAAATTTTGTATAAATGCGAAAATATTTAAATAGAATCTTATACACAAGTAGACACATTAATTTTAAAATAACATTATAACCAGTGACGTGCATTGGCTTCGTTAGGATAAAATTGAATTATTTATAAGTTTAAATTGGCAAATTATTCACGAAGAGTATAAAATAAAACAACGTATTTCTTAAATTAAGTTTATATTAATTTAAATAACAGTAAGAAAATATTTCAAATACGACAGACGGGCAAGAAACTCTATAGCCGTTTATTTTTTACGTACTTCTCCAGAATCGTCTGAGAACACTTTGATTCCGGACATCCTATCGTTATCATCTTGATCTGATCATTGTTAGCATCGGGAGCAGTTATCGCTTTCACAATCGCTGTTCAGCCCAATATTAATTATAAACTCTTCAATGTCATTTTCATTCGTTACCTCCCTAGTCCGTTAATTTTTTCTCAATATATTTAGTGAAATTGCCTCTTCATTTCATCATGGTACACACATCATCATGGCTTTGGCCTTAAAAACCAACTCAGCATCCTTCAAAAATCCATTTTCTGAACCTGCATGCACACAATCCGTCTCCTTGGGTTCTGTGTTACCAAGTATATCACTGTTTATCATGTTTTCATTATTTGTTATATAAGTGTAGGGTAGTGTTATTATAGTGATATTTAGAAAAAAAATTACGTGGTAGAGCCATGCTGCAGTTATATTAGTAGTATAGTTGTAGCACGAATGGATAGGTTCGATCGGGGACGGACCACGCTCTCACATAATACCAGCGTCAAATAGTAGCTTAATGCTGCTGTATTTCATATGGTGAGTTTAGAGAACCGGAGACCCTTTTTACTGGAAACAAGGCATTTCACCTAAGTCTTCACGGATGACAACGCATCTGCATTTTGATTCGTAATCGAGGACAGATTTAGATGTCTATGGGCCACAGAAACCACTTAACAACTGGTGGACTCTGTGCTCGTTTGTCACCCTACCCTATAAAAAAGTATAAAAAAAATAGATAAATTCAATGATGGTATTACTACTTCAAAGATACAACAAGAAGAAGAATAAAAAATCGTTGGAAAATTGACTTTTTTTGGAAATTTCTTATATAAAGACACACCTTGGGCTTTAACTTTTTATTAGTTTCATTATTACCGACTAAAGTGTCCATTATAGTAACTAATAACTAAAAAGTTACAGCCCTGCGACAATAATACAGATAGACTCGGTAATAGGGTTCCGTTGAGCACTCCGTCAGGTAGTGGCGGTGTAAGAATATCTACTACTCCATACCACCACGTAGGTGTAGTAAGAGGAGACTGAGCGAAACAAATCTGGAGACTGGCAGCAGCGTCTTCCTTATAACGACTAAAAATAAAAATAAAAACTGCGGGTACCAACCCGCTTACGAAGCGTGGCAGCTGTGGCAAAAATTCCCCATATGAGGCAATCTATGGGAGAGGCTTATTCTTTACTGGACTTCAATAGGATGTAACAGTACGTTACGGGGCGCACTTTGGGTACAGCGCCTTAAGAAAGAACAACGCTTGAAAAAGCGAATATAGAATATCGAATACAATATTTATCATTTACTATTAAATAGTACATAATCTGTTCAAATCATTATTTGTAACAAATGGATAAATACTAGATATACTTGGTATTCACCATATTTTTTACTCGAGTGACAATCCTGTTGCCATACCTCCCTTGCATACTACTAAATGCAACTAGCTATACCTATATTGCAATGGGTAATAAAGTACTAGACCTTTCACATCCTCTAAATACTTTATGACATTAGTCGTATATACAATTTTACGAGTAGCACTATTATATTATTTTCCCGAATTTATTCTCCATTGTAAACAGAATGTAGATAAAGTAATAAAAGAAAAATACAAATAAAAAAAATAGTCTACAAAAACTAATTAACTGAACAACGTTGTACAATAAATAATAATCAAAAACAATAACAGCTACTTAACAAAAGTATTAACAAAATTAACAATATTTACGTAAATACTCCCAGAAGGTTTCTAGCTCACAAATTTACGGAACCGGGATATTTTTTTACTTTATGGTATTTGGTTATTATTTATACCAATGACAAGTCGACCACGAAAAACGCATATCGCAACATCTTTTTTAGTCTCTACCGGTGGGTGTGAGTATAGATAGCGACAGTGTGTGAGCAAGAGATAAATAGAGGATTTTGTACATGCTAGAGCCATGCTGTAGTTACGAGTATATTAGTAGTATAGTTGTAGCACAAATGGGTCGGCTCGACCGGGGAAGGACCACGCCCTCACAGAATACCAGCGTAAAATAGTAGCTTAATGCTGCTGTGTTTCGTATGGTGAGTGTAGAGAACCGGAGACCCTTTTTACTGGAGACGAGGTATTCCATCTTAGTCCTCAGCGGATGACAACGCATCTGCATTTTGAATCGAGGACAGATGTAGATGTCTATGGGAAACCACTTACCATCAGGTGGACTGCGTGCTAGTTTATCACCCTATCGTATAAAAAAGGAGGGACCCATTCAGCCCCATTCTATATTTAAAAAATATATTTCTCATATTTTTATATTCATAAAGTATGTGTAACACATACATACATGACAGCTTGCACTTAGGCTAATGTAATCCCAGAGCGACGCGTGAAATTAATTAGACTATTCAGCGTTACGTGTACAAAGCTTATTTAAATTGATATTAATTAGTATTAGTGAGGTTAATTTGAAGCATTTGATAAACGCTATATTATGTACAACGATTAAAGACAGCCTTATCAGCGACATAGTCTATCAAAAATCTGCTGCTGAAAATACGCCTCCCCGATATAAGAATTCTTTTGGGGGGATTTTGGCCATACTTGCCATGTTTGGTGGAGGGTTGGCAATAACAGTATTTTTTTTAATTTCTTAGTTATTATTAAGAAGAAACTGCTGCATTTTACCGGGTTTGTTTCCCTCTGTCGTCTTAAAACCGTGGAGTGGCGGTAAAAGAAGATATGGGGTATCTTCTTTTACCGCCACTCCACGGTTTTAAGACATACGAGTACCCATTAGGACACATCCTATAATAGTATTGCCTTTTTTCAGATCAAACCAGTACCATATTAAACATAAAATATTTAAACTTAATCTTGTATTTGTTTTATCTGTTTGCCAGTCGCAAAGGCCTCCACCAACCTTTTCCATTCATTTCATTCTTGAGCTACTCTGTTCCACATCACTTCGGCGACTTGTCTTTTATCGACAGCTAAAGTTTTCTGTTATCTGTCTATTTACTTTTTCCTTTTCTGTCGGGTACCATCGTGTCACAATTTTATTCCATTTGTCTTATCCTCTCATCATGTCCCATAAACTAAGAAAACGCCCACATTGATTACGCAGATGAATATATTTACCTGAGACAGTTAATCACCCAAAATGATACTGTACGCAAAGAAGTTGGAAAAAGGATAAACAATGACTGGAGGAGATACTGGGGCTTGCGAGAAGTCATGAAATATAAAAATCTTTATATAAATATAAAAGTAAATTATTTTACAAATATATACTACCTTTCCTTATATATTGTAGCTAAATATGTGCTTTAACACATAACATGAGAAACAAACTCGCAAGCTGCCAGCATGCAATATAGTATGTCGTATGTGAAGGAGCCGGATGGACTGAAAAACCTTATCAGAAACAAGGTCATAGACACAATATGTTAAATCAGAAGGCTCAATTGGCGACGGGCAGGGCACGAGATGCGAGTTATCCCATAACACTGTCGAAAAAATTAGGTATATTTAAAAAAAATACATAAATATAAACTTTCTATAAGAATACTGTGGTATATTGTTTGTAGTTTAGAATCTCATATTTTTAGCTTTAGATATAGGGTAGACTCGAAAAACGATTGTAAGAAGAGTGTCTTATTTCGCAAATACCTAATCACTTTGATGTAATTTATGGGAACTATACCCCTTGAAATCTTATCCCGAGGATGTAAGAAACGTCTTAAGTAAGAGATCAGATCTTGTGGCATCTATATTTGGGAGTATTCATAGCAAATCTGGTAGCGGCCAGTTTATGGGCTGACGAGGGAAAATTTTTCTTTTTCGTAAGTTACAACATCCAAACCTTTACATTAGTACACCATTCCTCATAACCACATTCATCCTCTGAGCCTCGTAAGAGGTGGCAGTGGAAAACTGAAACAGAAGATGGTCAGTAACATCTACCTGATAACAAAGATGAAACTTTGACAGCCCGGTGGCGCAGTGGCTTAGCAATGAGTTGCAGAGCTATGGGGCGCGGGTTCAAATCCCGCACGGAACAAGTTGTGGCCGTGGAAGGAAAAGGGGAGATCTCCCGCCGGGCAAGGTGTTCTGCCCGGGGAGCGGCCAACACTCCGTGTGATAGTTCGGAGATGTTCTATATATACTGTTTATGATTCGGAATGTTGATAGCGTGATTTAGGCTTCGGTGTATTTCCCTTGTGGCGCGACTACAGCGCTGCTACAAAGTATTTGTATGGCCTACAATTTATTGTTCCGGATCTGGATGTTTGTCCTTGTGGAATTTATGTATGTAAATTGTGGAATTAGTATTGTTACGAGCTTGAGGTTCGTGACAATAAAAATTGCCGATAAAATTACCTAAACTAACACTTTAATTTACTTTACACAAATTAAAACTTAAAACACTAATAATTAAACACACTAATTCACTTTATTCCGCTCCGAAGCTTCGCTTGTCTCGCCAAATCCAATACTACCCCGATCGCATCTTGCAGCGCCTATATATACAAATTAGCAATGAAGCATCCAGAATATTCAAGTAGATGCGTGCAAAGCGACGAGTGTTCGAGTGTAGATTTTCTAGAAACTTAGTTCTTCGGATGGCGCTGTCAGTTGAAAGATTTGTGATGTCATTTTATGCAAAGCTCCCCTCGCTCTCGTTCCTGACACTAGATGGCGCTAGTTGACTTATTCACGCAACAGTATTATAGAATTGTACAGTAGAAAATCCTAGTGTAGTGAGGTAACGTTTAAAAAAATCTTTAACAAAAAAGTTAAAGTTGCTACGGTTGCCAACTCGGTAGCTAAGGGTGGTAAGTATAGAAAACATAAGTAATAAGGTTATTTGCCATAGTTATTAGGCAATCTATGAAAGAAGTCCATGTTCAGCAGTAGGTTTTTTGATAAGATATAATTAATTAGTGAAAAAAACCTTTTGACATGTTAATTAAAAATAAATAATTCTCTTTCTTAATCCATTCATTTGCGATTCAAATGGATTGGGCTTTATTAGCAAGGGTATAAAAGGCAGCCTTTTCATCTATTAAAAAGTGATATTCTCTACGATCTTTATTAACAAAGGAAGTCGTAATAGCGGTGCAGGAAAATTATCTTTTTATTAAAAAATCATGGTGAGTAAAAAAATAGTACATGTCATGCAAAAGATAAAATTGAATGTTATTGAACAATGCAAGTAGATTCCAATAGTTAAATTTTATGTAGTTTTTAAGGAAAAGAGAATTATGACGAATGATATTTTTCTGTAACACTGGCTGTAAGAAAAACTGTGCGTGTAATTGTGTACTCGTAAACGCATACGAAGTGTAACTTCTTTACGACATATCATTTTGTATTTATATTATATTTTACATAAGGAATTTAAATAATAGTACACTCATACAGTCCCGGCGATGAAACTTCATCCTCTACAATGATAACATTGGAATAGGATAAAATTAGCATGGATGGAAAAGGGTGAAAATATTTTTCCAAATTTATATAAAATTGCTAAAATATAACTTAATTTATTAAAAAATATATTTTCTTAAATAAATCCACAATTGTAGTTTATTGTATAAAATGGGCATATTTTAATCGGTAACTTCAAAAAAACATACAGTCCTAATGTATAAAAGTAAAGTTACAGCCTATATACGTCCCACTGCTGGGCACAGGCCTCCCCTCATTTCAGAGAGGGTTTTAGGGCAAGGAAGCGTCCGCCGCGCTGCCCCAATGCCTGTTGGCGAACTTCACATGTCTTCGAAATATTTTTTTTCTTATCCTTCAGACATGCAAGTTTTTTCACGATGTTTTCCTTCACCGCCGAGCACGTTGTAAATCAGCACTCAAAATTGCAATTAACAATGGCTGGCGGGGATCAAACCCGGGTTACTCGCGTTCTGTTATTTTTTGCAGCGAGCGTTAGAAACCATCTGAGCTACCACGGCTTTATCCTAGCTAGCTAGCTTTATCCTAAGGTATAAATGAGCATAAATACTCTAAGGTCTAAGATACAGTCGAATTGAAAAAACTTCTTTATGGAAGTCTCCCAAAAACAAAAGAAGACTTCATAAAAGTTAAGGGTAGAAGATAAACCAAAAATAAAGGGATAATACGTAGGCGTGATATTCAAACTCATCCACTTATATATTTTGCAGACATTGGTTTTTATTTATAAAATGAAATATTTTAACAAATTTTATGCTTATATAAATATTTCTCAATAATAATTCAGCAACAATAAATTTGCTTTAAGAACTTCTTTCACTACAAAATTTTATATGTTATTAAATTAAAACGAAATATCTTGATTTGTTTATCCTTTTTTCATACATGGCAATAAAACATACCCTAAGAAGTTAAGGGTTATAATAAAATTAAGGAATTAATGGAGAAATAATAACTGCTGAAGAAGAAGGTGACCACTGACAAGCTATTTCTAATTCCTTTAGTGTTCTTCCCAGAACACAGGTGTGTTCAGAAACATTTGTAAATTATATATAAGAGTGACTCAATAAGTATCGTAAATAATCTATATTGAATAAAAAGGTTTCTATTTCTATTGAATGACAGCGCATTAAAAGGAAATTTAGAGGCTGGTTATGTACAAGTATTCACGTCAGAAGCACTTACAAGCAACCACAACGGGCACAATAGAACGAGGCAGGTGCCGTCTTATTTGAGATTGATTAAACTCCCAGAGCGATTAACTCTGAATATTGTATGGGAGGTCGAGCTGTGTTCGTAAGGATTGCTTAAACTACATGCAAGGTACAGATTGAAACTGTGAACGGCATGGCAGCTTAATTGTTTTACCTAGTTAAAATATATTATTGTGGAAAAACTACTACTAAACAACATACTAAAACTATAATATCGTGCAGCCATGCTGCACGATATTATAGTTTTAGTATGATTGGGCCTACTTAACCAGGCAAGGACTAAGCTATCGCATGACACCAGCGTAAAAAAAAGCGGAGACCCTTTTCATTGGAAACGAGGCATTCCATCTTAGTCCTCACGGATGATAATAGATAATAGATAGATGTAGATGTCTTTAAACGGCAACAGCTGCTCTCCCTCTCTCTCTCTCTCTCTCTCTCTCTCTCTCTCTCTATATATATATATATATATATATATATATATATATATATATATATATATATATATATATATATATATATATATATATATATATATAGTATGGATGATAATAGCCCCTGGGAATAAATTAATCGCTACCAAGCTATTTCTAATTTAATTTATGTTGTTAATTGTGTAACATATTAAATCACTATAAACTAATGTTTTTTTTTAAAGTCCCACTGGGTTTCTTGTAAAATAAGACTGAATTTAAGAAATATTATTTATAATCTATATTGAATAAAAAAGATTCTATTTCTATTTCTAAAAATTCACAGTTTTCTCATGTTAGCATGACTCTAAAAGGGTATTGTTAAAAATAACATACTGTGATTGCGAATGTTCAACTAGCTTTCTTTGGAACTAAATGAAATTTTTGAAGCTCTATGCTAGCAACCTTTTACACTCCTACGTCAAAGGTAATACAAATTCATAACATCAAGAATAACAAATAACCTGCCTTAAAGCAGGAAAATTTCGAATCATTTCTCTTATCACCTTTTAAATATACATGTTACGGTAAATGTTAATGCTTACATAACAAATGAATATAATTAGTCGGCTAAATTTAGTTTTAGTTTTCAGTTCAAGCGTATGTATTTTTTTATGATAATGACAAGTCCCATAACTTAAATTGAATTTACGCAACAATCGCCTAAAATGTAGAAGTTAATAAACATGAAATAGAAATGAAATATGATGATTTGAATTGTTTTTTGTTTTGATTAATCAATAACTAAAACTAAATATTACATGGTTAACCTTAAATGAATTTACTTAATTTATATCTATAACTAGTCAATTTCCTGTAATGAAGTTGCGAACATTTATCTTAATAAATATAAATTACGTGTCACGTTGTCTGTCCGCGATGGACTCCTAAACTATTTAACCGATTTTAATCAAATTTGCACACCGTGTGCAGTTTGGTCCAACTTGAGAGATAGGATAGTTTTTTTGTCCACAATTTGTTTTGAATTTAAGGATTTTTAATGGGATATGACAAATTGTCGTCGATAAGGGCAGAACAACGTTTGCCTGCCAACCTATTATTAAATATAAAGATGAAAATCGAAGCGAATTTTCGATTTTATTTTAATAAATAATTTGTTAGAACGTAATGTGATAATTGTTATTTCTATATTTCTATTTGATAAATTTTTCTTTATTAAAATTTTGCTTTCGAATTTCAATTCAACATAGTTTGCTTGGTGTAACGTGAAAAAATAATTTCCGTAAAATATTTAAAAATGTTCCGTTTTAGAATAATGATAACGAATCTGACAAAAGATAAAAAGGGTTGTACATGTGGTTACAGTATTTCTTCATTGAAAGATTTAAAAACCGGATATTTGAAAAACTGAAACTAACATACATATTTTATGCGAGAGTGGCAAAACTGTCTTCACATAATATATGTAAGTTATTTTTAAGTGCTTACTCGTGAATACATCACGTTTAAGTGATCATTTGAAAAGTAGCTTGTTCGTAGATCTATGCCAGCTGTTTTCGGTATCCGTCTTTGAGATTTATTTACGGTCGCCAAGCAAAGACTTATTGAAAATTGGTTTCACTTAAATTCAGGTTTTCATTGCAAAACTTTAATGATGGCAGGTTACGCAGGAGGTAATTGTTACCAAGCTATTTTGATTTTATGTTGTCTTCTTAATTATATAACATATATGATTGTGAACCGTTTGGTTTTTTTTAAATGGATGTTTCGCTAGGTTTCTTGCTAGATCTTTACCAGGACAAAGGTATTTTCCGAACCAGTGATAAAATAAACATATGAATGATTTTTAATAGGTATTATTTATAACCTGTATTGAATAAAAATTGAATGTTTCTGTTTCATGATGTATTCCAATCATCAGCAAAATATTGTGCACTAAATGATCAGTGGCAAAAAATCACAAATTCTTGCGGACAATTCGTTTCATCAACTTTCTGGTATAATGTTTGTATTCAGTGTATTGACTTGGTCGTTCCTGGGTATTAAGAACGTCCACTCACAAAGCCAAGAAAAAAAACATTCTTTTGGTGCTGTATGGAAAGGTTCTCACTACACACGTTATATAAGCTATACGCACGTCACGAAGAAAAGGTTGAGTGTTAAAATAATTTGATGAATTTGTTAGGAATCTCTGTTCCGTTATTGCCTATTAAAGTCCACTGCTGTATATAGGCCTCCCCCATAGATTACGTGCTAAGGATTTGCCGTAGATGCCAAGCTTGGCAAGCGGGTTGGGTTACCGTGTAGTGACGGTGTAATATCCACTACCCCATATCATCTCATTTGTGGCATAAGACGCTGCTGCACATCTCTCGATTTGTTTTCCAAATCAGGAGATGGGCATCAGCGTCTTCCTTATAACGACTAAAATTTTAGGAAACTGTCTGAGCTCTAATAGAGTATCAGAAAGCCGTTATACCAAAAATCTGTGTTTGTATATAAATAAAGTAAAAAAACGTCTATCAAAATTACTCAGAAAACAGGAAACTGGCACACCCTATAGTACTACCATATCTGCGTATATCACGCGGTGTCCTGTCACAGCATCAATGGCTTTTTTATGAGACGATCCAAGACGGTAAGGCAGCAGTTGTGCAACACCGTTGCTTTACCACTATTACGTGGCACACACAGTGTAAGTTGTTAAGCTAAAAATAGAGTAGAACATAGAATTGAATAGAACAGAACATAATCATTCTTATTCAATATAGATTACAAGAATACTTATGAAAAGTCATTTTAGTTTAACCATTGGTTCAGAAAAAAAAAACTTCCTCTTGGGAAGCACCAGCAAGAACCGAACGGGAGTTTTTTAAACATTTATTTACAATATAATATTTTGTACAATTAAGTGGGAAAATATTTAGAGACAATATGCTAGCGATCACCTCATTTCCATTGGTTATAATTATCAATCAGTTACTCTTTAGTAATATAATAACCTTTATCAAAATTTTTAAGGGATTCCTTCGGACCTAGGTTATAAATTGCTCTTATGGCTCCTTCTGAAAAACGAAAATAGTTTCAATATCTGTCGCAATACCCCATAATATTTTGCTATGGAAATAACATAAATAAAGTAATCGAGCTATTTCAACAGCTGAAGAACTAAGTTTGCTAACTAGTTTAGATAGCATTTTATTAGATTTTTTATTTAGATTTAAATAGTCTTTAAAGCTTCGCGTTAGCGGTAATTCCAAGAAACACAATGGATTCGACCAGACTCGGGTCCTATTTGTCCTTTTTAGTTTGTATTTTTCAGTTTCTCTATGTCCCGGCAGTAGGCATACAAAATATAATATTAATAATCAAATTCATTAATTCTTACTCTTCAGGTGCCAACTTTTGAGAGAGCTCGTGGGTTTAATTATATAATATATTAACAGGGTAAATATTAGGATATAGGAATGTCAATATTTTCTCGTATTGTCCTTGTAATCTAGTATTCATTGGCACATAATATCACTAATAATATAATATTTTAAAGATATAAATCCAACGTCATTATGTGAAAGTTTATCATTAAGAAATTTATCTATAGAACCAATGATTTAATTTAAGTTTATAAATAGAAATGTTTTACAGTCTCTTATGCACTAAGATATTATGTTATATACTTTAGGTACCATTGCGTATATACTATTCTTTAAAAAGTATAGTTCTCTTCGGCACTTAATGCGAAGACTTATTTTGTCCGAGTTATTTTGGCCGAGGTAAGAAAATTAGGTAACATATCCTTGGTTATGACGTCATCAGGTATTATAGTAACGCTGAGTTCAATTCCTCAGGGCTCAATTGTTGGCAATTTACATTTCTAGTTTATATTTATGACTTATCTTACTTGGTAGGGATTAACCATGACATAGTCTTATTTCGTTGATTTTCCGACTTTAACAGCAATTAATAAAATATGACAAAGTTAATATTGTTATGTCATAAGTATTACACTGGTTAAACGTTAATAATTTGTTAACAAATTTTAAACCCGTAAATACTCCCCATTACCAATGGGGAGGACCTGAGTTTCGTTGAATCCACTGGTTTACTTGGAATTCCCGTTGACGCGAAGCTGCAATGCCTGAATCAAATCTAAATAAAATAAAAAATTCTTTCTAAACTGGTTAGTAAACTTAGTTCTTCAGCTATATGCTATTAAAACAGCTAGATTATTTTAAGTTATTTCCATAGCATAATGTTATGGGGCAACATATTATGTAATGCGACAGATATTGAAACTATTTTTGTTTTTCAGAAGGAGCCATAAGAGCAACTTATAACCTAGGTCCGAAGGAATCCCTTAAAGAAATAAATATATCAACTTTGTTCTCTGAGTATATTTATGAAAATCTAATGTATGCATATAAAAACAAAAATAATTTAATAAAAAAGCGATGTACCTTATGTGAGTACTGGGAACAAGCACGATTTAAAAAAAATGCAAATTTTGTTTAATAAAGATTATTACATTATTAAGAGTATCTGATTGATAATAACCCCTGGGAATGAGGTGATCTGTGACTGTTTCTAAATGTTTTCACACTTTATTGTACAGAATATTATATTGTAAATTATTGTATAAAACTCTCGCTTGGTTGTTTGCTGGTGCTTCCCAGGACTGCGCTTTTTTGTTCTGAACCAATGCTAAAACTAAAATTACTTTCCATAAGCATTCGTGTAATCTATATTGAAAAAAATACTGTTACGCGCTCCAGTCGACGACACAACTAGCGCCATCTAGTGTCAGGAACGAGAGCGAGGGGAGCGTTGCAGTTTATGATATCACAAATCTTTCGACCGGCAGCGCCACCCGAAGAACTAGAAAATCTATACTCGAACTCTCGGTACCTTGCGCGTGTTTACTTGAACATTCCGGATATTTTGCTAATTTAAATAAATAGGTGGCGCAAGATGCGATCGAGACAGAGTTGAACTCAGCGACACAAGCGAAGCTTCGGAGCGGAATTAAGTGAATTAGTGTGTTTAATTATTAGTGTTTTAACTTTAATTTGTATAAAGTAAATTAAAGTGTTAATTTAGGTAATTCTATCGGCAATTTTTATTGTCACGAACCTCAAGCTCGTAACATTTGGTGTCAGAAGTGGGATAAAATAATGCCGATTTTACCTAAGGAGGAAACGGAGGGTGTCCGTACCCGAAGTCAACGCCAGCAGGAGACGGACCAACGAAGATTTGGTGGTGCAACGCCGCAGACGTTGGAGGGCCAGCCACCGGCTGCAGGCCCGTCGGTAGCTCCTACATCTGCCGCACCTGACTTAGGTGCTCTGATGGTGATGCTGCAGGAACAGGCTCGCCAGCAGGCGGAACAGGCACGCCGATTGGAGGAGCAGCTGCGGGGCGGACAGGAGGAAGGGGCCCGCCGACAGGAAGACCAGGCCCGTCGGTTGGAAGAGCAGATGCTCCTCATGAAGGACCTTCACGCTACCTTCGGGAAGGAGATAAAGGAGGTGAAGGATAGGGTTGCTCTGCATGACAACCGCCTGTCGGAAGCTGAAACCCAAATCGCGAAAGCTGAAAACCGAATCGAGAAAGATGAAACCCGAATCGACCAAGTAAACTATCGGGTTGACAACGTAATGGCTGACATGAAGAAATCACTGGACGAACTCAAACTTGGAGATGGAGCTACAGCTCCCGTAGTAGCTACAACACCTTTGCTACGTGGGTTCAAGGTGCCACCGTTCGACGGTACCTCTTCCTGGTCAGCCTACAAAATCCAGTTCGAGGCTGTTATGAAGGCGAACGGCTGGAATAAAAGTAAGGCCATGACTGCTCTCACACTAGGCCTGCGCGACCAGGCCTTAACAGTTCTGGAAGCTCTCGGTGAGGAAGTGACTTATGAGCAACTCCTTGAGGCATTGGAGGCGAGATATGGCGACGCTCACCTGGAACACGTCTTTCGTGCGCAGCTTAAAGATCGCGTGCAGCGCATCAACGAAAACCTGCAGCAGTGGGCTCTAGAGGTGGAGAAGCTGGTGCGAAAAGCATACCGGTCTGTACCTGCGCTCATTAAAGGGAACCTGGTGCAGACATTCATCGACGGCATCCGTGACCTGGAAGTTAGAGCTGCTGTGAGGCTCGGGCACCACGAGACGCTTAGGGACGCCTTGGCCCATGCACTGGAGGTAGAAGCCGTGCGGCAGGATCATCGTTCCCATTGCGTCAGGGAGGTTGCAGCAGCTACAGTTCGCGACCGCAACAGAGGATACAGCCTTAGGTGCTATGGCTGTGAGGAAAAGGGCCATCTTCGATCCAGTTGCCCTAAGCGAACCCTAGAAAGGGACGGTGAACGATCTCAGGGGGGTAGTGCGGCCAACAGCACCGCCCAGCAGCAGCAGGGAAACGAGTAAAAGCCAGAACTGCGGGGCGGGTGCTGGCTGATGTTAAAAGAGCCCCAAGGATCTCGATCTCACAAACTCATGATGGGAACAGTCTAATCATCAAGGGCGAGGTCAACGGAATGCCGTGTAAACTGACCATAGACACTGGAGCCTCTCGTACGGTTGTTAGTTCCCAACTTATAAGTCAGTTCCTCGGGGACTCCGCATACAACCTAGAACGCATTAATTTGGTAACAGCCACCGGTCAGCGTATACCCGTCCGTGGAGAGAAGGTGATGGAGTTGAAGCTAAGGTGTTTTGAAATGTGGACAGGAGGAACTTTTTATGGAAGGTGCGTTACCAGGGAACGTGTACAGCATTAAGAAGATTGTTCTTCCGCCGAGATCGGAAACGATTGTTCCGGTTAGTCTTCCCCGAAACGCTGGGCAAGCTCACTGTTGTGTACTTGTGGAAAGGGTAAACAATGACCTTCCATGGAAAGTAGCTCGAACCTTGGTCAGGACCACTGACATCTCAGGAGTACGTGTGCTGAACCTTTGCGACCGGGACCAGATTATAGAAAAAGGCACATTAATTGGTACTTGTGAGGAAGTGGATTGGTTACGTCGGTGCCAATATATATCGAGTGGGACCCCCGGCAAGGATGCAGAAACGAGAGTGACCACACTTTTGGAAGACTGTCGCAGTGTTCTGTCCCCGAACGAATTGGTCAAGGCGAAGAAGTTGTTACTCGAGTACGCCGATGTATTCTCATCAAACGAGGCTGACATAGGAAAGACTGGTTTAGTTCAACACAAAATAAACACAGGTGAAGAGTTGCCTATCCGTCAGCGGCCAAGACGATTGCCGGTAGCACGTGAAAAGGAAGTGGAAACCATGATTGAAGGAATGGTGAAGGATGGTGTTATTGAACCTTCCTCTAGTCCATGGTGTTCGCCAGTGGTGCTGGTGAAAAAGAAGGATGGCAGCATGCGGTTCTGTGTTGATTACCGCCGTCTGAACGACGTTACAAAGAAGGACAGCTATCCTTTGCCAAGAATTGATGACACGCTGGACATGCTTACAGGAGTAAAGTGGTTTAGCACGCTGGATCTAAAAAGTGGCTACTGGCAAGTTGAAATTGACCCTAAGGACAAGGACAAAACTGCGTTCTCGACGGGAAAGGGTCTGTGGCAATTCAAAGTAATGCCGTTTGGGTTGTGCAATGCTCCAGCAACGTTTGAAAGGCTGATGGAACTTGTACTTACCGGGCTAATTGGCGATGCCTGTCTGGTCTACTTGGATGACATCATCATCGTGGGCCGTACGTTTGAGGAACACCTTCAAAACCTGGAACGCGTGCTTTTGAAGATTCAGAGTGCCAACCTCAAGCTGAGCCCGAAGAAATGTTCACTATTCCAACGGCAAGTTAACTTTTTGGGGTTTGTAGTATCGGAAGAAGGTATCCGCACAGATCCAGAGAAAATCGCCGCTGTCAAGGATTGGCCGGTTCCAAAAGACAAGACGTAGGTTAGAGCATTTTTGGGTTTGTGCTCCTATTACCGGCGATTCGTGAAGAACTTTGCAGATATAGCCAAACCTCTGCACAAGCTAACCGAGGAGAAGCGACATTTCTGCTGGGATGAAAGTTGCAATATCGCATTCCAGGAGCTCAAGGACCGTCTGTGCAAAACACCTATTTTGGGATACCCTGATGCATGCAAAGAATTTATAGTTGACACAGACGCAAGTGATATAGGACTTGGCGGTGTGCTGTCTCAACGGAGTGGTGACCAAGAGGTCGTGATAGCGTACTTCAGCAAGTCGTTGTCAAAACCGGAAAGGAACTATTGTGTCACAAGACGCGAATTGCTCGCTGTGGTAAAGTCGTTGCAGCATTTTAGCAAATATCTTCTGGGACGAAAGTTTCACTTACGAACTGACCATGCTGCACTAAAATGGCTATTGCAGTTTAAAAACCCAGAAGGACAAGTTGCGAGGTGGATTAAACTACTGCAGGAATACGACTTTGAGATCGAACATCGCAGCGGGAAATCTCATGGCAACGCAGATGCATTGTCAAGAAGACCTTGTCCTGAAGATTGCAAACATTGTATTAGGCAAGAGAGTAAGGAAGTGGTATCCGTGAGGATGTTCAGGGCAGACCACCTCAGCAACGAGTGGAAGGACAGCTTACTACATGCACAGCAGGAAGATCCGAACATCAAGCCGATTCTGGAATGGATAAAGGCCAGTGCTCCCAAGCCCAAGTGGAGTGACGTCTCAGCGATGAGTTCGACCACTAAAAGCTATTGGGCCCAGTGAGACAGCTTGCTGCTTCAGGATGGAGTTCTGTGTCGTAAGTGGGAAAACGTTCGGGGAGACAGCTGTCATTTGCAAATGGTTGTCCCTAAAGCTAAAGTACCGGATGTTCTACAGCTGTACCATAATGATTGTTCAGGAGGCCATCTGGGAGTTAAACGAACTCTACTGAAGATCCGAGAACGGTTTTACTGGGTCCACTGTCGAAACGATGTCGAGGACTGGTGTCGCAAATGTACAAGTTGTGCGGCTGTAAAGGGACCTCAGACTCGTAGTAGAGGTGCATTGAAGTTGTACAATGTGGGTGCACCATGGGAGAGAATAGCCATTGACGTGGCGGGGCCGCTTCCGGAGAGTGAAAGCGGTAACAAGTTTTTCATGGTTGTGATGGATTACTTCACTAAGTGGCCAGAAGTCTTCACCATTCCAAATCAAGAAGCTTCAACAGTTGCAGATAAACTAGTTCATGAAGTCTTCTGTCGTTTTGGAGTACCTTTAGAGATTCACAGCGATCAAGGAAGGAATTTTGAGTCTCAAATATTCCAGGAAACTTGCCGAGTTATGGGTACTCATAAAACAAGAACGACTTCTTATCACCCGCAATCTGATGGAATGGTGGAACGATTTAATCAGACATTGGAGAGGTACCTAGCAAAAGTTGTAGACAATCGGCAACGAGATTGGGACAAGCACATACAACCGTTTTTGTTGTCATATCGAAGTTCTGTTCACGAAAGTACAGCAGTGACACCAGCTTTCGCAAACTTTGGAAGAGATTTACGGCTGCCTGCGGACCTGATCACCGGGATACCACCTGATGCTCCACGCAGTATAACCGATTATGCAAATGACTTGCGGAACAAAATGAATGACATTTATGAGCACGTCAGACAATCGGGCCAGCAAATGTCTGAGAAAATGAAAACCCGGTACGACCGCAAAATGAACAATAAAGGGTTCAACGAAGGTTCATTAGTGTGGTTGCACAATCCAGTCCGCAGCAAAGGAAAATCTCCTAAGCTTCAAGCTAAATGGGACGGCCCGTACCGGATTGTAACCAGGATCAACGATGTGACCTACCGGATACAGAAAGGCGCAAGAGGGACTCCTAAGATCGTCCATGTGGATCGCTTGGCGCGTTATTATGGGACCGATAATGCTCGGGACGAGCATGTCTTAGGAGGGGGCAGTGTTACGCGCTCCAGTCGACGACACAACTAGCGCCATCTAGTGTCAGGAACGAGAGCGAGGGGAGCGTTGCAGTTTATGACATCACAAATCTTTCGACCGGCAGCGCCACCCGAAGAAGTAGAAAATCTATACTCGAACTCTCGGTACCTTGCGCGTGTTTACTTGAACATTCCGGATATTTTGCTAATTTAAATAAATAGGTGGCGCAGCGAAGCTTCGGAGCGGAATTAAGTGAATTAGTGTGTTTAATTATTAGTGTTTTAACTTTAATTTGTATAAAGTAAATTAAAGTGTTAATTTAGGTAATTCTATCGGCAATTTTTATTGTCACGAACCTCAAGCTCGTAACAATACAAATTTAAAATATTCTGTTTTATTTTAAACGTGGCTTAACAGCTTACACTGCCTTTAATTTTTTTTTGTAACAAAATCCGTAACGTAAATCCTGTGTGTGTCACGTAATAGCGGTAAAGCAACGGTGTTGCACAATTGCTGCCTTATCGTTTTGGATCGTCTCACAAAAAAGCCATTGAGGCTGTGACAGGACACTGCGTGATTTATACAGATATTGTAGTACTATGAGGTGTGGCACTTTTCTGTTTTCTGAGTATTTCTGATAGACGTTTCTCATGATAAATAGAGGCACACCGATGTATATGCGAACAAAAATATATGGAAATCTTTTGGTATAAGGGTTTTCCGATACTCTATTAGAGCTCAAATCCTAAATTATTAGTCGTTAAAGGAAGACGCTGATGCCCATATCCTGATTTAGAAGACAAATCAAGAGATGTGCAGTAGCGTCTTACGACACCAATGAAATGATATGGGGTAGTGGATATTCATACACCGCCACTACCCGGTAACCCAACCCGCTTGCCAAGCTTAACATCTACGGCAAATGTCCCCTTATCAGGTAATCAATGGGGGAGGCTTATTTTCAGCAGTGAATTTCGATAGGATGTAACGGAATAGAAATTCCTAAACAAATTCATTAAATAAGTTTAACACTTATTTTTTTCTCTCATTAAGAGCTGTGGGCGCTAAGTGCTCCCTGTATTTATCAGAACGTGAGCAACCCAGGTTCAATCCCCGGCGGCACTACAGATATTAATAGTTGCTATTTTAAGCGCTTATCTGTGTATTTGGTGGTGAACAGCTAAAAGAGAAATTAAAAATATAGTTGGATGACTATAATATATCAACGAATAGCTACGCACGCTCTCACAGAATTCCAGCGTTGAATTGCAGCTTAATGGTGTATTTTGTACATTGATTGTAGAGAAGATGAGACTGTTCTTACTGCTCGTTTTCTATATTCAATCTTAATCCTCAGAAGCGACAACATATCTGTATTTTGATTTTTGACGAGGACACAAAGCACTTTTTCTGCACTTTGAAAAGAGACATTCCACCTTAGTCCTCAGGGAATTCAACGCATCTGCATCTTGATTCTTAAACGAGAATTGATGTAGATGTCTATGGGTGACAGCATCGACTGGTCATGAGGTGGATTGTGTATTCTTTTCTCACCTTCATTCTATAAAAATATTGAATTAATTAATACATACGGATTTTCGCAAATTGGAATCTTGACTGAAACTATGCAGAGTAGAGTATATTTTCTTAGATAATATTTAACCTGATATTATAAACATGTTGCAATTAGCATCACGCCTGCTTCACACTTTTCGCTCTAATTGACAAATGCCGTCGTTAACGACGTTAACCTACATATTAATATTGCTGTCGTTTGGTTTTCTTTAAGATCGGCAACCACAGTTTTTTATTATCTCAGTTGTTATCAGGAAAATGGTGCTACCTTTCTCTTGTTTCAATTTCACTCTGTCAACCCTTTCAACACCCACGAGACGATACGGGGGTAGTGGATATTCTCACATGGTTTACATAAAGGTGAAGCAAATATAAATAGTGTGTAAAGCTTCAAGCTCTTTTAAAGACAAACAAGAGCCGAAGAAAAGTCTCATTTTAATATTTTTACAGTAATTCAGTTTTCAACAGTCAAAACTATTTATTTGTTTGTGTATTTAAAAATAATTTAATGGCACAAACAGGCATTCAGTTCATTAAAACGTCTCTTTTCAATAATTTAAACAAAAATAGACAACTTTGTTGTGACAATGTTTACGTTTACAGTTTTTTTTTTCAGTTCCGATAATTCATAGAAAAATAATAACATAAGTTTATTTAAGGCTATTTAAATATGCTAATTTAAGAGAAAATTATTACTAAATGTACCAATTTAGATTTTTGGTACATAATGAAATAAATATAAGTATGTATATATTATTTACGTGGTAGAGCTATTTATTAAGACTGCAGCACGAATGAGTCGGCTCGACCTGGGGAGGACCACGCTCTCACTACTGAAACAGTACCCTGCTGTTTCGTATGGTGAGTGTAGAGAATAGGAGACCATTTGATTGTAAACGAGGCATTCCGTCTTAGTCCTCCTCACAACGCATCTGCATTTTGATTCTCAATTAAGGATAGATGTAGATATCTATGGGCCACAGCATCCGAAATAAAAACCTTTATTTATTTATTTATTTGACTTTTTTTGAAAAATTTTTATTGGCCTGTAGACTGTATTCTCCAAGGCTATAATTATCTAATTATCATTGAAAGTCATCCATGTAGGTTTTAATGCAACTTATTTTGGGTGGTTTAGAATGCCTTACGACATACAACATCAAACTTATTATATTCACATATTTAAAATTGCAAATTTGTATTTTGATGTCGAAATAAATTATCTAAGATTCTTTTTTTCTATAACGAATGCAAAAAATCTATACAAATATGTTAAACCAGAAACGCCAGAAAGTACTTTTATGGGAAGCAGAATAATTAGTACCTGTGATTAGTAGAAGGATTATTGAACTCACCAACTCATCACACACTCCAGGAATGTAATTAAAAAGGCTTATAAGGAGAAAAAATAATAACTAATAATAAACATTAACAATTCCTTTGAAGATTGACGAAAATAAATTTAAACTCATTTTGAGTTTACTATTATTTAAATCCAAATTATAACAGTGTTTTAAATAAATATTACGAGTACGTAAATACAATCATTGAAGGAAAACAAATTAAACGATCATGTTCTCGAGCGCTATTCTTTGCGGTAAAGTGTCAAGAACGTTTCCTTCCTGAATGGCTCTACTTAACGCATGGAAATAAACACATAAATAATATCAAGGGAAGTAAACTACTATTTTCGTAATATAGAATTTTGCTGTATTTCTTGTGGCGGGTGTAGAGTACCGGAGACCCTTTTCGCTGACAACGAGGCATTCCATCTTAGTCATCTTGACAACATATCTGCAGTTTGAATCTTAATAAAAGAGGATATATAAAGATGCTTATTGGCAACAGCTTACTTTTACCATAAGGTGGATTGTGTGCCCATTTATCGCTATTAATCTATAAAAAATACCAATTCGTAATTTAGTAGTTTATATTTAAGAATTTTGAAATACGGGTTTTATTATCGTAATAACAGCATTTTAAAAGATGCGTAATATAAAATAAATTGTTAACATTGAATGTTACCTGAGCCAAGAAAGAAAAAACGTAAAAAGTTTTAACACTAGTGGCTATTTATCACTTAATAATCTGCACTATTCTCTGCAATATCGTATAAAGTTTCCAACAGCATAAATACTGCTATTATCCCGGGACCGAGTTGGAACATTAAGCCGACGAAGTCGTTCATGGAACGAGTAGAACGAGACTCGGACTTCAGTCGTCTCATAAAGATTTAAGTTTAGCATTGTTATGATAATACAATAACGTTGCACGTATGTGCTCATACCACTTTTTCTTATCATGGCTTTTAATTCAATGCATGGATATAGGAGTTGATTTTTCCTGTCTACGGAAATTATTTTTTATCTTTATGAGTTTTTGCATACAATTTCGTATTTTGCTTTTATTGGTATTGAATTCATTAATTTTACATCTATGCGTGGTAGTGATTGTCATCTATTATAGCTATATTATGGTCACAGCACTAATGGGTCGGCCGACTGGGGAGGAACTTCGCATTCACGAAATACCAGTGTAAAATAGCAGTTTAATGTTGTTGTGTTTCGTATAGTGAATTTTGGGAAATGGAAACCTGTTTTACTGGAACCAAGGAATTCTATCTTAGTTGTCGGTGATGACAACGCATCTGCATTTCGATTCTTAATCGCAAGTATATATTTCTATGGGCTACAACATAAACTTAACATCAAGTGTACTGTGTGCTTATTTGCCACCGACATTCTGACCATTTTAATAAAATATTATGTAATGTCTTTTAGACGTTTCAATAGAGTCAAGTCCAGTTGCCAAAACTCGGTGGATTTGGCTCTGCATTTCAATAATACAGACGACAGGGGACGCACTGGGGAATCGCTAGCAGTGCCCTATTGTTAACAAATCAGGGAAAAATACTTTATAAATCCTCGTAGGATTCGATTAACCGAGATTCGGGATTTTGCTTCCTAAAATATACTTTATATATCAGATAAAATATAAACTAAATGATTTTACTTTTTTTCTTTTAAATTATACACAAAAAGTTGATACTAATTAATATTATAATCAATAAAATTTTATATCGGAAAAAATCAAGTCAGCAAATCTTTTCTTTAACAGGTTTTGTAGAAGAACGACACTAAGCAATAATAATTGATCATAGTGCGCTTAATGAATATAAAATCGCTTTCTTAAAAGTCAATTTCCCCATTTGAGTAATAGTGGGGAAAGGCTTTATTAGGTTTCACTAAATGGTAGGACTCAATTTCTATCAATATTTGGGTTGTAGGACTCATTCTTAGCCAAATCAGTCTGGGTAGAAACCACTCTTTTACCTACAGTCAAAACTATTTATTTGTTTGTGTATTTAAAAATAATTTAATGGCACAAACAGGCATTCAGTTCATTAAAACGTCTCTTTTCAATAATTTAAACAAAAATAGACAACTTTGTTGTGACAATGTTTACGTTTACAGTTTTTTTTTTCAGTTCCGATAATTCATAGAAAAATAATAACATAAGTTTATTTAAGGCTATTTAAATATGCTAATTTAAGAGAAAATTATTACTAAATGTACCAATTTAGATTTTTGGTACATAATGAAATAAATATAAGTATGTATATATTATTTACGTGGTAGAGCTATTTATTAAGACTGCAGCACGAATGAGTCGGCTCGACCTGGGGAGGACCACGCTCTCACTACTGAAACAGTACCCTGCTGTTTCGTATGGTGAGTGTAGAGAATAGGAGACCATTTGATTGTAAACGAGGCATTCCGTCTTAGTCCTCCTCACAACGCATCTGCATTTTGATTCTCAATTAAGGATAGATGTAGATATCTATGGGCCACAGCATCCGAAATAAAAACCTTTATTTATTTATTTATTTGACTTTTTTTGAAAAATTTTTATTGGCCTGTAGACTGTATTCTCCAAGGCTATAATTATCTAATTATCATTGAAAGTCATCCATGTAGGTTTTAATGCAACTTATTTTGGGTGGTTTAGAATGCCTTACGACATACAACATCAAACTTATTATATTCACATATTTAAAATTGCAAATTTGTATTTTGATGTCGAAATAAATTATCTAAGATTCTTTTTTTCTATAACGAATGCAAAAAATCTATACAAATATGTTAAACCAGAAACGCCAGAAAGTACTTTTATGGGAAGCAGAATAATTAGTACCTGTGATTAGTAGAAGGATTATTGAACTCACCAACTCATCACACACTCCAGGAATGTAATTAAAAAGGCTTATAAGGAGAAAAAATAATAACTAATAATAAACATTAACAATTCTTTTGAAGATTGACGAAAATAAATTTAAACTCATTTTGAGTTTACTATTATTTAAATCCAAATTATAACAGTGTTTTAAATAAATATTACGAGTACGTAAATACAATCATTGAAGGAAAACAAATTAAACGATCATGTTCTCGAGCGCTATTCTTTGCGGTAAAGTTTCAAGAACGTTTCCTTCCTGAATGGCTCTACTTAACGCATGGATGAGAAAAGAACCAGTCCCTTTGTCTCCAGCGGCGACAAGCAGTCGCGGATATGGTTTCTTTAGATTTTTTATCGTTGTGGATCCCGTGCAATGATAATCTCTCTGTAAATGAGACGAATACGTATGATTGAAGGACTGAATATAATTAATGGCATCAGGCGTTACTTTGCGGAAATGTATTATGTTAAGGATGTCAAAAATTATTTAGCTAAGATCCGCGTAATAACATAAAGTGATGTGTTTTTCCTAGTATGAAGCGCACCTCCGGCCCTCGTGCATATATTTATTTATTTAAACATCTATACACAAAAATGTACATAGGCGGAAGTAACGCCTTAAGGGGTTAAGTTTGTCCCTAGCAGTCATTCTCTTAGTTAGCCATCTCTCAGCTATCTCAATTATCAAAAGTGACAGCGCATCTTCATTTAATTGTAATCGATGTTATATCGTATACGTATGTATCGTATGGTCACATCACCGACTGATTATTTGGTGATTGTGTGCCCTTATGCTACCCTTATGTAAAAAAAAATATTAAATTAATAAATTGGCATGGATTTTCGTTGTCGTTTAAAAATCGAATAAAAATATGCAGCTTAGAGTTCTCTTAGATCATATTCAACCTGATACTGTAAACACGTTACAATTAACACGACGGCCATTTCACACTTTTCGCTCTAAATAACAAATGCCGTCGGTAACCTACATATTGCTGACGTTTATATTTGTTAAGCCATACTCGTAATATAAAATTTGAAAGAGACGGTTATGAACAAGTTTTCTCCAAATATTTTCACGAAATACTATGACTATATTTTTCTATTTTCACTGTCTCGTTGCTCAAGTTGTCGTCAGTGCAGGCTGCTTGTTATGTGATTTTCGGTTCCAATCCTGGGTCGAGCCAAAGTCAGTTATTTTTTCTTCAGGTGGAAATATAGTACAAATTTATGTAGCTAATTAGACCATATCCCAGTCGTAACATTGAGCATGTCTACTAGGGTCAAATAAACACATAAATAATATCAAGGGAAGTAAACTACTATTTTCGTAATATAGAATTTTGCTGTATTTCTTGTGGCGGGTGTAGAGAACCGGAGACCCTTTTCGCTGACAACGAGGCATTCCATCTTAGTCATCTTGACAACATATCTGCAGTTTGAATCTTAATAAAAGAGGATATATAAAGATGCTTATTGGCAACAGCTTACTTTTACCATAAGGTGGATTGTGTGCCCATTTATCGCTATTAATCTATAAAAAATACCAATTCGTAATTTAGTAGTTTATATTTAAGAATTTTGAAATACGGGTTTTATTATCGTAATAACAGCATTTTAAAAGATGCGTAATATAAAATAAATTGTTAACATTGAATGTTACCTGAGCCAAGAAAGAAAAAACGTAAAAAGTTTTAACACTAGTGGCTATTTATCACTTAATAATCTGCACTATTCTCTGCAATATCGTATAAAGTTTCCAACAGCATAAATACTGCTATTATCCCGGGACCGAGTTGGAACATTAAGCCGACGAAGTCGTTCATGGAACGAGTAGAACGAGACTCGGACTTCAGTCGTCTCATAAAGATTTAAGTTTAGCATTGTTATGATAATACAATAACGTTGCACGTATGTGCTCATACCACTTTTTCTTATCATGGCTTTTAATTCAATGCATGGATATAGGAGTTGATTTTTCCTGTCTACGGAAATTATTTTTTATCTTTATGAGTTTTTGCATACAATTTCGTATTTTGCTTTTATTGGTATTGAATTCATTAATTTTACATCTATACGTGGTAGTGATTGTCATCTATTATAGCTATATTATGGTCACAGCACTAATGGGTCGGCCGACTGGGGAGGAACTTCGCATTCACGAAATACCAGTGTAAAATAGCAGTTTAATGTTGTTGTGTTTCGTATAGTGAATTTTGGGAAATGGAAACCTGTTTTACTGGAACCAAGGAATTCTATCTTAGTTGTCGGTGATGACAACGCATCTGCATTTCGATTCTTAATCGCAAGTATATATTTCTATGGGCTACAACATAAACTTAACATCAAGTGTACTGTGTGCTTATTTGCCACCGACATTCTGACCATTTTAATAAAATATTATGTAATGTCTTTTAGACGTTTCAATAGAGTCAGGTCCAGTTGCCAAAACTCGGTGGATTTGGCTCTGCATTTCAATAATACAGACGACATGGGACGCACTGGGGAATCGCTAGCAGTGCCCTATTGTTAACAAATCAGGGAAAAATACTTTATAAATCCTCGTAGGATTCGATTAACCGAGATTCGGGATTTTGCTTCCTAAAATATACTTTATATATCAGATAAAATATAAACTAAATGATTTTACTTTTTTCTTTTAAATTATACACAAAAAGTTGATTCTAATTAATATTATAATCAATAAAATTTTATATCGGAAAAAATCAAGTCAGCAAGATCGTCAATACACCTGCTAAATATGACGATTAAGGCAAATCTTTTCTTTAACAGGTTTTGTAGAAGAACGACACTAAGCAATAATAATTGATCATAGTGCGCTTAATGAATATAAAATCGCTTTCTTAAAAGTCAATTTCCCCATTTGAGTAATAGTGGGGAAAGGCTTTATTAGGTTTCACTAAATGGTAGGACTCAATTTCTATCTATATTTGGGTTGTAGGACTCATTCTTAGCCAATTCAGTCTGGGTAGAAACCACTCTTTTACCTATTTCTGTCAAAAGCAGCAATGCGTACTGATGTGTTCCAGTTTGGAGGATATTGATAGCTAGTGTAATTACAATTAATAAAATCAGCCGTTACTTTGCGGAAATCCATTATATTAAAAGGTCTTAAAAACTTCTAGTGTAATGGTATTTGGAGTAGTAGTGGCACTGGGATTAGTGGTGACGGGGATACTGCACGCAATTGAGAGGAGGCGGGAGGTGCTCTTTTAACTTGGTTAGACTCATTATTTTATTTTATTAAGCAGATATAAGCAAGGAATTTTTTAACCTTTAGTGTAATTACAGGCTGTCAGGCATTATATCGTAGCCCTTAGAGGGGATAACGCATCTGTAGTTTTCTTAGTTTAAATTTGGTTACAAATGTCCATGGGCTGTAGTAGTCACTTAATAACAGATAGACTGTAAGATTGTTTGTAGCAGCAGTCTTGTAAAAAGAGTGAAGATCAAAGTTATAGCTATAAAGTAGCTACAAATACAATTTCAGTAAATGCTTATATTTCATGCGTTTTCTTGTTTTGTAAATACGTGCCATTATTTGCTTTACCCCTTTACTAATTACTAGAGGTAGGACTTTTATCCTAACCAGAAATCCACAACCAGTGGTTATTTCTGTTACTAAGCAGAAATAAACGAACTGCTTAGTCTGAAGATCATAGGGAGACAGTATGATTGGAGACTTAGATGCATTCACCGATGGCATGTATTAGTAGCCTTTTTGTTTGAAGTTAGCTGCAAGTGTCCACGAGTTACTAGCCACCGACCTACAATCAAGTGAATTGTTCATCATCAGCTGTGGTTTTCAAAAGATTTGGTTATTTATAATTTTGTTATAATCAGTGAGGTAATATTGACCACATTCGGATAAGGTTTACATTCGTAAATGATGGGTGCCTTGGGACGAACGCCTGCAAAGAAATTTTACTTGGAAGTTCACCATGTTTGATAAGTGGGTTAGTGAGCTCAAAAATAATTTTACAATAATATTATCCTCTCATACATGAGAGGAGGCCAATTTTTTACTTTTATATTTTATTTGGTTTTCCACATTACACATTACGGTCGACAGAGCCTTGTGCGTCAGTCAACAGGGTGTCATTCGCGTTTCGTAGGCAATCACTCGAGTAACCCGCGTCTTAAATAAATCCTAGACTACCACTGTATTTCTCGCGTGAGCCTTATGTACTTAGAGTACGGGTAAAATTGGTTTTGCGCGTACACTTGAAATAAACAAAGAGAAAAAAAAACACTTTATTTTGGCACAATTCGTTAACGTAAACAACAACAATATAAGAATTATAAATTTGTATCATCATTCTTAAAATTATGTAAAAAGAAATTAAATTGTATAAATCTTAATCTCTAAACTACAGTATTCAAAAACCCGCGCTTAATCTTGTCAAATCATTATATCAAAGGGTTGCAATCAACGATGTAGTGTCATCGGGGTGTGTGATAAAAGTGAGCGTCCCTTAGGGATCTATGCCTTTTTTTGTTTTTGGTCTATAGAAATGATTTTTCATATATGGAACAATGTTCGAGATAGTCCTAAGTAAAGTAAAGTAAAGTTACAGCCTATATACGTCCCACTGCTGGGCACAGGCCTTCGCTCATTTCTGAGAGGGTTTTAGGGCAAGGAATTATCCGCCGTGTGTGTGTTGGCGAACTTCACATGTCTTCGAAATATTTTTTTTCCTTATTTCTCTGACATGCAGGTTTCCTCACGATATTTTCCTTCGCCGCCGAGCACGTGGTAAATCAACACTTAAAATTGCAATTAACAATTTCATTGGTGCTGGCGGGGATCGAACCCGGTTTGCTCGCGTACTACAGCGTACTACAGCGAGCGCTAACCATCTGAGCTACCACGGCTCGAGATAGTTCTCTTTGCGTATAATACCTTTTTTGTTACTTAAATTTAAAAAAAAACAGGCTAGCGTAATTGTCCTGCCCAAAAAAGTTAGAAGCATCTGATTCTATCACAGGGTACGGTCCCAAAACATCAAGGATATAACCATTACACTATATTATTATGCAAACTTATACACTCTATAAACTTATACACTCTATAAAACTGTATATTTACTTCTGGTACAATTAATTACTACTTTTTTACACACATATTTATGGATCATCTAAATTGTCTGTCTACTATGCCTGGTATAAATCCCGGATCCATGGCTGGCCTACCAAATAAACCATTTGGTATTAAACAACTTGCTGAATATACAAGGTAGCAGTTTGTACATAAATGCAGTTAAATTAATCGCTTTTCAAAGTCGATGAAGCTGCAACAAATAGAGAAACTTCCTTAAATACCTCATCACAAAGATTCTTATTTTCTTTTGACATACACAAAACCTACTTTTGTGTATTTATTATATCTGTTATTTAATTTAGCTTTTACAATAACATAAACGTAACACTTTGTCATTTTTAACATACTAATAAGGTTCTAAGACCTGTTTTGTCATTTGTTTTAGGTAATTTAACGTACTAAATAATAGATTTTCACAAACTCAAGGTGGAAAAGTAAACTCTTGTATTACATACACACTCTTATATCAATTAACCTTAATTCGTCAGTTGTCATTTTCGAAAGTCATTGGAGTTAACCACAAAAAACAAAAGGAGAAATACATACGTAATGTCAAATATTAATATTTGGCCAACCTGCATGATAATATTCGTAATCTCTTAAATACTTTTGCATCGATCAGGCGATATTTATTGTATCGTAAACAAACAAGTATCTAGTATATATTTTTTTAAAATTTTGATACCATCTAAAAGTGTAATGACCATTAACCAGTAATAACAGACTTTATTCTTACAATACTGATGCGACGCGCTTACACTCGAGTGAATTAGGTGAATTTGTCTAAGTAGGTAATCTCTATAAATTTTTCTAATATAAATTTTACTCGAGTCCGCTTGCACTCGAGTTACCGAGTCAACTGTGTTACGAATAAATGAATAAATATTTTTGTATTTGTATTTTTATTTTGTAACTCGCTGCACCGTATTACATTCGGAGAGCGTAAGAAGATGTCACTTCACTAATTTTGTAGGTCCGTCTTGCATCTGGTATGTTGTAAACAAATGCAAACTAAGTTTGATTTTTAACATCGACTTTTAATATTGTTCAATTGCTGATTATTTTTTATTACTTCGTATAAGTAGTGCATAACATAAAAGGTGATCGACATAAATAAAACATAACATAACTTAAGAACTCACGCCTATCACTCAGACGGGTAGGCAGAGACTACAGCCTTCCATTTGGCACGATCCTGACACAGCTTTCTCGCCTCTTCCACATTCATATACCTACTCATACATGCTCGTCGGTTAAGGGTACTCTTAATTTAGCCTTATCAGTAGGTCGCCAATTTGGTCGACGCAAAAACTTTGTTGCCTGTAAATCACATTCAATTTGAGATATTTTCATATAAAAGCTTTGTTTATTCGTAATTTAAAAAAACAGTTTATCATTATTAATAAAATTTGACTACTCTTTGAAAACTAACACTATATTTAATTTGCAGTATTATATAAAAATGCCAAATTTCAAATTTCTTTTTAAATGTGGACATCGTCAGAGAGAAGTATTTTGTATTAAAAGTATTAAGAGTATTCTCTATGTTTTGCTCTGAAAATGTATTATAAGTTTTAAATTTTCCTGATTTCGGCCAAAAAAAAGTACGATGCTAAAATATGAATTTCCGTTCAGAGAGGATATTTCCACGTAGTTGTCACGCTTGTTAGGCGGTTCGGCATTCTCAGGTTTTACATGATTTACAGTAACTATGAAAAAGATGCTGCAGTTCTTCTCCTTTTTCATTTTTCTCTGTCGCCTTACAACACACACGAGGTTGGATTCCCTTATGCAGCCAATACGCGTTGTAAGGTACACTAAAATTCTACTGTACTTCAAATCAATAGCATTGTGACTAATAATATAAAACAATCAATAGTTTTATTGATATCTAATGGTTGTGATAATTTTAACACTAATAGAAAATTATTTAATCCGAAAAGTAGTTATTCTAAACTAACACTATACAAGTGTATAAAATTTTTAATCCTTGAACCAGTAAACAAATTAAAATCTAAAATAATGGTACTGTACTCCTTGGACAGGTAATTAAGGCAATATTACGTATTTTTTTAGGTACGGAAATGAAAATCAGCGGCAGAAATCTTTTTATACAACCCCTAAATAAATAAAACATTTACTTACTCGTAACTACATTTTCGTACAATTACGCAAGATTTCCAAACTTTTCTTCTCTTCTTTCTTTCTTTTCTTTCTTCTTTTCTGTCTTATGATGTTACTGAGAAATTCACTAAAAACTTTTAGCTTCCGATAGATCGCATAGTATTGCTAGCGATGTAAGTTTTAAGATTAAAAGAATCAGGTGTTCCTTTGCGGAAGTCAATTATGTTAAAGATCTTATCATATCCGTTATAATAAAATGGTGTGTCTAACCCAGTTTAAAGAGCACATCCCTTCTTCCCTCAATTGTGCAATATTCCCGTTACCACAAATCTCAGCACTACCAAAACCATACACTCAGAAAGACACACCACCGTCGATAATGCGACACGTATTTCGACTTTCAATGTTTCTTTTCTTTTATAATTGGTCTTTTTAAAAAACGTAGCTTACTTATAGTTTCAGGCGTCACGAAGAGTCTTTTTTACGAGAGAAGTCCCTGAGCAGCGGCGTCACAGTCTCCACGAAATTTGACATTTTGCTGTCTAATTTCACAATGTAATTGTAATTTTAATTGTAAAATGTAATTTTTGTCCGCCTATTTTCCACGGGACTTCTTTACTGAAACGGACTAGTTTTAACCAAACACTAATTATTGGTTACATATTATAGTAATAAGATGGCATAATTTAACTAAAAGATTTACCGCAAATTACTATTTTCGTACATTGTATAAAGCTACATGTTGGTTTTTCCACTTTATCTCGCGATTTTCGTTTAAACTTTAAATAATTTATGCTCGACCCAAGAGACCCTGTTTTAATTTTCAAAGCTTAGGCAATAAGCAACTTAACGGAATGTGTATTAAGATAAAATTTCCCAAAATCTAGATAACTGGAACTGTAGTTTGGATTTATAGTTAGTTTTGCTATCTACTTCCTTTGTTTTAAATCAACGTGAATTTACATTTTCAATGGAATATTGTAACTTGTTCTTAAGTTGAGTTCAGAATATTAGCAGCAGATAAAACCTTTGATTCGAAATGCATTTCGCTTGCAATTAACGAGGTTAATTATCAGCCTAATAAGTTGCAAATAGTGAGCTTTGTGAATTATGTAAGGGTTTTGTTTTATACAATCAGGAACAATTTAAATTATGGTTACAAATTAAAGCAATAAGACATAAAGATAAAACACTAATTCATTAATTTAATCTAATAAGAATTAAACAACTGACTTACTACTTAGAAAATACGACTAAATTGATGAAATATTGTACCAAAGTTTGAGTTACTTTGCAAACATCTGCTCAATAAAATAAAATCACGTGTTCTACCTAGATTGAAGAGCACCTCCCGCTCTCCCTCAATTGCGTGCACTTATCCTGTCACCACTAATCTCAGCACCACTACTCCCAACACCACTACTCCCAACACCTCTACTCTAGTAAAGACTCACTATCGATGATAACACGTGTTTCGCCTCTACACGAGGCGTCTTCAGATGATGTATTTTTATATAATATTAATTCTACGGTGGCTGACCGCTAAAGCGGCGGCCTTAGTAGTAGTGTTGTTGGGAGTAGTGGTTTTGGGAGTAGTGGTGCTAGGATTATTGGTGATTGGATTAGTGCACGCAATTGAGGGAGGGCGGGAAGGTGCTCTTCAAACTAGGTAAGGCACATCATTTTATTTTATTGAGTGGATTGTTGCAAAGTAACTCTTAATATCTTTAGTATAATGGATTTCCGCAAAGTAACGCCTGATTCTATTAATTTGATTAAATATTGTATATTTTTAATTTAAAACTTATTTAGAATCGTTACGATTTGAAACTCGATGAAACGAAAAAGCGACATTAAGAAAGATAAACACTTACATCTATAGGATTAAGGCTGCCACAGATTGAGACAGAATACAGTACACTGTGTTTCCAGTTATCTCGGTCTCCTTTTCTGAAGGTTTTACTTACACTGCGTGTGAACTGCACACATGTTTTTAAATTTAGAACAGCCTATCAACGTTTCACTGTTAAACCTAGACCTCCCTTATATTGCCTCATAGGGACATTTGTCACAGTTTCCACGCTTGGTAAGCGTGCTAGCTAGAGCAGCTTTCTATTATTTTAAGTTGTTTTCCGGAAAATGCTATTACTATATTCTAAGTAGTAAATTGTCTTTGGATACCGCTTTTTGGCCATTTAATGTGATAGCAAATGATTAAAATTCCATTAAAGTTTTACAAATTAAAATGGAAGCTTTTGTTATGTAAGATAATTGTGATCGCAGAGTTTATTGCCATAAGTCTAGGAATCTCTAGGTCCTCTCTAATCGATACAATATTTCGATGTTAAGAGTTAGAAATAATCCCAAAATGCACATTTTCAACTTTCATTTCGTTTAAAGTGACTGATGACTAGGCGTCTGCCTTATATTATTTTTTTTTTGTAGTATAGTGATGACGAATAAATACACATTTCGCCTTATGGTGAATGAATATCATTCATTCATTACAGTCGAAAATTTGAATTTGAATGGACATAGGTAAGATGATCAGGCTTCATAGTTCAACATACATAAGCTTATATATTTTCTTAGTCTTTCTCTGTAAAAAAGGAAATGATATTATATTAAAGTTCCTAGTATAAGTTGCACGGCTGCGTAGCTCAGTGATTTTGCATTGAACTGCGGCGCTGAAGGCCGTGCGTGCCCTTTTCACACAATAAAGATGACACGCAGTCTACCTTATGGTAAGTGGATCTATTCTCGATTAAGAAAAGACTAAGATGAAACGCCATGTTTCCAAAAATGGGCATATGGTTCTTTACACTCACTATACAAAATACAGCAGAAATAAACTACTATTGTTGCTGGTATTCTGTTAAAGCGTGGTCCTTTTCCGGTCTGGATGTTTGTTCCTGAACAACAAACCCCCACAATACGGGAGAAACTCTTATTGTGGGGATAATATTGTCTTATAAAGAAACAAAGTAAATTAAATTACAATTAAAAATAAAAGTATTTGATTGGAATGCCGAGAAATCAAATTCATCATCGCCCAAAAGTTTCTACCACATCTCAAACCAGGATTTTGGGCAAACATCGCTTGTACCCAAATGCGATACTGCTATTACAAGTCCACGCGGATGTCAAGTCAAAATAGTAAACATAATAACATTTAATCCAAACAAAACTTTAGGATTACTTACACGCTTGGTAATATAACTTATACAATTTTCTTAAAATTACAAATTTAGTTATTCACCCACATACGTTTACTTAAGTGTACGTATGTTCTATATGAGAAGCATACAAACTTGGCTTGATACAAACCCGCCTGGGGTCGCGACTTATTAGCCAAGCCGAAGTACCTCGGAGTTGATTAAACGCCTGGAAGGAACACAGCCTAAGATTTCCCTCCGCATAATTACATACAATATCTACATGTATACGTATGTAGTACGCTTGTAGGTGTACCTACTGTTTTGGTTATTATTACAATATATAGAATATACGACGCATATTTTATGGAATTTGTAGTCTGATAGGAGTCATATGTGTAAAAAGTAATGTTAAATTGTTTGTTTAGTTAGATAGTTAATCGATCAAATTGGCTATATTGAATACGGGTCGGATTAAGAGTACTATTAAACGACGAGCATGTATCGTAGGTATATGGATGTGAAGGTGGCGAGACAGGTGTGTCAGGACCATATCAAATGGCAGTCCGTAGGCTCTGCCTACCCATCTAGGTAACAGGTTAAATGCTTCCTACCACTGGGCACGTGCCTTCTCCCATTTATTACTCATCATTGGAGCAGAGGAGATTACACCAAATTATTCACAAACTCTCAAACAATATCGTGAGGAAACCTACATGCATATTACGAGTACATATTATGTATTCCGTCAACAATCACCAGGGCAGCTCTAAAGACTAATTGCTCTTTTATCTTCTAAACGAAAAGAGTAATTTGAGCAGTAGTGAGACGTATATAAGTAAATTTACTTTAATTTTAAGAGATAGCATTTGTTATTTAGCTTGTATTGAAACCTCGTGTTAACGAATACTCTGCTCCAGGTATATTATTGCCTTTATTTATAGACTAATCTATAAATAAAGGCAATAATATACCTAGTGGATAAATAAAATAAATAATAAGAGTGGATGTGTGTGCCTTTATCCTGGTTAAATAATCAAAATGCAAATGCGTTTTCGAGGCTTTGCCACTTTGTCGTTTGTTAAAATATCATCAAAGTAAAAAGGAATGATAAATTTAATGTAAGACAACTGGCTAATTACACCTCACTTGACACAGGCCTCCTATTATATCTAACTGGGCTTTGAAGCGGAAGAAAAAGTCGTTTTATCTCACAACGATTTCGTCACAAACAACATCGTAAGGAGAGCTGTGTGTCTGATAAATAAAATATTGTGGGTATATCCACAAGCACTGGAAGAGTTAAGCGGACTAACAGCGGATGAATCTATAAATATTGTAAATGAAAAGAAGACATCAGTGCGACGTATATTGTTTATAATTAAATTTCATATAACAATGTCCATCAGACCGAATTTCGGTCACGGCGGCCAGCTACAACGTACGGCGCAAGATAGAATTATAGTGTCTAAGTGTATGCGCACCTGTGTGCACTCTATTCCTTCACCCTCATAATCCGACGGTGCGATAATTCGACACGATCGGAGAGAGATCAACGGCTTTACGTGCTTTCCAAGGCTCAGGAGGGTGAGACACCTCCAATTTCCTTGATGGAAAAGTTCAAAACTGTTGTTTTGGCCGACCTGGGATTCAAGCCCGGGACCTCATGATCAGCAGTTGCACAATTACAACCACTAGACCAAGGAGGCAGTCATAAGAATATTAGTAGTACAGTTAGTATTTAAATAATAGTACCTGGTTGACCGAGCTTTGCTCGGTATTTTTCGCTCGGTTTTTTTTAATTCGTGTCTTGGAAATTATATTTAGATAGAAATTGCATACTGATGAAATACGAATAATATTTTTTGGTCTTATTTCTTGGTGACATAATAGAAAAAACTGAACTGGTTATTTGAATAAAAAATCATGATTGCAATTAGTTTAATTTAAATTTTCGTGTTTTTAAAAAATACTAAAAAAAGGGCTCGAAATAATAGATTTTCTCAAAAAAGAAAGGAACCTGAAAAAAAAATGAAAAACTGTCAGTCTGAAGATAGGACTCGAATCAGGGTGTTACGATTTTGTGACCGCCCAATATACCAATTAAGCTATTTATAATCATTAATAAACTGTCAAAATTTACCTTCTTATTCTAACGATATTGTAGCAATTTTTTATTGCCTGAAAACACGGATAAAACAATATTTTCTATAAATGAATCCTAGCTAGATCGATTTATTGCCCCCGAAACTCCCTGGACACTAAATTTTATGAAAATCGTTGGAGCCGTTTCCGAGATTCCGATTATATATATACAAGAATTGCTCGTTTAAAGGTATAGGATACGTATATAGTTTAACGTATTTAGTTTGTATTAAATTTTACATTTTTATTTCATGTAAGTGAAAGCATTTGTTATTGAGCTAATACTTAAGCCTAATTTCGACTATATCATGTTAAAGGAATATTATTGATTTTTTTATATAGAATAAGGGTGACAAACTTTAAGCGACGTTAACGATTAAAGTAAAGTTATAAGCAGTTCAAGTGATAAGTACTCGCTTTAAACTTAACCTGGTACGTGTTAAATCTAAGTACACGTTTTAGATGCTGCTTTATCAAATAAAAGTGGAAGTTAGAAATAAAAAATAATAAGTTTGGGGTAAATTAATGAAAATTATTTATAAATTTTATAAATGTGAAGATACGACTTAGTATACACTGATGTAATATTATACTCCTACTGATACTAATATTACAGCATTAGTATTAGGGTGGAACCAATCTAAACGGATTCCTAGGTAGAAAAGTAGTTTCAACACACAAGGCAAAGCTTTTTAAAATTTCTTCAAGCATTACCCGTAATATTTTTAATGACCAACCACATCTAATTATCGGTTATATGCACTGAGACGGCGCTCCAAAACTCCTCTAAATTAAGTCAGGCCAAAACAGTGGGCTCGTGATGGGCTGAATGATAGTGATGATTGTGTTTGTCATACTCTTAAAAAAATTTAATGTTTAATCTAAAGAGGCAGTATCTGCAATTAGTGTTTGAATGTCGAATTATGATTTAATTATTATGTATGTGTCGAGTCGTGGCAGTCTAAGAATATTCACCACCAAATGTCAAACCGTGGGTGTCGTACGAGACGACAGAGGGGAAAAATCAAGAGATGAACAGCAGCATCTTCCTAATAACGACTAAAAATAAAAAATGAAAGCTGGAGTTTGCCAATCCGTTCGCCAAGCGTGGTAACTATGGCGAATATCCCCCCTATAAGACGATCTATGGGGGAGGCTTATATTCACAGTGGACTTTAATAGGTTATAATGCTAACGGTAACGGATTATATCTGTTATATCATCCGTTACTGTTAGCATTATATATTAATACATATAAATAAAAAAAAAACGTGAAGCGAAAACTTTGTAACCTTTTTAAATCATAAAAAAACGTATACGTTAAAACATGCGTTGCAAAAACAAATACATTACATTAAATTATAACATTAGTTGTATACGTTCATACCGCCAATGTTCATTATCATATACATAATAGTTTATAGTCAATCAGTCGCACAAGGCAGAGACTGTCCCCAAATCATTTTAAAATATTGCCATCATTTTGTGTGATATCTGATGTTTTTTCCAATAGTCAGTAGAGTGTATGTTGCAATAAAAAGCGTTTATTGATTTATGGAGGTCCCTAAGTCGTATCGGCCCGGAAAAATCTCTCGTGGTAGTCGATCCCACAATGAAGTTGTGCGAGGAAGAAAACTTTTTTAAATCGCACAGTGAGTGGAGCGCCAGTCAGCCAGATAGCACTTCCCGTGGTAGATGCGATAAAATACGCAAATAGATGCAACATCTCTTCGCAGTGCCAGTGAGTCAAGCCGATCGGAAAGAGCTCTGTCGCCGACGATTCGAACGGCTATGCGCTGGATTTGATCAAATGGAAGGAGCTGGCACTGCAGAGTCCCAGCCCAGAGATAGGAACAATATTCCATTTACGGTCGAAGCTGCACCTTGTAAAGTTGCCAGCGATGAGCTAGCATGAGGTGCTATCCCGATCTGCTGAGCAAGCCAAGCTTTTTAAGGGCCATTTGTTCTTCTCTTCCAAGTGACCACGAAAATGCATCGATTGTCGCACTCGATATGTCGACGCCGAGGATTTCGATACCAGCTGAAGCAATAAGGGGAGTGCCTCGAAACTAAGGAGATACGACGAAGGGATTCTTATTTGCGGTAAACACGCCAACTTGTACCGTCTGAGGATTAAACTAGACTAGATTTAATCGCCCCCAGTCCGAGACTTTGTTCCACAAAATCTCGACTTCAGACACAAGTTTTTCCCGGTATCGGCGAAGTTTTCCTGGTAAAGATGGTATGGATGATGTATATAGCATCAACAGTGCTGTCGTCTGAATAGCATTGAATTTTACCGGATTGCAACATGTCATTGATGAGTGATATGTGATATCATTGATGATGTGATGTGATTGATGAGTCACAGCCTTGCATCCCAAGACATCCATGCGCGAGACCAGGCCTTGTAACACTCTTGCTTATGACGTAATACAATTTTGCAGGAGCGACCAAACCAAAGCTGGGTTCTGCCTCTAATAAGTAACACAGATGATGGAATAAAAAGTTCCATTCCCTGTAGCACCACTTCAGCGACATTAATAATTAAGTGATAAATTTCTGTAATTTATACATTAATATGTATTTGAAAGTAAAATACAGCTTGCATAATATACAAACTAAAAATTTAATTAATTACGGTCGAATTGCTACCCCTGGGTAACCAATATTTATTATTTGTATTTCATTACGAAATAATATTTGTTAGGTATACTTTATATCAGTTTGCAAATGTTTTGCACTAGTAAATTCAATTCCACTGTACGGCCATTCACAAGCTACGAGTTTTAATTTAAATATAGTTACTGTATTTAAAAAAAAATCTTTCAAAAGTAAAGCACGTCCAATGAAAATGTAACAAAACCTTTTTGACTACAACTATTGTCGAGTGCAATACTTTTTATTACTGCATTCATTGATTAAAAAATACTAACTAATTCAGTAATTTAACGCATCACCCTGGCTTCACCTTGGCTAGATATTATATTAATGTGGTATCATCTAGGTTTAAGACAATAAACAAATGCCATTTTTACGATTTCATTAGAATAATAGTACAGTAATAATGTACTTGAAACCGAATTTTGGTTACGGCGGCCAGTCTAAACGGTGCCTAGCCATCTCCATAGAATAAGATTATAATGCGCGAGAGTATGAGCAAGCACATGTACACTATCTATACTCGCACTCTCATAGTTCGATGAAACGGTTATCCAACACGACCGGAGAGAGATCAGGCGAAGGACCACCGGCTTTACTTGCTTTCCGAGACACGTGAATCATCGCCAACTACTTGCATGCAGTTATACTGAACATTTCTTAGCAGAAAAATCCAAAAACTAATTTTTGTCCGACCCGATATTCGAACCAGAAACCGTATTCAGCAACCGAGTTTACGACCAGATTATGTAAACGTTAAGTGGAAAACATTTTATCAAATCATTAAGTAATAAAGATGAAAAATACCACTTTCTCTTTTTCTATTAATTCTCGTGATAAGATTGTCCCGAATCAGAAGAAGAATAAAATCATTATGATTGAGCATTATGGAAATAATTATCATTAACCGAACATTTATCTAGTTAAATGTGCTCCAAGAGAGAAATCCTTTTAATATTTTATATAATAAACACAAAATACCGACCACTTTTTACGAAATTTGTGGGGGCGGGTAAAAAATTATCATTGCTTCTAATACAACGAGTACGAACTAGAAGAGTAGGTTTGCGAATGATTTTTTTACAAGTCTTACACATAGCGGCAATAAAAACGCGCCGAGTTTTAGATAACCTACGATATATCATGTCCCGGTCTTATATCCTTACTATTTGGGGGTGAGAGGCGTCCCTGTTTGTGACACTTGGAACGAAAGTTTAAAAGTCGGTGGGGAGCAATATGAATTACGCGGGCTGGATGATTTTGACGTGTAAAAAGTAGCAACATTTAAAAAAAAGAGTTAAGCGATTTTCGTTCGAAGATTTGGTTACGAATAAGTTTTTTTTTTTTTTTTAATGAAGAAATTGGAACATTAATTTAATTTCCCAGATGTTAGAGAAAGTCTGCGAGCGTCGGCAAATTATATTGTGAGATCATTCAAATGAATATTGCTCGGTATTGGAAAACTCTTTTTAGAGGATCGTGGCGTAAAATTATATGAATATCTATTAGTAAAGTTTGTCTTTCACCGTCTTCTAGCAAATATAATATACACAATTTTTACTTTAGATAGATATTTCATATCGTAAAGTGTAATATATTATGTTCTAATTTTTAATTTATTTTTATTGTTATTAGCAGCTACCGGCCCTGACTTCACTTTGATAAGATTTATTAATTTGGCGTTATTTAGATTTCAGTTAATCTCTAATAAATGAGTCCGGTTTTAACGCATGTTTTTCGGTACTTCTACTCCCTAGGCGTAGTCCCGAAATCGGTTAGCATTTATTTTAAAACGTGTAGTGGCGGTTCATACCGCCACGTGAGTGTTGTAAGAGGCGACGGAGGGAAACTAAACCAACATTTGGTCAGCAGCAACTTCATAACACCGACTTCAAGCACAGAATAAATAATAGTACTACGTACAGAAGTTTCATTCACTGCTTGCCGACGTTTACCTACATAACTATTATTAATAAGATATATTGCGCACGCAAGCTAAATAAACCATTATCGCTGCGCGTTAGTGTTCGTATTACTTTGCATCTTTTCCCATTCCCACATCACGGCTGTTTTTCCGTAGTTACTTAGAGCTGTCAAGAATATATTAAAAATTGTGGTGACGCTGTCGTCGCGCCACAAGCGAAATACACCGAAACCTAAATCACGCTATCAACATTCCTAATCATAAACAGTATATATAGAACATCTCCGAATTATCACACGGAGTGTTGGCCGCTCCCCGGGCAGAACACCTTGCCCGGCGGGAGATCTCCCCTTTTCCTTCCACGGCCACAGTGGTGACCCCGACGTGATGTGAACACGCAACCAACAACCTTCGGAAACTTCGTCATAGAATACCCCACCCATTCGCTCCCGAGCAGATATCGTCTGCAGTCTTCATATCCTGCAAGCCATCTAGCTTCACAAGGTTCATCGCAGCACTGGAATAATAATGCTTCCTGTTCCTTCAAGCTACTCTCTGCGCTACAGTGTTCTGCACAGCTCTGAGCCTTACTGATCACGTCTGCTTCACGGCACTTTCGCAAATTACTTGCCTTCTTCTCGACCGCAGACTACAAGGCAATCTCCTGGCACTTCCACATTCGTCGACAACGAGACTGCACTATCGACCTCCGGTCTTAGCAGGGGGGTGATGTGGCGGCGCTGTCGTCGCGCCACAATTAAAATATACCGAAGCCTAAATCACGCTATAAAAATTCCTAATCACAAACAGTATATATAGAACATCTTCGAACTATCACACAGAGTGTTGGCCGCTCCCTGGGCAGAACACCTTGCCCGGCAGGAGATCTCCCCTTTTGCTTCCACGGCCACAAAATATATTAAAATCACAAGTAGGTACTTATTAAGGTTATAATATGTATTAATATATGCTCATTTATCTACTATTTATGCACACTTCTATTTACGGATCTCCTTCACCAAGGCATAGAATAAATGATATGTAGTGTTACTCGTACCATACCAAGGTTTGCCTGGAAGAGATCACTTTTAAGTGATGAGACCACCTAATTGTATATAAATGTATATGTTATTTGCAATAAAGAGTATAAATAAATAAATTAATTAAACGTTGCGAAATGGTAAGTAAAATAGGTAGGGTACCTATTCTGATGGATCGAATGAACATATTTTTGCTACTATGCGAATTTTGTGCCTAACGCATGCAACGTGCAAGTCACTCGTCGCGAATCACGATTTAATAAATAGCTCGGACGAAATAGATTGGTATTGTAAACAACATATGAACCTGAAACACGATTACTAAATGAAATGTGATTGTATTCTAATTATTTAAAAATCTGACAAACAAAGTTTTAATTCC
The DNA here is from genome assembly GCA_036936625.1 of Parnassius smintheus behrii. NCBI lineage: Eukaryota > Metazoa > Arthropoda > Insecta > Lepidoptera > Papilionidae > Parnassius > Parnassius smintheus. The sequence goes on from JAUPFT010000007.1 coordinate 55,093,154, forward strand.
AGTGAGACATGTAAGTCACCTACTTCAATTTACCTACGTAAATTTCGTAAGTTACCTACGTAAATTTCAACTAAGTTTAGTAATAAAGTACTTAGGTATTACTTCTGTATTTAAATTATTACGTAATTATTTTTTGCTATAAGTATTATTTTATTTAACAAAAAAATGAAATTGTACCTTTCATTATCCTTAGGTAACTTAAAAAATTATATATCTGAATCCTTTTGTTTGCTCATTATGCATCTATCCAAGCAACAATATAGTAGGTTCAAGGTTTTACCATTTTAAATTATCAAATAGATAGGTTATATATTCAAATAATATTTTTGAATCATATTAAAAAATTTTGGACTATTTTATCCTAAAATTAAATATTAAACACTAAACAAAAATAACAACAAGTGTTAAAAAAAAACTGTTGACGTAAACAGCGTTAAAATACATTAATCGCCTAGAACGCGCTAGCCCCGACTGCGTATTACACCTTGGGTGAACCGTGATTTTAGGTAATTATTTCACGCAGGTTGCAAGAGTGACAGAGGCTTGCTTTAAGTTATAAAAAACGTCGGTTGCCAACGTAGGTGCGTGGCAACTATAGTGTTTGAGGCAATATATGGAGAGGCCAATACTCAGCAGTTGACTTAAAAGGCTTTGGATGAGTTGATAATTAATAATTATTATATTAAAAAATTCGGATTAAAACAATTCTCCTGGCATTGCTCTTTATCCATCTATTCGTTACTGGCACACAACCTCATAGAAGGCATATAGAGTAGTTATTTCGATATTACAGGCCCATGCCGCAAAAAACAAAGGCGATCTGCTGGGCTCTCCCTTTGCGTTCAACTCGACTCTTGATAACGGGGGAACACACCGCCGACCAACATTACTAAACTATTTAACTAACCTAATTTTATGAACATTATTTAATTATTATAATTATGAAAAAATGTTGATTTTAAACTATTTAATTTGTAAAAATATTTGTATGTTTTACGACAAAACACTGTGCTATATTCAATGTATGACCACACATTTTACATTTGTATTCGGTGTGCTGTGTTTCACAAACAAAAAAATTCTGATTCTGATTCTGATTCATCCCGCGGTGTGAATGGTCCATACACTCCTCTCCCTGAACGTCAACAAATCGAGTGGGTCTAATGGCGTCCCTTTTATTGTGACACTGAAGACGTGTACTCCAGGGTTGGCACCGGTTTTAACGCGTCTTTTTCCGAAATCATGGAAGCTTTAGTTAATCTGATACCAAAAATAAGCGACTGCTCAGATACGCGGCCTTACTAAAGGCCTATTGCTATCAACTCTTTTTTCTCCAAAATAATGGAAAATATTATAAACTGCCAGGTCATGAGGTACCTTGAGGATCACCAGCTGATTAGTGACAGCCAGTACGGTTTCTGTCGGGGTTGCCCAGCTGGTATTCTTCTGGGTTACCTAACTTATAGATAGGGGGAAGGCAATAGAGTCCAAGAGGGAGGCGTTGGCTATTAATTTTAACATTGCTCAGGCCTTCAATCAGGTTTGGCACAAGGCGCTTCTTACGAAGCTCCCTTCCTATAGGTTTCCCGAGAAATTGTGCAATTAGATCACCAGTTTTCTTGCAGATTGGAGCGTTACGGTCGTAGTAGACGGTGCGAGCTCCGATCACAAGCCCATTAACGCTAATTTTCCACAAGGCTGCGTGCTATCACCAAAGTTTCTTCTGCATATCAATAGTATGTGGCAAACCGATAACATTCATTGCTATGTGGACGACAGCACAGGTGGTGCTTTCTGCAACGCCATGCCATTATTTCCCGAGAAAACATCGCTGAGTACCGGGAAAAACGTGTGTCTTGTGTTTATCAAAGTCTCGAAAAGGTGGTGACTAAATCTAGTCCAGTTCAATCCCCAAAGACACAAGTTTGCGGCTTTATCGCAAAACAGAACACCTTTGTCGCATCTCCTTAGTTTCAAAGCATTTCCCTTGTTGCTTTTGCCAGTATCGAAATTCTCTGCATCGAAAGCATGAAAGATTGGCGTGCTTAGCAGATCGGGATTGTATTTCATGCCGGCACACCGCCTTCAACTTTACAAGGTGCAGGTTCAGCCGCACATGGAATACTGTTCCCATTTTTGGGCTGGGGCTCCCCATCTCCTTCCTTTTGATCGGATCCATCGCAAAGCCGTAAGAATCATCGCCGACCGAGCTCTTATGGATCCGGCTTGACTCACTGGCTTTCCGAAGGGATGTTGCATCTCTGCAACTTTCTTAGAGGTACCCCAGGTCATATCAGTCCGGAAAAATCGCCAGTGGTAAACTATTCCACAGAGAGGTCATACGTGGAAGAAAACTCCTAGTGAAACGTACAGTGGCGGACCGCCAAGCATCCAGATGGTGTGGATGGTATCAGAAGGTTTTCCGCAAAATGCGTTCATGAAATTTGGCGGCTGGGTTAATCCGAATAATTTCTCAAAGCGATTCCCTTGATAGATGCGATAAAATACGCAAAGAGATTCAACATCTTTTCGCAGCGCCAGTTAATCAAGCCGATCGGAAAGCACTCGGTCGTCGATGATTCGAGCCGCTCTGCGCTGGATGCGGCCAAGTGGAAGGAGTTGGCACTGGAGAGCCACAGCCCAGAGATGGGAACAGTATTCCATGTGCGGCTGAACCTGCACCTTGTAAAGTTGCAGGAGATGTGCCGGCATGAAATACAGTCTCGCTCTGCCGAGCACGCCAAGCTTTTTAGAGGCAAATATGGCTTTCTCTTCTAAGTGACTACGAAACTGCACATCGACCACTCGATATGTCGACACTGAAGATTCCGATGGCTGAGGCAACAGGAGCACTTCCTCCTGAAACTGAGGAAATACGACAAAAGGGTTCTTTTTAGCAGTCAACGCGCAAACTTGTGTCTTCTGAGGATTAAACTAGACTAGATTTAGTCGCCCGCAATCCCAGACTTTGTTCAGCAAAGACTCAACTTCAGACACAATTTTTTCCCAGTACTCGGTGAAGTTTTCCCGAGAAATATTGGCACAGCCGGTGTACAGAGCATCACCAGTGCTGTCATTTGCATAGTAATGAATGTTGCTGGCTTGTAACATATCATTGATGTGCAGAAGAAACAGCGTTGGTGTTAGCACGCAGCCTTATGGAACACCAGTATAAATAGGCTTGTAATCAGAGCTTGCACCGGCTACAACGACCTTGATGCTCCAATCTGCAACAAATCTGGTAATCCAATTGCACGATTTCTCGGGAAGCCCATAAAAAGAGAGCTTTGAAATAAACGCTTTCGAAGAATCGAAGACCTTCGCAATGTCCAAACTAACGTCCAATGCCTTCCCACCTTGGAATTTACTGCCGCTGCCCATCTATGAGTCAGGTAGACCAGAAGATCACCAGCTGTTTGACCACGACGAAAACCATATTGACAATCACTAATCAGCTGCTGATCCTCGAGATATCTCATGAGCTGGCAGTTTACAATGGACTCCATTGTTTTGAAGAAGAAGGAGATGATGGCGATGGGCCTGTAGTTGGATGGTTTTGAGCGGTCGCCTTTTTTAGAGATCAGATGGACGAAAGCCGTCTTCCATGATTTTGTGACTATGCTTAAGGAGTAGGAGTACCGGAAAAGACGCGTTAAGACCATTGCCAACTCTGGAGTACGCGTCCTCAGCATAATCGGGGATATACCGTCAGACCAGGATGTCCAGAGAGAGGAATGCTTTGCGAACCGAGCGCTGTGTGAATCGCACCTCCGGCATGGAGCACTCATACCGCGTGATGGTCGGCGGCATACTCCCCCTATCACCGAGAGTCAAGTTGGTCGCAAAAAAAGAGCCTAGAAGATCGGCTTTCTCCTTTGCGGTATGGGCTAGTGAGTCGTACTCCCTGTACAGAGATGGACAGGTGGACTGTGTGCGTTTGTTTTTCGTTTGTGACCCACATTACATAAAACATAAATAACTATATTTAATATTAAAGCTCTTTCAATCTGCAATTATAACCATCTCAGGTTTGAACGTTTATTTTCCCCTATTAAGATCCAATCACGCTGTATTTTACGTATAAAACCCTTCGAGAGTCGTTTGCGGAAGCCTTCTTCACGACGTTTAATGTAACAAGATGAGGTTAAATTGTTCCAAGTCACGCTCCTTATTACGCGGGTTAAGGATTGAGATTTTCATTTTAATCGTATTTGCGTTGGAAAATATTTATATCTTCTTTGAGAAAAATTGAAAATGCTGTAAGTATTTAAAGGTCTATTGGATCCTGATATACATATTTTAATAGCTAATGCTGTCAAAGTACAAGGAGTTTGGAAACTTCAATAGTTGATGTGTCTATGGCAGCGCTGTCATCGCGCCGCAAGTGAAACACACCGAAGCCTAAATCACGCTATCGAAATTCCGAATTATAAACAGTATATATAGAATATCTACGAACTATCACACGGAGCGTTGGCCGCTCCCCGGGCAGAACACCTTGCCCGGCAGGAGATCTACTCTTGTCCTACCACGGCCACATGTCATTAAATACATTAGGGTTTTAGGTCCACTTTTATAAATTAAACTGTTAGAGAATGTTATCTTATAAAACAAATAATTTAAAGAATATATTATAACTTATTGATCGATATTGTGATCTAACTTGTACAATTTTTTTTATTTCACACAATTTTTTAAACAGATGTTGATAGTATTTTATACAATGATGTGTAATACCAACCTAACATAATAACAAGTAAGGAAAAAAATCAAAGTAAAGTTACAGCTTATACACAATGTAACCTGTAATAGAATCAATGTTGCAATGTAAATTAGAAGTAAATTGTAATGAATAATAGGGTGACAAACGAGCACATAATCCACCTGATAGTAAGCGGATGCAGTGTTTATTTATACTTTAACGCACAGATTAAATTATATATAAATAAGAATTAACATCAGTTGGACTCTTAGCATATCTTTCACTTTAGATACAAAGGACTTTAGAGAAGTTTTTTTTTTTATAGAAGAGGGGGCAAACGAGCATGCGGCTCACCTGATGTTAAGTGACTACCGCCGCCCATGATCAACCGCAACACCAGGAGAATTGCGGGTGCGTTGCCGGCCCTTTAGAAAGGAGTAAGCTCTTTTCTTGAAGGTCCCCAGGTCGTATCGGTCCGGAAAAACCGCCGGTGGTAAACTATTCCACAGAGAGGTTGTACGTGGAAGAAAACTCCTAGTGAAACGTACAGTGGTGGACCGCCAAGCATCCAGATGGTGTGGATGGTATCGGGACGTTTGCCGTGTAGTGCGTTCACGAAATTTGGCGGCTGGGATTAATCCGAACAATTCCTCAGAGCACTCCCCGTGACAGATGTGATAAAATACGCAAAGAGATGCAACATCTCTTCGCAGCGCCAGTGAATCGAGCCGATCGGAAAGCACTCGGTCGTCGACGATTCGAGCCGCTCTGCGCTGGATGCGGTCAAGTGGAAGGAGCTGGTACTGGGGAGCCCCAGCCCAGAGATGGGAACAGTACTCCAAGTGCGGCCGAACCTGCGCCTTGTAAAGTTGCAGGCGGTGTGCCGGCATGAAATACTGTCCCGCTCTGCTGAGCACGCCAAGCTTTTTAGAGGCCAATTTGGCCTTCCCTTCCAAGTGACCACGAAACTGCACGTCACTCGATATGTCGACGCCGAGAATTCCGATACTGGCTGAGCCAACAAGGGGAGTGCCTTGAAACTGAGGGGATACGACAAAGGGGTTCTTTTTAGCGGTTAACGCGCAAACTTGTGTCTTCTGGGAGTTAAACTGGACTAGATTTAGTCGTCACCAATCCGAGACGTTCAGCAAAGACTCGACTTCAGACACAAGTTTGTCCCGGCACTCGGAGACGTTTTCCCGAGAAATATTGGCTCGGCCGGTGTAAAGAGCATCACCAGTGCTGTCATCCGCATAGCAATGCATGTTACGGGTATGCAACATATCATTGATATGCAGAAGAAACAGCGTTGGCGATAGCACGCAGCCCTGTGGAACACCAGCATTAATAGGCTTGCAATCGGAGCTTGCACCGTCTACAACGACCTTGATGCTCTGCAAGAAAGCTGGTGATCCAATCGCACAATTTCTCGGGAAGCCCATAGGAAGGGAGCTTCGAAAGAAGCGCTTTGTGCCAAACCCGATCGAAGGCCTTCGCAATGTCCAAACTAACGGCCAATGCCTCCCCCTTGAACTCTACTGCCTCCGCCCATCTGTGAGTGAGGTAGACCAGAAGATCACCAGCTGACCGACCACGGCGAAAACCGTATTGGCGGTCACTAATCAGCTGGTGATCCTCAAGGTACCTCATGAGCTGGCAGTTTACAATGGACCATTGTTTTGGAGAACAAGGAGGTGATGGCGATTGGCCGGTAGTTGGACGGGTCTGAGCGGTCGCCTTTTTTAGGGATCGGGTGGACGAAAGCCGTCTTCCATGATTTTGGGACTACGCCTAGGGAGTAGGAGTACCGGAAAAGACGCGTTAAAACCGGTGCCAATTCTGGAGCACACGTCCTCAGCACAATTGGGGGGATTCCGTCAGGCCCACTCGACTTGTGGATGTCCAGGGAGAGGAGTGCTTTGCGGACCGAGCGCTGTGTGAACTGCACTTCCGGCATGGAGCACTCACACCGCGGGATGGTCGGCGGCGTACTCCCCCCGTCATCGAGAGTCGAGTTAGACGCACAGAAAGAGCCTAGAAGATCGGCTTTCTCCTTTGCAGTATGGGCCAGTGAGTCGTCCTCCCTGTGCAGAGATGGAAGAGATGGCTGACAGAAATTCCCCTGGACAGCCTTGGCGAGAGACCAGAATGCACGGGTAGTTTTTCCTTGGTTCGTCGTAATTAAACTTTTACAAATTATTCATTAATCCACAGAGATAAAAACTCAACTAATCGATCTTTCTTCAACAGCATTTAAGGCTGTTGGGATATTTACCTATATTATAAGGAAGACTTTAGAATTATTCAAAATTTGGTCCCTATTAGTCCTAAAACTCATAATTCTTAATATCAAATGGCACTAATAAATATGCCTCTTGTTTATGTATGTTGCATTGAAATAATTAACTTATGTAAAGCTCAATTTGTATGCCAATAAGACATAAACCACCATTTTTTTTAAATTTTTGTATACCTGTTTGTCTGTCTGTCTAGGCCAACCTTTGGAATGGCTGAACCGATTGTGATGAAATTTTATGAAGATAAAGAGTCATGTAGTCTAGATCCCCAGGAGGGATCTAGATAACTAAATAACGCTACAATAATAGACTCTGTTCAGGCGAAAGGTAGAGTAGCCAGTATTTTATGTTATTTGAATTTTGATGTAATCCTGTTTTTGTTGTATACATTAAAATTATTCTTCTCGAATTTTAATAGAGGATAGTAGTAAAAATGAATTTGACCTCTTAGAGTACTTCCGAACGACCTCATTAATACAAACAAACACCGCAAAACTTGCTTTTTCACTTTTATAGCATAAATATGAATATTACATGCGATTACATCAGAGAGGAACTCTAATAAAGTTGTTAAGCGAAATGGCGAAAACGACGTTTCAGCCGAGGCCTTTTTAACAAAATGAGCCCGTTTCGAAGCTACTTAAGCTTACAACGTCCAGTAAACGGCCGCTGGGTAAACCGACAGACATAAAGATGAATTATAACCGTTCTATGTCCGCTCGCAGTCGCCCGGAGCGATCCAGCAACCTATTGGTTTTCAATTTACAATTTTATTACCAACGAGATACGAAACCATTCCCTTTGTGCACCGTAAATATTGGTCTGGCAAATTTGACAAAACATTTGTACAAATATTTTTATCACTGACGATATCGTTGTTTGTTCACTGGGTTTATATTAGATTTGATGTCAAACAGTCGGTGTTTGACCGTCGTCGGCTGAATAGACAATGTTTATGGATAATTTCGCCTTTGTACGATGTTATTGAACATTCTATGGAACATATTTACTATAAAAACATCTAACTACATCGTATTGTTTTATTAAATCTCGCACAATTAAGCATAAGGCGTAACATTTATTTTCAAATTTCATTACACTGTTGATGGTGAGCCAAGGTAGTTCAGACGCACACTAGCTCCTTAGCGCTCACTGTACACGTCGCCAACACAAATGTAATTTTTAATTGCAATGCAAGTGATGATTTACCTCGTGCAAAGAAAACATCATAATGACTCCTCCACGCCTGAGAAATTAAAAGCAAAATGTTTCGAAGACATGTGACTCCACCAACATAGATTAGGGCAGCACGGAGAACACTTCCTTGCCCTAAAATACTCAGAGTTGAAATATTCCTTTATCCTGTATTTTTAAGCGCACAAAATAATGAGAAATCAAGGATATGTGATGCATATGTGATGTTTGCCTATTCGCACATAAACAGTTCGGTTGCCCAGATAGAAAAGAAATCCTGTAATGGGTTTTGAGACGTGTGTATGGTGCTACTTTACTTTTCGCTATCATCATCATCAAATCCCCTTAACAATCTGGTCTTCTTAATCCTCTTTAGTCACCTAAATTCACCGGCTCCCTGCAAGTAATGCCTGGGCGTTAGTCGCTCTAATGGGGAAGGGGTTGACAATTTGCCTTTTACGAGTAGTATGAGGCTGCCACTCAAGAGCTTTTTCCTCCTTTATTTATAAGAAGTAAATTAAGCCCACAGTTGGGCACCGTTGTTCAATTGGCGATTAATGATTTCCTGCTGCTGTATAATTGAGTAAGCACGATATACAATGGTACTATCACCGTCACCACTTCTATAGTAGTGTAGGGTGTAGTGGTATTGGATTTATTATACTATTTTTTAATACAGTTCTGCAAAGTAGTACCTGATTTTATTAATTATATATATATACATGTTATACGCTGTACTATACCGCCATCTGTCGGCGCCATAACTCAAATACCTAGACAATCGATGTAAAGCAGAGAAAATTCCAATGCCAAGTATCTGATACTCTGGTCGCTATTCTTTTATACCAGTACTCATGTACCTATGAGGCGTTAGCAAGCTGTGCGAAAGACCAATGTATAGCTGTAAGAGAGATCCATACAGTATTAGAAATTTTACAAGCCAATCTAATGAAACTTTTAGAATCCCTTACAAATTCGTGAACGTCAAATATTCCTCATAAAAGATAATGAAATTTTCATGCAACGAGGTCGTCTTTGCTTTAGTCTAGAATCTAAAATAATGCTGAAATTTGTGCAATTACTAGCGGGTACTATTATGTCGTATATATAAAACCAAAATTTAAATTTTAATAAAAAGTGAAAGTTGAATGCAAATAAATAAAAAAAATAAAACTTTAAAAAATTAATTCATCACTTTTAGTCCTTTGAAGTTAGCTTTCACTTTATATTAAAAGTCTAAGTTTTTAATCCATTTGAGTGGCCTAAGGAATATCTCAAACTTGAATGTCGTCTACATAGATGAAAAAAATCTTTGTTTCGATAGCATAGTTTTTTCTTCATTAGTAAGAGATGCAGAACAAACACATTTAATAAGGAACAAAATGCAGATTTTCAACTTTCAAATATTTTTTCAACTTTCTTTTCAAACTTTAATTTTAAACAAATGATTTATTTGCTTCATGTTATTTTAGATAAAAGAATAACTAAACCGTTTCAAGTATCCAAAGTTCTTCCATAATGAAATTTGTTGCAATATTTTCCTTGTTTAATATGTTTATTTTGATAAATCGATCAACGCTGGCTGCACGCATGAAAAAGGATGACTCATTGTACCGTTACGATTAGAGCGAGAGCGCTGCGCGATATACTCTATGACGATATAATCTATGATGATAGGCTCTATGACTTGATATCTTTGCCTGGCAATGTTACAAAGAAAAAACTAGAAATAAATTACTCTATTCTTCCGGCGTTCCACGCATCACATTGTTCAAAATCAAAATGCAGATGCGTTGTCACCCGTGAGGACTAAGATGGAATGCCTCGTTTCCAGTAGAAAAGGTCTCCGGTTCTCTACACTCACCATACGGAACACAGCAATACCAAGCAACTATTTTACGCTGGTATTCTGTGAGAGCGTGGTCATTCCCTGGTCGACCCGACCCATTCGCTCTAGCTATATTACTAATATAACTGCAGCATGGCTCTACCAAGTAAAAAATGATTCAATTTTATTCATGTAAGAATGCAATAATATTGTTACGAGCTTGAGGTTCGTGACAATAAAAATTGCCGATAGAATTACCTAAATTAACACTTTAATTCACTTTACACTAATTAAAGTTAAAAACACTAATAATTAATCACACTGATTCACTTTATTCCGCTCCGAAGCTTCGCTTGTGTCGCCAACTCCAATACTTCCCCGATCGCATCTTGCAGCGTCTATTTATATAAATTAGCAGCGAAATATCCAGAATATTCAAGTAAAGACGCGCAAGGTACCGAGAGTTCGTATTTCGACTTCAAGAAGTTTAGTTCTTCGGTTCTAGACTAGATGGCGCTAGTGCCGTCGACTTGAGCGCGTAACACTGCCCCCTCCTAAGACATGCTCGTCCCGAGCATTATCGGCCCCATAATAACGCGCCAGGCGATCCACATGGACGATCTTAGGAGTCCCTCTTGCGCTTTTCTGTATCCGGTAGGTTACATCGTTGATCCTGGTCACAATCCGGTACGGGCCGTCCCATTTAGCTTGAAGCTTAGGAGATTTCCCTTTTCTGCGGACTGGATTGTGTAACCATACAAGTGAACCTTCGTCGAACCCTTTGTTGTTCATTTTGCGATCATACCGGGTTTTCATCTTTTCAGACATTTGCTGGCCCGATTATCTGACGTGCTCATAAACGTCATTCATTTTGTTCCGCAAGTCATTTGCATAATCGGTTATACTGCGTGGAGCATCAGGTGATATCCCGGTGATCAGGTCCGCAGGCAGCCGTAATTCTCTCCCAAAGTTTGCGAAGCTGGTGTCACTGATGTACTTTCGTGAACAGCGCTTCGGTATGACAACAAAAACGGTTGTATGTGCTTGTCCCAATCTCGTTGCCGATTGTCTACAACTTTTGCTAGGTACCTTTCCAATGTCTGATTAAATCGTTCTACCATTCCATCAGATTGCGGGTGATAAGAAGTCGTTCTTGTTTTATGAGAACCCATAACTCGGCAAGTTTCCTGGAATATTTGAGACTCAAAATTCCTTCCTTGATCGCTGTGAATCTCTAAAGGTACTTCAAAACGACAGAAGACTTCATGAACTAGTTTATCTGCAACTGTTGAAGCTTCTTGATTTGGAATGGCGAAGACTTCTGGCCACTTAGTGAAGTAATCCATCACAACCATGAAATACTTATTACCGCTTTCACTCTCCAGAAACGGCCCCGCCACGTCAATGGCTATTCTCTCCCATGGTGCACCAACATTGTACAACTTCAATGCACCTCTACTACGAGTCTGAGGTCCCTTTACAGCCGCACAACTTGTACATTTGCGACACCAGTCCTCGATATCGTTTCGGCAGTGGACCCAGTAAAACCGTTCTCGGATCTTCAGTAGAGTTTAACTCCCATATGGCCTCCTGAATAATCATTATGGTACAGCCGTAGAACATCCGGTACTTTAGCTTTAGGGACAACCATTTGCATATGACAGCTCTCTCCCCGAACACTTTCCCATTTTCGGCACAGAACTTCATCCTGAAGCAGCAAGCTGTCCCACTGGGCCCAATAGCTTTTAGTGGTCGAACTCATCGCTGAGACGTCGCTCCACTTGGGCTTGGGAGCACTAACCTTCATCCATTTCAGAATCGGCTTGATGTCCGGATCTTCCTGCTGTGCACGTTGTAAGCTGTTCTTCCACTCGTTGCTGAGGTGGTCTGCCCTGAGCATCCTCACGGATACCAGTTCCTTATTCTCTTGCCTAGTACAATGTTTGCAAACAGATTTCCCGCTCCGATGTTCGATCTCAAAGTCATATTCCTGCAGTAGTTCAATCCACCTCGCAACTTGTCCTTCTGGATTTTTAAACTGCAATAGCCATTTTAGTGCAGCATGGTCAGTTCGTAAGTGAAATTTCCGCCCCAGAAGATATTTGCTAAAATGCTGCAATGACTTTACTACTGCTAGCAAGTCGGGTCTTGTGACACAATAGTTCCTTTCCGGTTTTGACAACGACTTGCTGAAGTACGCTATCACGACCTCTTGGTCACCATTCCGTTGAGCAACACACCGCCAAGTCCTATATCACTTGCGTCTGTGCCAACTATAAATTCTTTGCTTGCATCAGGGTATCCCAAAATAGGTGTTTTGCACAAACGGTCCTTGAGCTCCTGGAATGCGATATTGCAACTTTCATCCCAGTAGAAATGTCGCTTCTCCTCGGTTTGCTTATGCAGAGGTTTGGCTATATCTCCAAAGTTCTTCACAAATCGCCGGTAATAGGAGCACAAACCCAAAAATGCTCTAAACTGCGTCTTGTCTTTTGGAACCGGCTAATCCTTGACAACGGCGATTTTCTCTGGATCCGTGCGGATACCTTCTTCCGACACTACATACCCCAAAAAGTTGATTTGCCGTTTGGATAGTGAACATTTCTTCGGACTCAACTTGAGGTTGGCACTCTGAATCTTCATGAGCACGCGTTCCAGGTTTTGAAGGTGTTCCTCAAACGTCCGGCCTACGATGATAATGTCATCCAAGTAGACCAGACAGGCATCGCCAATTAGCCCATTAAGTACAAGCTCCATCAGCCTTTCAAACGTTGCTGGAGCATTGCACAACCCTAAATTAAAGTTTGAAACGGCATTACGTTAAATTGCCACAGACCCTTTCCCGTCGACAACGCAGTTTTCTCCTTATCCTTCGGGTCAATTTCAAATCTCCAGTAGACACTTTTAAGATCCAGTGTGCTAAACCACTTTCCTCCTGTAAGCATGTCCAGCGTGTCATCAATTCTTGGCAAGGGATAGCTGTCCTTCTTCGTAACGTCGTTCAGACGGCGGTAGTCAACACAAAACCGCATGCTGCCATCCTTCTTCTTCACCAGCACCACTGGTGAACACCATGGACTAGAGGAAGGTTCAATAACACCACCCTTCACCATTCCTTCGATCATGGTTTCCACTTCCTTATCACATGCTACCGGCAATCTTCTTGGCCGCTGACGGATAGGCAATTCTTCTCCTGTGTTTATTTTGTGTTGAACTAAGCCAGTCTTTCCTATGTCAGCATCGTTTGATGAGAATACAATAGTAACAACTTCTTCGCCTTGCCCAATTCGTTTGGGGAGAGAACACTGCGACAGTCTTCCAAAAGTGTGGTCACTCTCGTTTCTGAATCCTTGCTGGGGGTCCCACTCGATATATGTTGGCACCGGCGTAACCAATCCACTTCCTCACAAGTACCAACCAGTGTGCCTTTTTCTATAATCTGTTTCTGGCCACAAAGGTTCAGCACACGTACTCCTGAGATGTTAGTGGTTCTGACCAAGGTTCGAGCCACTTTCCATGGAAGGTCATTTTCTAACCTTTCCACGAGTACACAACGATGAGGTTGCCCAGGATTCCGAGGAAGACTAACCGGCACAATCGTTTCCGATCTCGGCGGAAGAACAATCTTCTCAAGGCTCGTACCCTGGTAACGCTCCTTCCACAAAAAGTTCCTCTTGTTCACATTTCAAGACACCTTGCTTAACGTCAATCGCACAACAATTCTTCCTCATGAAGTCTAGGCCCAGGATGCAGTCGTCCATTATATCAGCCACGATGACATTATGCAGGTAGATCATGTTGCCTAGCTTCAACTCCATCTCTTTCTCTCCACGGACGGGTATAACGCCGACCGGTGGTTGTTACCAAATGAATACGTTCTCGGTTGTATGCGGAGTCCCCAAGGAACTTACTTATAAGTTGGGAACCAACAACCGTACGAGAGGCTCCAGTGTCTATGGTCAGTTTACACGGCATTCCATTGACCTCGCCCTTGGTGATTAGACTGTTCCCATCATGTGTTTGTGAGATCGAAATCCTTGGGGCTCTTTTAACATCAGCTAGCACCCGCCCCGCAGTTCTGGCTTTTACTCGTATCCCTGCTGCTGCTGGGCGGTGCTGTTGGCCGCACTACCCTCCTGAGATCGTTTAACTTCCCTTTCTGGGGTTCGCTTAGGGCTGCTGGATCGAAGATGGCCCTTTTCCCCACAGCCGTAGCACCTAGGGCTGTATCCTTTGTTGCGGTCGCGAACTGTAGCTGTTGCAACCTCCCTGACGCGATGGGAACGATGATCCAGCCGCACGGCTTCTACCTCCAGTGCATGGGCCAAGGCGTCCTTAAGCGTCTCGTGGTGCCCAAGCCTCACAGCAGCTCTGAATTCCAGGTCGCGGATTCCGTCGATGAATGTCTGCACCAGATTCCCTTCAATGAGCGCAGGTACAGACCGGTATGCTTTTCGCACCAGTTTCTCCACCTCTAGAGCCCACTGCTGCAGGTTTACGTTGATGCGCTGCACGCGATCTTTAAGCTGCGCACGAAAGACGTGTTCCAGGTGAGCGTCGCCATACCTCGCCTCCAATGCCTCAAGGAGTTGCTTATAAGTCACTTCCTCAACGAGAGCTTCCAGAACTGTTAAGGCCTGGTCGCGCAGGCCTAGTGTGAGAGCAGTCATGGCCTGACTTTTATTCCAGCCGTTCGCCTTCATAACAGCCTCGAACTGGATTTTGTAGGCTGACCAAGACGAAGTCCTGTCGAACGGTGGCACTTTGAACCCACGTAGCGAGGGTGTAGTAGCTACTACGGGAGCTATAGTTCCATCCCCCAGTTTGAGTTCGTCCAGTGATTTCTTCATGTCAGCCATTACGTAGTCAACCCGATTGTTCACTTGGTCGATTTGGGTTTTAGCTTCCTTGATTTGGGTTTCAGCTTCCGACAAGCGGTTGTCATGTTGAGCAACCCTATCCTTCACCTCCCTTATCTCTTTCCCAAAGGTAGCGTGAAGGTCCTTCATGAGGAGCATCTGCTCTTCCGATCGACGAGCCTGTTCCGCCTGCTGGCGGGCCTGTTCATCCTGTCCGCTCTGCAGCTGCTCTTTCAACTGACGGACCTGTTCCTCCTGTCGGTGAGCCTGTTCCTCCCGCTGCTCTTTCAACAGACGGGCCTGTTCCTCCTGTCCGCCCCGCAGCTGTTGCAGCATCACCATCAGAGCACCTAAGTCAGGTGCTGCAGATGCAGGAGCAACTGACGGGCCGACCTGCGTGGCCTGCGGCTGTCCCTCCGATGTCTGCGGCGTTGCACCACCAAATCTTCTCTGGTCCGTCTCTTGCTGGCGTTCACTTCGGGTACGGACACCCGCCTCCTTAGGTAAAATCGGCATGATTTTATCCCACTTCTGACAATATCATCAATGTTTTCTCATGACGCTGTCAAGTTAAGCTATCGTCCGTAAGCCTAGAAATTTATAGACCACCAATTTTTTAAAATAGATAACGCTATTTATTACATTGCTAGAGTACCTATATCAAGTAGTAGTTGATTTCATAATTATATAATTTTTTAATTATTATAACCCGCCCGTGTTTGACCACAATCCCACCTGGTTGTAAGTGGTAATTAATCTGGTAATCGATGGTAAATCACTGTCTTACCGCAACAAAGCCATTCCTACCTTGAAGATGCTATGATTGTATTCGGACGGAAAGACAGAGGGTGGCAAATTACCCCACTCCTTCGCTGTACTCATTACAAAAGACGAATTCTTATGTTTGTAATCTCAACAATAAAGGGATAAACAATAAGGGCTCGCGGACCACATCACATTCACAAATTATTTTTAGTGACAACTAACAGTTTGACATCCCTGGTTAATTCTGAAAACATCTAATCGTTCTGAAATTTTAAATTTATTTATTAATTAAAGCCTATTAAAAGACCACTGCCATACATAGGCTTCCCTTTTAGACTGCCACAGTTGGCACGCTTGGCAGACACTTTGGCATCGCAGTTTTTTTAATTATAAAAAGAATATTTCCTGTTTCTTTTCCTCTTACGCCTCTAACAACACCTAAGGGATGATATCCAAGCATCCATCCATTACAACATATAAAAGTCTACTTTCGAAATTTATTTAACATAGCTGACACGTTTGGCATGCGGGTTGAAAATCGCAGCTTTAACCGTTTTATATTGTTATTAGGAACTGCTGCACACCTCTTATGTTTTTCGTTCCGACTCTCTATTGCAACACCCACGGGATGATACGAGGTATTCGATTTTCTCACGCTGCCTCTAGACTGCGAATAATCGAATAACATCAATAAACATCTTTTATAACTAGTGTATTAAAGTAATTCAGCCAAAAAGTAAAATCAAATGAGAAATTGTACAAAATTTTTCGTTTGACACAATTGAATTTCATCGTCCGAGAAATCAACTTACCAAGCACCGATCGAGGGTGACTTCCGAAGACCGCTAGCGGTCGATTAAGTATAGAGGAGAGGCGATTTACTACCTGTTATATGACGATTAAGTGTTTTTTTTACAGAGATATGATTTATAGCAAACTTTTTACCGTTAGTTTACTTTGTAGTAGCGAACACAAAATTTAATTGTAATTGTTATTACATGAAGTGGTGTTGTAAGCAAATTTACTATTTGATACCATTCTGTGGTATGGTGTATGGTGGTGGTGTTGTAAAAGGCGACAGAGTAAAACTGAAATAGAAGATGGGCAACTACATCTTCCTGAAAATTAACAGAAATAAAACTGCGGTTGCCATTCCGCCTGCTAAGCGTGGCTGTTATGTAAATATACCATCAGGCTGTAGGTATATCAAGATATATAAGTTCAACCTTGATTTTTTGATAGGATTTAATGAATGATTTGTCAATATAATGATCTACTAATTTTTATGCTTCGGGTAAGAAAATATTATACGTAATATTATATTATAATAATAATTGATTTCAGATCCACATATAGTCCATAATTATGTTAGTAAATTAGCTTAACCTATGTTAGTCTTAAATTATTACACACACAATTTTGATTACAATTATTTTTATTTCCGGCACACCAAGACACCAGGCACATGCAAGTGCATACGTATCCAGTGGCCTCGGATTGGACAGTTAAATCTATCAGATATCGCCCTCACAAAATTATTACCCTGCGCATGAGGGATGCTGCTCTCTTTCGAATAATGGCATGAAAACTGTCCGTACCGTACACTGTAAGCATCCCTGAAGCACTACAATGCCGCGGAAGTTCCATCAGCACTCTGAAGACATTATTACATTGTACCTAAAAGGCATTCTAGACACTCTGCGTATACTTGACCCATAGACGGCACGTGTAAAATGACTGATAAAAGGCTTTGAAAAGTATTCATATTTTAACTTCTTCTTTACAGCGTGCACAACTACGCGACAGCAGATCCGCCAATACCCTTCTTTCTCTTTATATTAATATCCACATTATCAGTTCGATCCTCAGTTAAAACGTGACCAAGATACCTAGAAACTGGGATATTGTATTTAAATGTACGTTTAGGGGTATGAAAGTCCTCAGTAGTTTGCTTTTAAGTTTATACTAGCACCATCTTATAATCGTAAAAAGCACTATTTTCTCTACTATTACATATTTTTCTCAACAGATGGCATCACTGCTAACATTTATTATTTACACTGAAACCAAAATCACGTTATCAAAGTTTTGAAATGTTGCGATATAATAATAAATTTTATCTAAGCAATAAACAATGCAAGTCATGTTATAATAATTTAATGAAAATCGTGTAGAAAGTTTTGTATATAGCGAATTAATTAATTACAACTATAACTTTTCCTATTATTTATTAAATATACGAAATATTATCGATCCAATTAGGTCTTTAGTTTATTTTCGGTGATTTATGATCCCAACGCCAACTATTAGAGCGAAGAAGAAACATCCCTCGTTTCGTCACCAAATAATTTGCTTGAGTGTTGTTCAACACTAGTGGAAATACTACAAAAACATTAACCCATGAAATTGTGAACAAAATTTGATTCAAACAGAGAAGTAGGTATTTTGGGAAGTTTAATGATCTGTATTTAAAATAATAAAAAACGAGTAAAACCGCGGGATGCAGCTAGTATAATAATATAATTAATTGGTAGTCGGTGTGTTGATACGGTTTACTCGAAATAATACGGTCAACTAAAAATCAGGCCGTTCAGGTTAATTTTATAAAATTACGATACGATTTTCCAAGATCGGATAAATCGATTCAAGACAATATGATTAAATCGTGAACCATTTTACGATCCATTACGATCCAGAAGATCGATTCAATACAAAAAATCTGGCAATCCTAAGCTCCGTCTTAAACGGTCAGCTTATAAAATTTGGGATCATAAAGGGGAAATGAATTGTAAGAGTTTCATTAAAGAAAAAACGCCTTATTATATTGATTATTTCACTCCCCTTATGTACACATTAAAACTACGAACTAATCGTTTAATTCCGCTATTTGATCGCAAAAAATCTGAAAAACGGTTGACCCTGCAGGTCATCGATGAAATTTCCCGCTGTTTTATATCAAAACAAACAACAAATATTTTTACCAAATAATAGTTAACTCATTAACTTACAAACGATCTGAGAAGAAATTTCAACGTTATTAAAAAAACACTCATTTTAAATTATTTGACCAATCGATATTGATGTTATTGCCACCAATAACATCGATTCAGTTGATCGACGTGGTAATTATTTTAAAAACAATAAAGTCTATAATAAAAAAGGATTAGACTATAAATCCAAAAGTTATGTCAAAAAAACAGTTTTCCATGTTTAAGAGCTATTCGTGACACCTCTTTAAAATTTATTCCAAAAAAACATTTTTTGAAAGATTTATTTTTGAGCTTTCTTGAAATCAACGCGTCAAAATTAGTTGAAGCGGTATTGAAATCTAAGTTGTGTGAAGAAAACCCTTTTTTTGAATTTTTCTTCATCGATTTCTCTTCAACGCATTAACCGATTTTGAAGCGTTTTGCAGCAATAGACGTCGTTTTCCATGTTTTAGAGCTGATCGTGACACCTCTTTAAAATTTATTCCAAAAAACATTTTTTTTTGAAAGATTTATTTTTGAGATTTCTTGAAATTAACGGATCAAAATTAGTTGAAGCAGTATTGAAAATCTAAGTTTGGTGAAAATTTTTCGAACGCCGTCAATTTCGTGAAAATCGATGAAGCCGTTCAAAAGTTCGTTCTCTACACTCACCACACGAAACACAGCAGCATTACGCTGGTATTCAACTAATATATAGCTGCAACGTCGGTCTACCACGTAAAACATATATGCCTTAGAATTAAGAATATCTGGAGAACATTTGAATTTTTCTGACTAGGAAATGAAAGATTTGTAATAAGGAGCAGGAATAAGAGAAGGAGTTTGTCTTTTTCACGAGAAGTCACTCCAGAGGGATTGCGATACAGAATCAGAACGCGACGCGGTCCCTGAAGCTATGCTGTGAGTTCAAAAAGCAAAAAGGTTGTATTGTAAACATTTTATGCTTTTGATTATATCAGTTTTTACTTGAATTTCTTGCAGGAAATTCTCTATATTTTAACACTTGTACCATTTGCTGATGTCTTTGTCTGCTTTGGTCGCAACCACGATCTGAAATCAATCGATTTAAGCTACTCAAAATGTCTGTGTACTCCTTAGATACGTCTCTAGTTGAAGGCGAATAATTCGTCTGCTCAGTAAAGTTTATGTTTTCTATATTTTTTGAACACAGAATTTTACTTATATTTTTGATTTTATAAGGATATATACTAGGTACATTATTCGTTAATGTATTTAAGTGCCGATACTATTAAGTGATCGCGTAATTCATCTGTGAATTTTTAATAGAGTTCCGAAAACGAGATGGTACCAAATTTGACGCGCAAAGAAACATTCTTTCAATTATTTTCACTGATTTCTTGAAAATGGCTAAACGGTTTTGATTGATTCTTTTTTTAAAATAAATTGAATATAAATCGGGTGGTTGAGAATTAATAATAAGTCATTTAATATTAATTCTCAACCAACGATTATATAATAGCGATTAAAGCTATTAATTTAATTCAACTTGTTGTTTTTGTGTTAATATTTATTTATTAATATTTATTGTTAACACCTAAATGAATACACAAACAAAACAAAAGACGCACTTAATGCCTATCGGCATTTTCTGCCAGTTAATCCGTGGAGATTTTGTGGCAGGTGCAATAATATACAACATAATATAACAAAATCCTGTAGTTCCCGTTGAGTGCATTATTAGAATCAGTATCCAAACGTATAGAAATAATTTTTCTTCAGAAACTCGACAAAAAAATTAAAATAGATTTAAATAAATTTTTATTTGCAAGTTTTATGGTTTTATTACCTTTAAATTGCCCGTAAGTATGAATATTGTAAAAGACTCCACTTCACCGATGAACGTATCAGTTAAAAGTAATTAAACCATATATAGTTTGCAAAGAAAATGTTATTTAAAGAAAATTATGGTCTATTTTTCTGAAGTAATTCCCTCCGTCGCCCCTTACGACACCTAGGAGATGATATGGAGTCGTGAATATGTTTACAACGCAACAACAGTTGCTGACCACTTAAAAAAGAAAGAAAGCGGCAAGGAAATACAAATTAAATTATCGCGAAAAAATTCAAATGCTTCAAAGGAAGATATAACCATTTCATGTCTATCTGCTAGAAACTTATATCATATAAGTCTGACTACCAGACAGTATCGATTAAACTACTACAGTCTACGGATTTAGATCGGATTGTCGACACTATCGAATCTTGTAGTATCTGCATATACTACGTTCTTACGTGAATATCTTAATCTTACGGGAATATCTTAAGCGTCAAAGTTTGCCGATTATTAATACGCAAAACCATTTATTCTATAGCTGTGTTTCTTATATTACGATATATACCTTTTAACTGGAAACGTGGAATTTATTCTAAGTCCTCAAGGGTGACAACGCGTCTGCGTTTTTAATTCTTAATCGAGGAGAGATGTAGATGTTTATGGGCTACAGAATCCACTTACCATCAAGTGGATTGTGTGCTTGTTCATAAACGTTTTTTTTTAAATAAATAAGAACAATAATACCGTGTCGTGGTACCGTAGTCTTTATTCTTTATTCTTTATTGTACACAAAATAAGTTGGTAACAATTATTAAATATTTAAATAAATGTACAAAGGCGAGCTTAACCCTAATAAGAGTTCTCTTCAGCAAACCTATTGGGAAAGAGAAATAGTTTTATATATAAAGCAAGTAGGTAGCAGCGTGCGTACTTAATATTTAACATAACGCTACTTAATAGAAATTGGTTAAAAGTTACAGTTAAAAATTAACATATAAGTTTATAACATATAAGTACAAATAATGATTTCTTAAATTTACGCGAACACTACACATTGAATAAAACTACTATTTACGGATTTTATCGCGTTTAATTACTTTAATTTATTTTTATTATTATCCCGACGTTTCGGGTGCTTTACAGTACCCATGGTCACGGGGGGGGACTGAGATGTTTGACGTCCCAATGTCATAATTAGTCCGGCTACCTTCAGTTTTTTTTATTGTTAATTTTTGATATAAGCTCGTTTTGCGTAAATCGGATCAAAAATTAAGACCAAACGATTTTGCCCAACTGCTTATGCTACTTAAGTCAGCATTCAGCTTATTAATAGCCTCATCTATATCTTGGATTTTGAAATGACGGTATAATTGCAAGTCATCAGCATAGAGATGATAATGAGATGAGAGAACAGTAGTGAGAGCATTGATAAAAATAGAGAAGAGAAGTGGGGAAAGAGCACCACCCTGAGGAACACCCGCCGTAAGATCACACCACTCGGAGAAATCCTCCTCATGGCGGACACACTGCGAGCGACCCCTAAGGTAAGAATTAAACCAAGAGATTACTGATGGTGAAATGTTTAAGGACGCAAGAATACCAAGAAGTATGTCATAATCAACGGAATTAAATGCACTGCTAAAATCCAATAATGTTAAAACAGTGAGAAGTCTTTTGTCCATGGCCCAGCGAATATCATCAGACACTTTAATCAGAGCGCTGACTGTGCTATGGCCTGGATGAAAACCAGATTGAAAAGGACTCAGCAGGCTGTGAACAGTTAGGAATTGAGATAGTTGCCTCTGAACTATTTTTTCTAGTACTTTAGATAAGATCGGAAGAATGGAAATAGGGCGGAATCAGGATAAAGATGTAGGATTAGAAGTTTTTGGAAGGGAAATGACGAATGCTTTTTTCCAGCAAGTCGGAAAGGAGCTCGTCTCAAGCGAAGAAGAGATAATGTGAGTGATAATAGGGACAAGTTCATTAGTGATAGGTTTAATCATTTGCATACAAAGATTGTCATAGCCAATAGCTTTAGTGGAAATGGCTAAAAGGCATTTTTTTATGTCACCATCAGAAACTTTACTGAAATTAAAAGGAGAACACAGCGGTTTAGGAATATTGGAGAGAAGATTAAGTGTAGTAGACTTAATAGAGTCATCAATAGAAATCGGAGGCTCAGAAAAGTGCCGGTTGAGTGCAGTCAAATCAAACGAGATAGAACCAATATATGATTTGCCAATACCCAGGGTTCTAAAAAATTTCCACATCTGAGCGGAATGAGAATTTTCAACCTCATCATAAATATGTCTCCTCTTAGCATCACGACTCATCTTACAACAGCGATTACGCAGTTTTTTATATGAATAAATTTTCATTAGTAGGGTGCTTCTTATAACGCCTCTTAGCTTTATCTCTTTTGGCCATTACTGCTTTTATAGACTCTGAAAGCCAGGGGGCTGGAAAGTGTTTAACCCTGACTCGCTTTGGTGGTGCATGTGTATCGAATAGTTTTAAAATGAGGTGATTAAAAGCATAAACCTTATGATTAACATCTTCGGAATTTAGAACAGGGGACCAGTCAATATTATTTACATCATCTCCCAAACGCTCCAGGTTAATTGATTTAAAGCTTCTTAGGAATAAGAATTTCGATTTACGCCTAGGACGTTGAATTTTATAGAAGAGGAAGATAAGATCGTGGTAAGAGAAAGACGCAGATATTTGTCCATGCGAAGCAACCAGGTCAGCATCAGAAACAAGAATAAGGTCTAAAAGAGAAGGGGTATTATTAGGCGAATGGTGAGTAGCAGAAAGAGGAAGAATATGTAAATTAAAAGATGACACCAGGGAGAGCAGTTTTTTGCTACGAGAGTCGTTCTTTAACAGGCATGTGTTAAAGTCACCTAAAATAATGGTATTATCATAAAGCGGAGTTAGATTTACAAGTTTTTCTTCCAAAGAAGAAAAATAATTTATATTGCGAGAGGGGGGATAATAGACCCCAAGCAAAGTCCTAGAATGATTAATAGTAATTTCAATAAATAAATGTTCAGCAAAATTTGTGTATATATTGGGTGAATGATCAACTATTTTATAAGGAATGTCAGCTCTCAAATAGATTGCTACTCCACCATAACCTTTGCCGACCCTGTCATTACGTATAAGTTGAAAACCAGGGAGACAATACTGTACCGACGGGAGTTCAGGCTTTAGAAAAGTTTCAGAAACAAGTATGGCATCAACATATTTAGAATCGAAGGTTGATAAAAGATCAGCGATATGAGCATGAATGCTTTGAGCGTTAATATTGACTATATTAAGATTTTTACTATAATTACAGAATACGGCTACTAGTTGATCACGTAAATGAGTGGAATCATCGCTTAAGGCGCTTTTATAGGTCTTATCGAATGAGCTAGAAGAAGAGCAAGAAAAATAACTATCATCAAATTCTAAAATATCACACATGCTAATCAAAACTATAACATAAACTAAGCTATAACAAAATCAATAAAAATTAAATATATACTTGTATAATGTATAACAAATAAATATTATATAAGTCTGGATATAATACCTACAAAATAGATAATAATATGTTATGAACTATTATGAAACTGTAAATATATTAATTTATTTATTATTTATTTATTTATTTAGAAAACCAACAGCTTTAAACTATTAAAATTTACAACAGATCGGATTATCTTAACATAAGCCTTATTACAGGTTTCCCTATATTATCTAAACATAATTTAAAAGAATGAGCGACGATTCCTTATCGGTATAAAAAATAATCAGCGGTACTACTATAAACATTGTATATACAACAACATAATGTGTGTGTGTGTGTGTGTGTGTGTGTGTGTGTGTGTGTGTGTGTGCGCGTGCGTGCGTGCGTGCGTGCGTGTGTGTGTGTGTGTGTGTGTGTGTGTGTGTGTGTGTGTTTGTATGTGTATGTGTGTGTATGTGCGTGTGTGTGTGTGTGTGTGTGTGTGTGTGTGTGTGTGTGTGTGTGTGTGTGTGTGTGTGTATGTGTGTGTGTGTGTCTGTGCTCATATATTTGATCTGAGTTAATACCTTAATCATGAATAACTATTGAAGAGATTTTTGCATACTTCAGTTTTATAGTTTTCTCTCTTTTTCGTAAAAATATCAATATTGTCAAAAAAATTATTATAGGTGCAACACATCCGGTTTATTGGTGAGTTTTTGGTATATTTCGTATGAGAGTGAGAAATGAAAAATAATTTAGTGTGTCTAGTACGATATATGGGTGTGGAGAAATTGACAAGTCCAAGTAAATGCGAATTATCTAGGCGGCCGTGAATGAGATCATATAATGTCATTTGATCAAGCAACTTTCTTCTGTCTGCTAATGCAAGGAATTTGTAGAATATACATCTTTCTTTGTATGTTTGATGTTGTTCTTTAATTTTGTAGTCCATAAACTTCAAAAATTTTTTTTGCAATACTTCTATTTTGTTAATATACGTATAGTATTGTGGACACCATATGTTGCTACCATACTCTAATATACTGCGAACGTAGGCATAATATAATACTTTAATACAGGGTAAGTTATTGAAAGGTTGGCATGTACGTAATAAGAAGCCTAAGTTTCTATATGCTTTATTTGTGATGTAGTCAATATGGTTACTAAATGTAAGCTTGGAATCCAATAAGATACCAAGATCTCGGATTACCTCTGTTTTTTGAATTATTGATCCGTTCAATTTGTATGCATATTCAACCGGTTTAGTTTTGCGTGTAAATGTGCAAGTTTGGCATTTCTCGACATTAACTGTGATTCGATTATATTTGTAATAATGGTCCAACCTGTTTAAATCTTCTTGAAGCTTATGGCAATCATTTAAATTGTTAATTTTAATAAATATTTTTTTGTCATCTGCATACAGCAAGAATGAGAAGTGTTTAAAGCATGTATATATATCATATAGATAGGTATTATACAGGAGGGGCCCTAAGTGAGACCCTTGTGGCACACCAGATGTAATTTTTATAAAATTTGATCTGTGTTCTCCTACAACTACTGCTTGGGAACGATTTTTTAGGTAAGACTCAATCCATCGCAAAAGGTCCCCGTGTATTCCTAGTATTTTTAACTTACGAAGCAAGATGACGTGATCCACGCGGTCGAAGGCTTTTTCGAAATCCGTGTAGATCACGTCAACCTGCCCCCCGCCATCCATATGATTAATAGTCTCCGTGATAAAATGTGTTAGGTTACTAATAGTTGATCTGCCTTTGAGGAAACCATGCTGAGATTCTGGTAAACCTCGACTTAAGGTCGGGTAAATGTAATTAAATACTAATTTTTCGAATATTTTCGCGAATATATTAAGTATAGATATAGGTCTATAATTTTCAACTTTAATACGGGTTCCTTTTTTAAATATGGGTACTACATGAGCTTCTTTCCAGATGTATGGGAAATAACCTTCCTGAAGAGATCTATTGAATAAAATGTGAAGAGGCTCAGACAATGACTTAGCACATTTGAATATAAATATAGGTGGGATTTTGTCACTACCCGGTCCCTTTTTTACATCTACTTTCTGTAGCGCTTTAGAAACATCTGCCTTGGAAACACGAAAGCAATGTAAATGTCGGTCGTTGCTACTAGAAGGTATAGGTAATGCAACATCAGGATATGAAGGAGCAGGCGGGATAAAAACACTTTTGAAAAATGAACTGAAGACTTCTACAATTGCTGGGCCTTCGCTATGCGTTGTATTTTTATACGACATTAAAAAAAATTAAAATTAAAATAAAATTGCCAACAATTATTCACTTAACAAAACATTTCTTTCATACCTGCCGGCAGTGGCATCGGTAGAATTTTATATTTAGATAACTTACTTAAGACTAATTAATATTAAAAAAAATATAGAAAAAGCACAGTCTTACCATAAATAATAAGACAGACAAATATTATCTACGGATCTTGTTTGGCAAAAAGACTAGTAGTATAAGTAATCGAATGACAGCATGACAGATATTAATAGCTGTCACTATGATCTATTTAATCACTAATGTCATTGTGTCACTTAAACAAAATTATGAAGGTAAATTATTATAATATTAGAGATAACTACGAACTACGATGTTACAGTTAACACACAAAATTGAAGAGATGCAAAACTATGCAAATGGAGACTACACAAAAATACAAATAAATTGTGGTAAATAAACACTAAGTTAACGCGAAGACACTATCTCTTGCCTGCGGTGCCAGTACGTCGACTTTTGGAAGCTCCAGCTGGTTCCCTGACCGCGGTCGTTGTCTTCGACTTCGACACAGGAGGCTCAACAATTTTATCGAGTTCGATCACAGAGCTAATGCGATGTCGAACGCCACCGCTACCTAGTACAAAACAAAGCCTTCACGTGTCCAGCAATTCGATATTCCATATCTCCGTCGAGCTGCCATAAAGGCTTCATGTCGAGTTTTAGTTAAAAACTCCGACAGAGTGATACCAGTGCCCTTCAAACACGTCTTAGCTTGCCAGATTTTGTTCTTCACCTCTAACTCACACAACTGAAACAAGATAGGTCTTGGTTTGTCAGAAGAAGAAGTATGGCCCATGCGATGGCAGCGAGATATATCTTTGTCCGAGAAACCAGACAACTTGAAACTGTCAACAAAAGTCTTGACTAATACCTGTACAGTGTCCTCGTTCTTTTCCTCCGGAAGTCCATGAAGTAATAGAATCTTCCGCCGGCTCCGCATCTCCATATTATCCACCTGGTGCATCAACAGGCCTACCTGGTCTTGAAGATTGCGTAGGGCTGACATGATAAATAATCTGAATGAGGAGAACTCGGATGTCAAATTGGCAATGGAGGCTGAAGGTGCTGCAGCTTGAAGCTCACTTTGATAGATATCCATGCGCTGAGTAAACATCTTCTGAAGTTGTGTTATTGAGTCTTGAATGGCGTCCATTTTGAAAATATCTTGTGCAGTGATAATGTAAGAAAATTGTGAGACAGATTTTATTGACTAAGTTTGTAAAAAGCAAGGATTTTACTGCTATGGTTAGTACATTAGTTTCCCATATAGTAACAACACTATTGTAATGTTTTATATATTAAAAATTATATTAAATTGGGAGACTTCACTAAAGCAATGTACTTATTGCACCTACCCACATTTGAAGTAGTCCTGGGAAGTATATAGGCTTTATCTTTAACATCATCTTTAGGGACACTTCAGTTCATAGGAGTTCCTAAGCTAGCTACGTCCATGTAATGCTTCCATGTTTTACCAGTTTATTACGCAATCTAATGGGTGGCTACTTCAATGTCAAACTCCAGTGGCAAACTCTAAAATTCTCTCAGCGGTAGGCAATTGCAGCCCGAGAATCATTCTTCCCGTCAGTTGTTGGTTCTTATAGAACATTACATTATCGGTATGAGCAACTGGTCGAGTAACTTGCCGAATTATTCATGGATGAGCACGATGCATTTACACATTCTTGTGTATTCATTCAACGTAGATCTTTTTAACATGGATGACGTACATAGGTCTGTTTGCCACACATTTTTGTCTACTTGATATTTATACACTCAAAAATGCTTATTTGGGGATGTGAAGCGCCCCGGCACTAGATGCAGTGACGACCTGGTAAGACATGCAGGAAGTCGATAGATGCAGATGGCTCAGAACCGTGCTTTGTGGCATTCTTTGGGGAAGGCCTATGCTCAGCAGCGGACTTGTGAAGGGCTGTAATCATAATGATGATGACGAAATATTCATTTTCATTAATATGTATTTAAAAGTGATTTTTAAATCCCATATCATGGGTTTTCGTTAATAAAATTCTACAAAAGTAGTAAATTCGTTACTCCAATTCATCACAGTAGGTACGTGTGTTCACTATTATTATTTTTAAATAATTTTACAAGAAAATAAAGTTTAAAAGTTCACAGATCAAGCGAATAATGATAAGTATATAAACAGTGATACGAATAAATACAACAATTCCTTTCACTCATGCCTAAAAGCTGACATCGAGGGCCGAGTAGCGAGAACACCCGAACGAGGCGTTTACATGCTCGTACTCGTGCCTACTTGTCTGTGTTTGATGAGTATCTTAACATTCTTATAGGGTTATTCGACTGTCTTTTTGCAACTTACTCGTATGCTGGACTTTGTTGGTTACTGTTTTTCAACTTCGGCTGAAGCTTCGCTATTACTTTTTTTTTGACTTTGACTTTCCTGTTGGTCTAGTGGTTAGTGACCCTGACTGCTATGCCGGAGGTCGTGGGTTCGATTCCCATCCAGGACAAATGTTTGTGTGATGAGCATGATCATTTGTTCTGTGTCTGGGTGTAATTTATCTATAATATTTATGTATTTAGAAATATATAAGTATGTTTATCAGTTGTCTCTAGTACCCATAACACAAGCTCTGTTTAGCTTGGGACTAGATGGCGTTGTGTGATAGTTGTGGAATATTATATTATATTATTATTATATTATATTATAGGATAGGATGACAAACAAGCATAGAGTCCACCCGATGGTAAGTGGTTGCTGTGGGCCATAGATAACTACATCTATCTTTGATTACGAATCAAAATGCAGATGCGTTGTCATCTGTGAGGACTTAGGTGGAATACCTCGTTTCCAGTAAAAAAGGTCTCCAGTTCTCTACACTCACCATAAGAAACACAGTAGCATTATGCTACTATTTCACGTTGGTATTCTATGAGAGTGTGGTCCTTCCCGGTCGAGCCGACCCATTCATGCTACAACTATACTACTAATATAACTGCAGCATGGCTCTACCAAATAAATACCTACTTACTATAGAACCAATAATTCAATAAACTCTTTTATAACATTCGGAGCTATTTTAGCAACTGACTTCTGCGTACAGGAACAGGCCTTGAAAAGGGTGCAAGTGGGGCCCGAAGTATCCTAATCGTCGAAAAGCTAGGTACAGGAGAAAAGTCTACAAATTTATGAGCTTACCAAACGGCAAGGAAGAAAACACAAAAGAGAAAGGATAGTGTTTGGCATAATCTATATTTTACATATAAGCAAGTGCTTAACTAGAATCCTACCTGGTGGTAAGTGGGAATGAAACCCTAGAAGGTAAATCGCAATGTATAGATTCCTGTTAAACCCTGGCATCAGAGATGAATCTTCATGATTTATCTATGAAAAAGGTGTTTCTTGTAACTTTTTTTAATAACTCTGACCATCATAAGAATCTATATTATTCGGTAACTTTTTTCAACAATTCATTATAGCGTATCTAAATTTCACTGCTAAAATAGGCCTCTCTTAAAAATTACATTTTTAAGAGGGGTAATCCGTGATTCGCTAGAAATTCTCTGCCCGGAGTGGAAAGGAAGTTGGCGGTGTTCCCTCGTGTCTTGAAAGTTGTTGCTCATGCGTTTGCGCACACTATTATTACTCGTGCACTATAATCGCGTGCTGCACGGACTTTTCTCCGTTGAGACTTGTCGCTTTGGCCGAGATTGGGTTGGGCTAAAAAGTATTATTAATACTTCGTGATACAGTTGATTATTTAACTGATGAAGGTTTT
Organism: Parnassius smintheus behrii; assembly: GCA_036936625.1. Taxonomy (NCBI): domain Eukaryota; kingdom Metazoa; phylum Arthropoda; class Insecta; order Lepidoptera; family Papilionidae; genus Parnassius; species Parnassius smintheus. Next base: position 55,123,171 of record JAUPFT010000007.1, read on the forward strand.
CGTTTGTTTCAGATTGTAAAACTCAGTCATGAACCAATCCTCAACTCAAACTACTGTAAAATCAAAATAGTTGAAAAATGTAAGAGCACCTGTCTAAGAGTTATATTGATCATGATCTTTCGACGAGGTACCTGCAAGAACTTTGCTATTAGCATCATACAGATCATTACTATCATCTGTCAAGGTAAGGCCAGAGTTTGAATCTCACTTTTCACCCTATATAAAGTACGCGCATAAAGGCTATGCCGTTGGGCAAGGTCGCATAACCTTATTTTTAGTCCCATGGTTGTAGATTCTAATATTATGTAAAATCCCAGACAGCTATCATGGTTTCTGATTGATGGTATAACCATGTATTTAACCATTGTAGCCTGTCAAAAGTCCATTACTGAACATAGGCCTTCCCAAATTATCTCATAGGATTTTTATTTGCCATAGTCGCCACGTTTGACAGGCGGATTGCTAACCGCATTTTTGTTTTTATTTTTTACTTGTTATTATAAATACACCGCTGTCCATCTCCTGGTTTGTTTCTCTCTGTCACCTCTTACGACATCCACGGGACGATATGGGTTAGTTGATATTTTACACCGCCACTAAATGTTGAATCTATCGTTATCACATCTACATCTATCCTCGATTAAGAACCAAAATGCAGATGCGTTGTCACCCCTGAGATGTAAAATGAAATGACTCGTTTCCAGTAAAAGGGTTCTCCGGTTTTCTACACTTCTTGTATTTTGTGGAGCATGATTCTTCCAGGATCGAGCCGACTCTTTCGTGATGTAATTACAATATGCCTACAGCATGGCTTCACTATCTATAAACAAGTATGCCTCTACTATAAGTAAGACTAACCCGCCATCTTCTGATAACAACACTATACTACGATGGATAATTAAGGAGAACAGAGAGGCCCATGGCAACTGTCGACTTTTACTGACTGAAGAAGAAGATAAATATATGAATATACTTTACAAAACTCCGTACAAACACTCGTCAGCTGAACGGCTCAAAGCAAGCAGGCTCACATGTTACTGCTTTTATATGTTTTGCAGTTCAAAATAAATAAAAAAATTGTGATTGTAATTGTGCACACACGTACGAATTGAAATTTATTTACTACATATCATTCTCCTTTTATTTTTATTTTCATAATTATGTAGGTTATATAATAGTATACTCATGCCTTCTCCGCGATGTCAACCCGCGGCCCGTCCTCGGTCTACTCAGATGCCTACTCAGGTTCCGATATGGAGACCGAGACGCAGACCCCGCTCATGCCTGAAGACGAAGGCTTCGCCCTCGTCCAGGGCAAAAAGTGTAAGCGCACTTCTCCAAAAAAGGTAGCCGAGACTAACTTGGCACCCCCGTGCCCTACCGCCACTCCGGCGAAAAAGCCAACTACTGCGGCGCGTGCTCAACCCCCAAAACCTGCGGCTTAGTCCGCAGCGATCGGGCCTCCTGCTGAACGTAGGGAAAAGCCGCCGCGACTCATCATTATTTAGGACGAGACAAAATGGAACAACCAATACAAATTTCAAATTGGTTGATCACTAGAAAAATATACTGCCTAAAGGTACGAAATGCCGGACAGGGCATGCTCATGTTTGTTAACTCAACCGAGGAATTCCGCAGCGTGACTACTCGCCTGCGCGTCTAAGAAAATTCTTTCCACACCTGTGCCCTACCAGAGGAGCGTCATCTTCGTGTGGTTGTTCGAGGACTCCCTAGGGAACTCGACACCACACACATCTTTGACGACCTTAAGGCGCAAAACTACCCGGTCCGTGAAGTGCACAGATTGCACCACCAGATTGACAAGAATTGTTTTCTTGACCTATGCCTTGTCATCCTGAACTTATCTACGGAAGGAAAGGAGATTTTAAATGTGCTGCATAGCTGCAATCTAGCCGAGATTGTTGTAGAAGCCCCATAATAGAGGCATCGTTGGTCAATGCCACCAATGCCAACTGTACGGCCACTCGACTAGAAATCGTTACGCCAGGCCTAGGTGCGTTAAGTGCCTAGGTGACCACGGCACTACCAACTGCACCCTCACGCCTGAGACGACAGAACCTCCAAGCTGCTTTAATCGTTTCTGTTGTGGGTATTTGTATTATTGTATTCGTAGGTAGTTATGCAAAGGAATAAATCAGTTGTTGTCTTGCTAACAAACGTGTATTATTGCAAGCACTACATGGTGTCAGGTATGGGGTGCGAACCACACGCAATTAATTGAAAACACAACAGTTTCATTAATCAATGATTTGCAGCGGAGAGGGTCACCCAGCGAACTATCGCGGCTGTTCCAAAGCGCCGCGACGCAAACAGCACGGAGGTAAAAGCTGTCCTAGATGTGTGGATCAGCCCAGTGTATCGCGCTCTCGGCTGCCTCCCCCCAAACCCACTCCATCTTCGGTGCCAGCTTCAACGCCCCAAGCTACCACCAAACCCGCCCCCAACGTTGGGGTCTCCACGCAAGGTGGTAGCACTCCCACGCCTCCCGCGCCGAAAGCCAACGCGTGGGTAAAGTCACCAGCACTTGTCGCCTCATAGCCAATGCCGCCTTCTCAGGCCCCCAAACCCAAGCCTGTCCCCCAAGGCTCATCTTCTTTCGCATATTCTGACTTCTTTCTAGTTTGCGGCTTCATCAACAACATAAAGACGGCTGAATTATCCTCCTTGGCCCGCAAACTCTGCGGAGATACCACCCCTCAAGACAATATAGGTTTAATCGATGCAATCTGGTCTTTCCAGTTCGTCTAAATACCCTAACAAAAACAATAATGACAGTACAACAGTTAGATAGACTTAAACCACGCTCTCTGACTGTCGCGTTTTTTAACACCAACGGGCTCAGAGACCAAAAAGACGAGATCGCGCTCTTCCTGCGCAACCACGTTGTAGACGTTATGCTAGTGCAAGAGGCAATCTTGAAACCTAGCCATCGCGATCCCAAAATGCAAATTACGCAGTTGTTAGAAATGATAGGTACACCGGCCCTTTAGGCGGCACCTTGATCTACTACAAGAGGTCCTTGCACTGCGTACCGATCGAGGCTCCTCTGTTAACTAACATATAAGTCTCTGTATGTAAAAAGCTATGTCCGACCATCTGCCACTTACCATCGTTTTGGTATACCAACCGACAATGAAGCGTATAATAGAATCTGACATTTTGGAATTGGTAAACCTAGGTAGGCCCCAGTGTCGTAATTGCTGGAGACCTCAATAGTAAGCATTCCTCCTGGAATACGCTTACACACAACCCTAATAGTAATGCATTGTTCGAGCTTATGGACCGACTAAGCTTCGATGCTATCGTGGCTGAGACTCCAACCCGTTACCCATTCACTACGAGATATCGACCGGACATCCTTTACATAGCGTTATTCAAAGATGTCTGTATGTCATTAGCATCCGTAAAGGCAATTCTAGAGCTCAAATCGGAACATAGACCAGTCCTTCTACAGTTGGGCCAATCCGCAGGTGAGTTCCTTCAGACCAAAACCACTGTAGACTGGCATAAGCTCGAGGTCAAACTCGAGTCTACGACTTCCCAGCGATTAGACACGACCTATCGGCCCACCTCACCTCAACAGTTGAAGAATGCTCTCCAAAGGTTCGCGTGTCGAGCAATCGATGCCTGAAGTTTCCGAGTGGCATACGACAACTGATCAGAGCGAAAAACGTGGCCGTTAGATAATACGATCACTACCGCACATTAGAAAATAAAATTAGACTGCGCAACCTTTAAAACGAGGTAAACAGAATATAAACAGGACAAGTGGGACACTCTGCAGGAAGATATTAAGCCATCTGATACTGCCTTCTGGCAGTCGACCCGAGCTCTGAAAGCAGAAAAATCTCCGAAAAAGCCAAATGCCTCACGGACAGTTTAGAGAGTCAATGCACTCCTTCTAGCGAACCGAAGAGGTCGAAGCGGAGGTCGAGCGTAGGGCCACGCTACCATCTGCAGGTCCCTTAGATCCTGTAACTGTTGACGGAATCACGACCGTTATTATTATTATTTTTATATTTAAAAAGAAGTAAATAGCAGTAGTGTAATTATGTATCATAATTTCATTGATGCCAACGGGGATCGAATCCAGGTTCGCGTGCTGTGAAATTTAGAGTTTGGTGGCTGCTAAATAAATTAACATGCTTAAAGTATTATTAACCTTACCATGGAGACGCATGTCTTAAGCGTTATGTAACATTATAACTTTAACGATAAAGGAGAAATTTCCATCGTTTGCGACTTCGTTCTGTTGTTAACCCAATGGGAAACATCACATTCTCGTTAATTTTTGAAACGCTGAACATCATAAACGAAACTGTTAATAGGGTTACTCACTTTTCGAAATTATTAGATAACTTTTCAAATATAACAAGCCTCAATGGGCGCAGACTCTTAATGAAGACAATATTTTAGAGGGTCTCAAACTTAGAGTAATTAAATCTCGCTTCCCACATCTTGAGGCGCATGTCTTTGAACAATCACCAACTGTGATATTTGTGGTGACAATCACTTCAAATGTAGGATTCAATTTAATAGGCTTAAAACTATTCTATTTGAGAAAATTTGTTATGCTCAAATGTAATTTAATTTGGTATCAAGATATAATAGTCAAAGTTTACGGATTAAATATCTTAAAGTCTGTTATAATTATCGAGTAATGGTGTCCATTTCATGCTGTGGTGTCCGCTTCTGTAGCCTTCTTTGTGTCCATGACCTGCAGTAGCCACCTACCACCAGGTAGAATATTAGTTCTTTTATTTTAATTTATTAAACTTATTTTGTAAAAAATGGTTATTATAATATTAAGGAATTTATGGATAATAATAATCACTGAAAATGAGTTGATGGCTACTAAGCTATTTCTAATGTGTTTTGTGTTGTTAATTGTGTGATGAATTGATTGTAAGCTGTTATATTTAAAGAGATTCCCGTTGAGTTTCTTGGTGGTTCTCTCCCAAGAGAGAGGAATTTTTCCAAACCAGTGGTAATTAACAAAATAATGCCTTTCAATAAGTATTATTTATGATTTGTAGAAACACTTCTGTTTCTGTTCTTTAGCACATTAGTTTTATTAAAATAAAAACATTGAAACCTTATCCAAATTGGTTTACGCATTACGCAAAATATCGTGCACAAACGCACGGACTAATATACAAAAAAATTTCGACAAAAATAGTATGACGAAAAGAATCAATGTGGACTTAAATGCAACCTCTTACATATTTTATAGCCAATTTACTCACGGCGTTGTCTTTCAAAGCAAAAACAAGTCTCTTAAAATGCAATTTTTGTTAAATTTAAATCGAAAGCCCCTGTAAAAGTAGAAGGAAAAACCAATTTTAAAGAGGCATTTAATAGCCAATTAAGCTGAAAAATGTATATGAGAATATAATATTTTAGACACATGCCTCAACTGGGCAGACGTAGATGCCCAGTGTAAGCAAACGAGTGATTACTGTAAGTAAGGCAGACGAGTCTGTCGCATTACCCCAAAAGCGTGGTGGTTATTTAAATGTTGAACATAGAATATAATGTCAAAAACTTTAAATGTCAAATAATAAAGAGGTACGCTACAGCTGTATGGATCGATGGATGCATCTAGCTTAGGACCGTGGTATGTGATATTACTTGGGTGAGGTCTATGTTATACAATAGATATATTATTCAATTAAACAAAAAAGAAAGAATTATTTATAAATATCTACATAGAATAAAAAAGTTTTTGTTTCTGTTTCTATATCCCTAACCGCATTGTTGCCTGTATCATCAGTGCTTTCACAACGTATGAATCTCTTTTATTTGTAAAAAAAATGTATTTTTTCTTATTTTGCGGTTCATTAATCATTTAAAATTGTAAATAAGTCCATCCACCTCAAATATAGAACCCAAGCGTACAATAGGAATCACGTTCTTTGAAAAAATATTTATAAGAAATTTTTTTCTTTCATTTTACCTTTAAGAAACTTTTCAACCTTTGACAAGATATGAATAAAGCTTTCATTAATACCGGTACCACGTTGTTGCTTAAAATTATGTCGAAATTGGGATATACTCTGATGAGTTTTCAAATTCATCGAACTAATTATTTAGCGACGTAACCTGCTTCTTTGTAAGTTAAGCTCGTTCTTGTAATATCAAGTAAGAACGTGAACATTTCTATCTCAGCATTCTTTCACTCCGGACTCTTTAGGTAATGTTTAAAGTACACTATGTAAGTTAGAACACTTGTAGAAGAATTATTAATAAATGAGGATAACATATGATAACGCGAAACAATTGTTTGTGAGTAGGCATGAGTTGAATATATCAAAAATGTTGAATATTACAAAATGTAACACACAAAAAAACGGTTTTAACAAAAACGTACAATCGAAGTGACTAAAAACGAAACACAGCTAACGTAACTTCTTATACCGTAAAGTCATATCAATTCCGTTCTGCGACGAAGCAACGTAACAATGAACCTACTAAATATTCGCCGCCTCCCTTTCAACTGATAACTCTGCCAGTTGTGAAATATAGACAAGTGAATACTGGCCGAATTCGGCCGCGTTTATTTTTTAGCTGTTTATCTGTAGAAACGGTAATCAAATTAGGCTTCATATTGATATCTGAACACGATTTTTCCAATTGATATGAAAACTTCATATCGGTTATGTATATATTCATATCCGTTACCATAAAAATCTCATAATGCCCATGTCTATTTGGAAGTCATACTTTTTTGTGGGAATTAAACCTACCGAAAAACTACTGTAAGTTATTAATAGTTTAGTTCTTAATCGAGGAGTTGCGAAAAACACTGGCTATGTGATTAATCAATCAATTAGTTATAAAATTAATATTAATAAATTAATTGAAAATGCACTTACCTACAAATTTAAATTCAATGAAATGCGTAAACAATTACTGATTTTATAATTTTATTTACAATCAATCAATCAATTGCAATAAAAAAAAATGTGGTGTCAAAGATGATGGTGGCAATAAAGTATATTAATCACATAACATCAAGTGGCCTACAAGTCCATTACCAAGTAAATTTCATTTGAGTCGCATTGTATTGACTCCGATCCTGATTTTTTAAATCTGACTTATACAAAATTATTCTTCTCCAGCCTTTAAAAGACCTCGAGATCTTGATGCTTGCTTCATATATTAAATTCACGATTGTACACTACTATCAATAAAATGTCAAGAAAAGCAAAAACTGAACGTGTAGTGGCGGTTTAATTACATCCACTACCACAGAGGAAGACAATCAAGGAGGAGGCAGAGGGAAAAAACCTAATTCTTCCTAATTCCTAAGCATGGCAACCATGGCAAATGTCCCTTCTATTATTTCATTCATGTGGGAGGCCTAATTTTTTATAGAATATGAGAGACGAACCAGCGCACAGTCCAGCTGATGGTAAGTGGATGCTGTGGCCCATAAACATCTAGATCTCTTGGTGGGGCCGTAAGCCCCTGGTTAGATTCCGGGATGAATGACCACAAAATTATGGTTGCGCGAATGACTAAATGTATTGCGGGTTGAACAATTAGGGGGACTGTATCAGCGTAGATTGTTATAAACCAAAACAAAATGGTAGACGCGCCACGTGGCAGTCTTTGGACAAATATACTTGCTATAAATTTAATCTAAAACATTAGCCGACACGACGGAAACATTAGTTGCTGCGTGAAAGGGAACAACAAATTAAAAACAGCTCAAGATTAAGGAACAGGCACTTATCTGGGGTAGCTGCTAGTGGCCTCTCTCTGAGGCCTTGAGGCGACAAAACTGCGATGCAACTGAACGAGCGGCGGCGGCGTACGTCCTTTTACCTCTTCAGCCATCTCCACCTTCATCTAAGCGGTGCGTGCCTCCCATTAGAGAGAGAAAATAAGGCCACTAATGTTGACCCCCCATTTAGGCAGTCCCATGCGGGAAGGGAGGGAAAATGAGGAGAGGTTCTACCGGCTAATTGAACTAACAAAACTAAATACGAGGGTGTGTTTCGGCGCTACAATCTATCCTCGATTAAGAATCAAAATGCAGATGTGTTGCCACTCCTGAGGACTAAGATAGAATGCCTCGTTTCCAGTAAAAGGGTCTCCGGTTCTCTACATTCGTCATATAAGACACAACAGCATTTAACTGCCCTTTTATGAGTAACGGTAAAGCAAAAACAATCACATATAAAGTTTAAATTAACAAACTTTCCTAATCTGAACCAAGTCTAGAGTTCAATGTCAATCATCGAGTGATTATTAAGACATTCTTCGATAAAAGTTCATATCAAAGTAATTTACAACGATGCTTAAGCATCATTAACAGCGATATCCCTTACAAAGCGCCCCATCACTTGGCGACTTTATCCGAACTTCGCAAAGTTGTTTAATAAAGGACTTTTGCCTGTCATTACAAACACTTCTAACTTTCGATTTTACGGTTGATTAAAAATATTAATCTGCGTCTCAGTCACAACAAAATACGAAATCTTTGTCAACGAAGTATGATTTTGTGAAGTTAATTTTAATACAGATTTTTTTAATTAACGTACAATTGTGAAGTCATGGATATGTTTAATATTTGCTTATCACGTAAAATCTTATTTGACAGGTTTTGCTCACCACGAGATGAAGTAAAGACCTTGTAAGAGATGCAATAAGTCGATAGTGTTGGCCCAGGACTGTGCTTTGTGATGTTCCTCGGGGGAGGCCCGTGTTTGGTAGTGCACTTGTGATAAGCTATAACGATGATGATGAAGATAATGTTTAAGATTACACGGCGTCGTGGCGCAGAGAATTGCAGCGCCGTGGGTTCTGGGTTCATATTCCGCATGGAACAAGTATTTGTGTGGTATAGATACGATTCGTTTCCAGCGTACAATATCAGCTTAACGCTGCTATGTTTCGTATGGTGAGAGTAGAAAACTGGAGAGCCTTTATATTGGCAACGAGGAATTCCATCTTAGTCCTCCAAAGTCTAGTAAACCACCCACAAAATGAAAAAAATATATAGAATAAAATGATGACAGGTTTCGGAAAAGAAATCTTTCTATTTATTAATAATTCGTATATTATAATAATATACATATATACGTAAACTCAAACACCTATTACCTAGTGGGGTAAGAAGAGACCACGGACTTCCTTTGGGCAGGATCATGATACACTTCTCTTGCATAGATACACATCCTTAATTAATTTCATATAATTCTTGAAAAAAATCAAAAACGTACAGTTTTAGATGAGATGATTTCGTCGGTTTTTAATCGGGATAAAATCGGTTTTTAATTCGAGATATAAATTTCCGTTGTCTTTCTCGGATATACCGTTTGGGCAAAGCGTGACAATAACAGATCTGTTAAAAATGTATTCTTCATATTATGTCTTGCCACTCGCATTTTCTCTCCACGTGAAGTAAATTCATAAAAATAATTATTTAACTCTAATAAAGTCCACTGCTGAACATGCAATTCCAAGAAACACGGTCTAGAGCTACTTTCCTATATTTCTTACCAGGGCGTCACTCCATCTAGTGTAGGACCACACTACACTTTAACGATTTCTTAAATTTACGCGAACACATTGAATAAAACCACTTAAACAGATTTTATCGCGTATAATTAACTTATTTCACACGTCAAAGTGACCGAGTGAAGCCGGCCACAGTTGAGCGTGTGCCTGCTATACTACCGTATGTCAGAGGAGTCACAGACAAGGTTGGTCATACCTTAAAGCGAGCTTCCATTAAAACATACTACAAGCTGCTGAAGAAGATTAGGTACTCAATTTTTACCAACCATCAAGTGTAATATCCCGCCGTGACCATGGGTAATGTAAAGCACCCGAAACGCCGGAAATTAAAAATAAGTTAAAAAAAATAAGTTAATTAAACGCGATAAAATCCGTATAAGTAGTTTTATTCAATACCCTACACTTTGTTTATTTTTAGATACAAACGGCGGACTTAATGTCATATGGCATTTTCTACCAGCCAACCGGAAAGTTAGTCGGAGATGTGTGTACTGCAGTGGGCTAAGATGAAACCTAAAATTGATAAATTTCACATACCCCCCCCCCCCCCAAACATCACACACACATACACTCATAGCTCAAACTTAATTATATATACATATATATACATACATACACATACATATAAACATATATATACATACACACATATACACACGTATATACATACATATACAATAGATATAATAGATTAAATGCTATAGATTATTTATACATTTATGTGTCAGATGAACCCAAATAATGTTCCTTTACCTTTGTTTTAAAAATCCACTTGTTGGGGGATTTTATTATTGCTAGGGGAAGCGCATTCCAGAGTCTTACAGCTGTAACAACGAAAGAGTTTGAGAGGAAACCAGTACGGTGAGAGGGAGTATGGAGCACGAGATTGTTACGAGAGCGAAGATTGCAATCATGGGAAGAACCCAGGTATTGAAACTTACATTTCAAATACTCTGGTGCCAATGGATCGTTAAGAATAGTGAACAGAGTGCTAAGAATTCTAAGGCTCCTGCGTTGGGGGATATTTAACCATTTAAGTTGCGAGCGATAGAAAGAGACGTGGTCATACTTTCGAAGACTGTAAATGAAACGGATACAGTTGTTGAGAAGCCGATCCAATTTATTGACCAAGTATTTGTCTGCATCTAAGTAACACACATCAGCATAGTCAAACATAGGAAGAATTAGCGATTGAATTAGAAGTTTCTTCGTACAAGGCGGTAAGATATTTTTATATCTGTACAATTTTCTCAAAGTAGTATAAACTTTACGGCTAACTTCCTCAACATGACTGCACCAAGTAAGTGAACAATCCAAGGTTAATCCCAAGTCCCTAACATGGGAGCTGTAAGGAATTACCTCGCCATTATAAATCAGAGGATCGAACGATGTGTGATTAAGTTTACCTAATTGACTTGCACTGCCTTAGACTATAGCTTGGCATTTGCTTGGATTAACAGCAACCCCATACCTTCTTGACCAATTAAGAATCCAGTTAAGATCGGAGTTAATCACGGTTACAGCATTATTTATGGAAGTAGCATCGGCATGAGCATATAGTTGCAAGTCGTCGGCATACATATGGTAGGAAGAACGAAAATTACAAGTGATCATGTTAATAAATATAGAGAAAAGTAAAGGAGAGAGAATTCCACCTTGCGGAACACCAGTGGTTAATTCACCCCAATCGGACACCATACCATCGACCCGAATCGCCTGCTGGCGACCACGAAGATAGGAGGAGACCCAATTCCGTGCTGATAAGGAAAAACCTATGTAAGACAAGATGGCGATGACAATATCATGGTCAACGGTATTAAAGGAGTTAGAAAAATCTATTAAAACTAACACCGTCAACTTTCCAAACTCCATGCCATCACGCACATCCTCTGTTATTTTTAAAAGTGCCGTTGTGGTGCTATGTCCAGGTCGAAATCCTGATTGGTGTTGATTCAGTAAGTTGCTTTTGGTTAAGTGAGTTTGTATCTGTTTGAGCGCTACAGCTTCTAAGACTTTTGACAAAAACGGCAAAATCGATAAAGGATGGAAGTGATTGAGAGCACTGGGCATAGAGATTTTTGGAAGAGGAAGAACAAAAGCCTTCTGCCAGCATAACGGAAACTTCCCAGTAAGCAATGAGCGGTTTATAATGGAGGTTAAAATTTGTACAATATGATCTGAAACATATGATATCATGGTTCTTCCTATGTTGTCATGACCTACTGCCTTTGATTTAAGTTTTTGTAATACTTTTAAAATATCCTTCTCAGTGACAGCAGAAAAAGAGAAAGAATCAGTATGCGGGGATGACATGGAAGTAATATCCGAAATAGTTTTCATTTTAATATGAGATGGGAGACAAGCCGCTGTAGAAAAGTGAGCATTGAGATCATTTAATGAGAAAATATCTGAGATTACTTGTTTTTTAGTTTTACTGAGACCATGAGAGTGAATGAACTTCCATGTCTCCGATTGCGATGAATTAATTAGGAAATCATGAAAATATCAGCGTTTAGCAGACCTCACCACCTGATTGCAGCGATTCCTAGACTTTTTGAAGGCCTCCCCGTTCTGTACAGTACGGCAAGATTTATATGTGACAAAAGCTCTGTTGCGCCTGTTCATTGCCAGGCGTACGTCGCTAGTGATCCACGGTACTGATGGACGTTTGATTTTAACCTCGCGTTCTGGCGCATGTGTATTGAAAATGTAATAATTTCGAATTAAACTCAATAACCATATCATTAATTGAGTCAGTATTTAACACTGGAGACCAATCAATGGCGGACACATCATTAATTAAGTTATCTATATTTAATCGAGCATAGCTGCGTAACTTTATTGTATGAGGGATATGTTTAGGTGGTTTTAATTTATATGAAAGAAATAACAAGTCATGGTTCGAAAAACCAGGAGCCGGGTACTGACCATAACTCGCAACTTTATTAGAAGATGTAATAATTAAATCGATCCAAGAATCCGCGGTAGAAAAATTCGAGTGAGTAGCTTTAAGGGGGAGAATGGAGAGGTTGACCGAGTTTATGATGGATCGTAACTTTCGAGAATTAGAGGAGTTTTTTAACAGGTCTGTGTTGAAATCACCCATAATGACTTGATGTGTGTACTCAGAGCAGATGTTATCTAGGATAGATTCCAAAGTGGAAAAATAATTAATAGGGGGAGGAGAGTAAACGACTCCAAGAATAGCTTTGGCCCCTTTTAAATTAATTTCAAGAAACATATACTTCATGTCATTAGCCTGTTGATCAAAAGTGGATATTACTTTGAAGGTTATATCACTACGTAGGTAAATAGCGACTCCACCTCCACGCCTTAAAATTCGGTCCTGTCGTACCAGTAGAAAGCCTGGTAGACCATATGATGTAGAACATAGGTTAGGTTTTAACCAGGTCTCGGACACTAGTATAGCATGGACGAGATCAGCTGAGAAAGTAGCCAATAATTCAGTATAATGACATGGAATACTTTGCGCATTTATATGACATATATTAAGATTAGAGTGAACAAAGTTAATAAATGTATCAGAAATTTGTTGCCTTAGGGCGACCTGAAAGTTATAATCATCATCATCGGAGTGAAAAGACGAGCTCATATCACTTGATGACACAAAAACTTCATCATCAGGCATAGTAATTTGAGATAAATATCATATACCTAAGACAAATATTTACAAAAATAATGAGATATATAATGCTAGAATATAATTTATATGTATAATATAAGGTACTATTCTATCACACCACCTTTCCTCAAGTTGACTGATAGTTACAAAGCAGAAAACACGAAAAATTCAATTTTACATAAAAAAACGAACATGGCAAAAGATAACACAAGCTGGATACAAGTATTCCAAGTAATATTTAACAACAACTAATGCAAAATTTCATTAAGGTATACAACAATGTAAGTAAGGCTTAATGGTCCACATACCTTTGCCTTAACCATAATCTGTCACTGCCATTCAAGTGACCAAAATATTATGACAGAATCAATGAATCAAGAAAGTAACAAGAGCGATAGTCAAAATTGCAAAAAGAAAATAATAAAAAATTAACCATAACTACTTAATTAAAACAAAATTGCTAGATCAAACCACTAAACTTACTTATTACTACTTCCACTACTACTTTCAAGATTACAAAACTACACTTATAGTGGTGTATTAATGATCTCATTGCAATTAACTATTACAACTGTATGATGAATTGTATGACCAGTCCACTGAACAATATAAAATGTAATATAATATTATCGTAGCTTATTCTAGTATTAATCAAGATTATCATAACAGTGTACCTTAAACTTAATTAAAACTTAATTAAAAAGTAGTATGAAAAATTAAAAGAGAAACTTACAACAGTAGGAAATTATTATCAACATATCAGATAAAATTCAAAACAAGTCTGAATGTTTTCAAAAATATGCAAAGATCTCACAAAATTATTTGTAACATCCAGTTGCTATAAATTTAAGATAAATACTATGTAAGGTTATTGGCCATAAATGTGAATTGGGATTGAAAGTGAGTAAAACTTATAAACATTTCATCAATACAGTTAAAAGAAAAGAAAAAAAAATACACAAAACATGGACTATTTACAATGCCATTAGGGTAATATTATTACATTTTAATATCAACAACAATAACAACTATCTTAGAGTTATTTGTATTATGAAGTGGGACAAAAGTATATGCATATAAAGTGCATTGTAAGGATTCATTTATTAGTGTCAATAATAAGAAGTGGATTTCACGTTTCAAAAAACTGTATCTTAGAAGTATACCAAGTAGATGAGAAGTGTAGTAAGTAGAAACTTATTGGAACATACATCTTCCACTCATGTATATTAATGTAATACACATGTTTATCACAAACGGCCATTGCATTAGGCAACAGAAAACTAGCAAAAATGACACTATGCTCACAGAAAAAAAATTCACTTTCTTGATGCAATGCGGCGAGATTTCTTTACATCAACATCCAACAGAGGAGTACCAGATGGTTTGCGCCGACCAGGCTCGATCTGATGGCCATCACAGGAACTGCTATGCTGGACTAATTTATTGGTGACATTTTTCACAGTGACATCAATGCTTTTAGCATTCACTGAGGTAGAAGACATATTTGACGAGGGGAATTTATCTATCGATGCCATAAGCTTTACTTCTCACGAGTAAAACCTGGGGGCTTTGTATAAATTGAGCCATCAAATGTCCAAACATTTTTGAGACCGAAATGATTTCGGGCCTTCTTGTAAATTTCTTGCCGTGGTTTAGTTAAGAACTCTGAGACCACAATTCCTGATCCTTTTCAACTTCCACACTTCTGATTTAACATGTTGCTCATGAAACTTAACCAGCATGGGTTGAATATGCTCATCCTGTTTAGCTCCAAGGCGGTAGCAATGAGACAGTGAGGTACAGGATATATCAGCAATCCCAATTTTACTCTGAATAATATTTATAACCTGTTCTTGAAGGCTACACCCAGAGTATTCTGTAACTCCGTGAAACAGAAGTGAGCTTTGCCTATATCTCATGTTAATTTCATCTACTGCACCAATGCACTCACTTACTTGCTGCTTAAGTATTCCCAGCATTGAGGTAACAACTTCCTTAAATAATTGAAAATCGTATTTTAGTTGCCCTAAAGTAGGGTTTGATGATGTAGAAACATCCTTTAGTCGTGATTCAAAATCTGCCATTTTCACAGACCAGGTGCTTTCAAGGCCTTTTTGTAAGTCTTCTAAATTATTAATTTTTGCCATTACGGGTGCGTTTTTAATAGTTACAATAATGTTATGAAAGTTAGTGAAACATCAGAGGTTAAGTTGAGGGTTAGGTGGTATATCACTCAATACATTCTTTGACACATGAAAATATAATCTAGAATTGAGCACAAACTATTAATCAATGAATTAAAACACTTGGAACTATAATCACAATCCAAATTATATGTGAAAATTGTTTAAAACTGGTAAACAAAATTACCACCTGTTAATTGTTTCACGCCTACCTACATCTACCCTTATTTAGTAAATTGCGTAAACATAATTCATTATATGATAGTGCTGTTAATTTTTACTTAACTTAATACTAACTTAAATTATTGTGGTAGAGCCACGCTGCAGCTGTATAATGGTAGTAGCACGAATGAGTCAGCTTGAACGGGATAGAACCACACTCTTACAGAATACCAGCGTAAAATAGCAATTGAATTGGGGACCCTTTTTACTGGAAAGTACACATTCCGTCTCAGCTCTCAAGGGTGATAACGCATCTGAATTTCAATTGTTAATTGAGGATAGAGGTAGACGTCTATGGGCTACAGCATACCTTCACCTCTTATGCGTAGTGCGCTGTATGTCGTGACCTTTTTCTATAAAAACTAGTTTTTATGATATCATTGTGAGTATTATATTTACTTATTTCCCCTGAAATGTTTTCTTTTAATTCTTATGTCTTATTTTTTTCCAGTACTGACTGAGGAACCCCGATTTGCGGAACCTATCCCGAACGTGACTGTAGCGCTCGGAAGAGATGCAAGCCTACCGTGCGTTGTTGAACACCTTGGCACTTACAAAGTAAGTCTTGAAGAGTTAAAAAACAACAGTAATTAGACTCACGTAATAATTAGGTCTTTCGGACCGAATTTTGGTCACTGCAGCCATTCTAAATGAAAGCTAGCTATCTGCATAGGAGAGGATTATAGTGCCTGAGTGTATGCGCGAGCACAGGTGCACTCTGTATTCTCTCACTCTCATAGTTCGATGGCACGGTAATCCAACACGACTAAGGGGGGAAAAGGCGCAGGACCAATTTCCTGGCTATGGGCCGCTACAGAATTTTTTTTAGAAAACCCCAATAACTGATTTTGAGGTAACTGTGAACAAAATAGTATTATTTTTCTTGCTTTTAATTTATTTGTTAATAGTTCCTATTGTCCTGCTATTATTAATGAAATTGTATATTATTCTTTGTATAATATGCCTGCAATAACAAATTTAGATCAATTATTTCAATATAAAAACGTTCGGGTTCATATTATCACTGTTAAAATGTTCATACCAGCATCAAAGTTACATAATATAATACAGCTAGGTATATTATATACATTTTTGTGCAAGTTTAGTATTAACTGCGTCTCATATTATTATTATTTGTATTATTGTTGCATAGCACTAATTATATCTATAATGTTAGGTATTTATAGTTTTATATCTCAATATGTATCTACATTGTATGATAAATACTTAGTTAATTTAAGCCTTAATCAAAGATATCTTTTGTTCTTTTTCTCACACTTACATAATGGTTAAGCCGCAGAAACTAAAAGTTGGTTTTTTAAATCCCGGATCACTAGGTACGCATCATGATGAGTTCGTGGTAGCTATGGATCGTCTGAGAGTTGACGTGTTGGCTTTGAGTGAAACCTGGCTCAGGGCAGGTGAAGAAGGAAGGGCACCTCGTGTGCCTGGTTACCACCTGCGACATACTCCTAGGCCGGCAGAAGTTCGTTCTCGCGGTGGCGGTGTAGGTTTCTACATAAGACGTGGTTTACCAGTACGTAATCTACCCTACCGTATATCGCAGTCTGTAGAACAAATGTGGCTAAGCGCCAAAATCAATGGTAAAATTGTCATAATTGGCACTGCGTATTGACCACCTTGGCTTCAAGTGCAAAATTTCATTGATGGTCTTTCAGACACAATAAACACGTTCTCGTCGTATGATTATTTACTACTTCTTGGCGATTTTAACATCAACTACTTAGATAAATCCAACCGTAATACTAAAATATTAGATGAATTCATTTTAATAAATAATCTTAAACAATATGTTAACGAACCTACTCATTTCACAAGTAACAGCAAAACGTTGTTGGATCTAATACTTTCTAACATACCCCTAAACAAAGTAGAAGTGGATTACATACCTGATTTGAGCCATCATGCGTTTATATCATGCGAAGTCAATCTTACTACGCACAAATGTCCACCGCGACTTGTTTTTTATAGACCAATTAAAAACATAAATCCTGAACAATTTCATCGAGTTTTAAAGGGTATAAATTGGGAAAACATTGTGAATGTGCAAGATGTTAATGTTATGGTTGCTGAATTTAATTCAACCATATTATCTATATATAATCTGTTAGCTCCGATCAAAAAAGCCTATATTAAGGAACCAAAGATGTTTTATAGGTACAGATACCGTGTACGCGCGCCTAAAACGCTTCCATTTAAAAGGCGCCAATATTGGCGTATTCGTTCGATCGTTCCGCCATTACGCCAGCGACGTTCACTGCGAAAGTACATCACGCACCAGTGTTTTTAATTTCACAAAATGACTGTTTGTGCTGTGAAATCATGTAAAAATTACTCTTGGAAAAAAGATAAGGATAAGAACATCACTTTTCATAAGTAAATATACAATTTTCTGTTGTATTTCTTGATAAAATAATACGAGAGCTGAATGTCAATGCAAGTAAAAATACTGCGCAATAATATTCGAGTGTTGCCTACCGTATGAAATGTTTTTCCCTATTTTAATGTCATTAATAGATGTAAAGCAACTGTTGACAACGGATATTTATCCAAAGCAGCCGACACGCAACCGTTGTGAACCGGTTGTTAACCGGTTATTTGATCTAGTCATGAAACTGGATCGATGTATGAATTTAAAAAAAAAACATTTGCTGTCTCTTGGCCGAAGTTAACTTCGGCCAAGAGACAGCAAAGTCATTTTACTTAAGATTATAAAATAATTAATGTCTTCGTAAAAAGCGACAATATTTTGGGTTCTAAGGTACGAAAGTGTAGTACTCTATATATATTCAATAATAATAGATTATTTCAATATATGTTAGATATATAAATATCTACTGTGATTTTTTATTTATTTTTAACTCTTACATTAATTATATCTAGGTTTTATTACTTATTTCACTATTTTAGTGTGATTTTCGTACCTACATAAAACACATATAACCACCCATATCCCTTGTGTGTGTATATCCCCATTCACATACGTACGCAAATGCACACGCCTCGCACACATATTTTACACTCAGGTATGTCAATATGAATGAAATATAAAATCTCCCAAATTTTTGGGTAATCGATTCGCACTATTATTACCGAAGTCACGCACACTAATGCGGGCATGGTACGTAAGATATGCGCGTCTGGTGGTACTCACGCACACATGAATCAAAGAGTGGCGTCACTGTGAACCGTGCGATGTGTTAGCAACACGGTATCTGTACCTATAAAACATCTTTGTAAGGAACAATATCGTCCCTGGTTAACATATACGGTCAAATTAATGATGAGACTCCGTGATCGAGCACATTCAAGGGCACGTTTAACAAAAATAGATTCACATGTAAATTATTGTAAACAATTAAAAAAACAGGTCGTGACTGCTATTTATAATGAAAAGACCGCTTATTTTAACACGTACATTAATTGTAATATTAGAAACTCTAAAACGTTATGGACGCACTTACATCGTCAAATAAATATAAAAATAAACATAATACTTGTCTACCATACAATTTGTGTGACCCAAAAAAAATTAATAAACATTTCCTTGACGTTCCAGGCCAAAATTTTGCTTCTCAATCCGCTATCAACTACTTCAAAACCCATAAATTTAGCTCTAAAACTTTTGAATTTAAGGAAATAGATAGTAATACAGTTTTAAAAATTCTACATGATCTGAAGTCGAATGCCATTGGGTTGGATGAAATTTCACTGGAAATGCTGTTATCCACTCTCCCATACTCTTTAAATGTTATTACGGTAATTATGAATAGTTCTCTGAGAGCTAAGACATTTCCCAAACAATGGCAAGCTGCTTTAGTAACGCCGATTCCTAAGACAGATAATATTAGGAATTTTAAAGACCTGCGACCTGTTAGCGTATTACCCTGTTTGTCTAAAATCCAAGAGAAAGCTGTATATAATCAGTTAACTCATTATTTAGACCAAAATGAAATTCTACCGAGTGTACAGTCTGGCTTTAGGAAACGACATAGCACTACAACAGCTTTGGCCGATGTAGTGGATAATGTTCTAAGTGCTCGGGATTCCGGTATGGTTACAATTCTAGTTCTTCTGGACTATTCCCGTGCATTTGACACGTTAAATAGGGAGTTGTTACTCTCTAAATTAAACTACTATGGATTAAGCTCGGAAACTATAGATTGGTTTCGTAGCTATTTTAATGACCGTAGGCAAATTGTCGAAGTAATAGATGAACACGGCAATAAAATAACATCTGATTGCTGTGCTGTTACAAGAGGTGTTCCGCAGGGTTCAATACTTGGTCCCTTGATTTTTTCGCTGTATAGTGCTGATATCGTAAAACATATATTAAACTGTAGCTATCATATATATGCTGATGATATACAAGTGTATATTTCTTTCAAGCCAAATGAGAGTACTGTAGCCATACAAAAATTACATGAAGACCTAAATCGTATAGTCGACTGGTCTGAAGCAAATACATTAGTACTCAATCCTAATAAAACTAAATATATGCTACTTGGTACCAAAAAACAAATAAATAAAGTTTTGGCAAATCGTCCTTTAATTTCAATTAAAAATGTAAATATTGATCGAGTTACTGAGATTAGAAATTTGGGAATATTGATGGATGAGGCACTAAACTTCCAAAAACATATAATAAATAACGTTAAAAATTGTTTTTACAGACTAAAAGTTTTATACCAGATAAGGGATGTATTAAAGACGGAAGTCCGTATCAGATTATGTGAGTCCTTGATACTTTCCAAATTCAATTATGCAGATGCAGTAATAGGTCCTAGACTTCTCAACCGTTCAAAGAAACTTATACAGCGCGTACAAAATGCCTGTGCCCGTTTCTGTTTTAAAATACCTCCCCGTTCACATGTTACACCTTACATTAATAATGCGAAAATGCTCAAAATGGATTACCGGTGGCAGTTGCATTTTGCTACGCTGTTGTTTGGTTGTATAAAATACAGGACGCCGTCTTATCTCTATGAAAAATTGCGCTGGGCTCGAGACAACGTCTTAAAAAATGTAGTGACAAGAGCTTCAGCGTACGGGTTGCTTCTGCCTCAACACCGCACCGCTGCGTTTCGAGGCAGTTTTCGATATGCAGCAACCAAGTGTTGGAACAACTTGCCGCCGCCGTTCCGTAATATACAATCGATACATAGCTTCCGTCAAAAATTTAAATTGTTCCTCTTAGATCAGCAATCTCAAAGTCAAGTAGTGCAGATATTTTGATAGTATGTAATTTTATAAATAATGTATGAGCGTGTATGTATGTGTGCTTGTTTATATTTATGTATATATATGTACATATATATATATATATATATATATATATATATATATATATATATATATATATATATATATATATGTATATGTGTGTGTGTGTTTGAGTATGTATATATTATTTATTGAAATTATGTAATGAAGCGGTGTACTGCAGCTGGTTTGTGTATTTGTTTGTAGCTTAAACTTAATTACGTTCCTGAGTGAATTTCAATGCAACCTCTTACAGTATTAAGAATATTTTATAAGAATTATGACAATATTACAAGAAATAAATTTTTGTTATTATATTTGGTTTAACACAACAGAACTGCCCTCTGCATATAAAGAATATATAATATATGTATATATATTTTTATACTTATTTGTGTATTTTTATTTTAAATATATAAGGGTGCCACTGAAAATCAGGGTTGGGGTGTTGTACTTCTGATACATTCCAACATATCCTGAGTGGCTTTCCTTTTTGGAACAGAGCAGCATTAACGGGTGGATTGTCTTTGTAATACACCCTATGCATTACTCCTTATTATCCAGTTCTTTATTATTATTATTTTTTTCTTTTTTATATTATTGTTTGCTTTTTTTTGTTTTATCATATCTATAAACAAGGAGTGAATGTCCTGTTTCATGATTTCTATGTAAAATTGTTTTGTTGTTTTTGTTGTATGACTACTTAAATGTTATTTGTTTTATGTAATCCACTTGAGTGTGTTGCATGTGCAAATAAAATCTGTTTCTTTCTTTCTTTCTTGATTTTGGCTCGACTCGGGATTTCAAACCAGGATCTGCAACCACCTTTGCGTCCACTAGACCAAAGAGACAGTGGAATCACATAAATTATCATTGTTGAGTTTATGACAAAATTAATTATAACACGTATAATGTCTTATTAACAACCCTATCGATTAAAACAGTAATTTAAAACCTAAACCCAGCTGAGTGTAAAAAGTTTAATGAATAGAAACACATTTGAAACCTTATCACTATCACAACTAAGATGAGTTACAGAACAACGTAGACCTCATATGGTACTCGTAAAATCCATCACGCTCGTTAGACTATTGAGCTTGCCAAAGAAATAGGCAATAGACCTACATACATAAGGCACACGCACAAGCATAATTGTAAAGGAAGAAGCGTAATTTTTTTCGAGTGTATGTACTTATGTACATACACTCGAAAAAAATTACGCTTGTTCCAGGTCAGGCACTTAAAAACCTTTAATAATTGACACTTAATATTTACTTCCAAATCTTTAGGTTACTGTGTTTTAAAATGCAAAAAATTTTTATGTGGTAGAGCCATGCTGCAGATATATTATGGTTGCAGCACGAATGAGTCAGCTTGACCTGGGTACGAACACGCTTTCACAGACTAGCAGCGTAAGATAGCAGCTCATTTGTGTTTTTTTATGACGAGTGTAGAAAATCGGAAACCTTTTTAACTGGAAACAAGGTATTCTATCTTAGGGGCATTACCTCTGGGGTTACAACGTATATCTGCATTTGATTCATAATTAAGGGATAAGTGTTTGTCTATGGGCCACAGCATCCACTTACCATGAATTGGACTGTGTGCTTGTTTGTCACCACTATTCTATAAAAATGGTTTTATATTTGGTTAACATGCTTATATTTTCTGCCAGTGCAATGACGAGCACGTGATGAAATGAGGTAGTGGGTTCTCTTACGCCTCCACTAGACCATTCCCTTAGAGCCTACAAAAGTCCATCGCTAAACATAGGCTTCCTCATGGAGAGATTTCGTCAAAGTTGCCATGCTTGGCAAGCAGGTTAGCGTCCGCAGTGTTTTTATTATTTTGAGTAATAACTCAAAATAATAAAAACACTGCGGACGCTTCGCAGCAACATCTTCCTGATAATACCAAGAAGATGTTTCTGCCCATCTCCTGTTTCATTTTCCCTTTGTCTTCTCGTACGATACCCTCGGGACGATATGAGATAGTAGATATTCTTACACCACCATTACTAGTTTTGACACTAAACAACAAAAATAAATTTTAATAGAACTAATTATATTGCACGCTCTGGTTCAGCTTCGCTGTGTCAAATTCACCTTAAATTAATAGTTTTTGAGTAAAAGGTTGCCAACACGCCAGTGACATTTTCGCGCAAGAACGATCAAGGATTTCCTTTGTGCTTTAATCTAGCCTATTGTTTAAGCCTTTACTCTTTAGCATAGTCACTTCAGTGTTCTTACTTCGGTTGGCCAAGCATGAGTTTGCACCTGTAGCCATAGAACGAATAAGACCGTAAGGTTTAAAATCCAAGTTTTTGATACAGTTCGTAAAAGTTTCAAAAATATAAATCTATGTAATATTTACTCTTCATGACCAGTGTCGCGTCGACATATATTATGTAGCTGCAACGTAGTTTTAACACTCAAAATAATGCATGGTTTGTTGATAATTGCTAGGCGCTAGTAATTGCTCAGGTGCTATTAATGTGTACGAAACGCTATCACGTTACAATAGACATTTCTTTTAAGTTTATTGAGAAATTTCATTAAAATTTCTTTTATTTCTAACGTGTGATAGCGGTGTAAGTATCCACTTCTACAAATGCACTTGTGGATATTTAGGCGACTGAGGGAAGCACAACAGAAGAAGAACAGCAGCATGTTATCCTAAGTCTATTACTAAACATAAGCCTCCATTCATCCATACATTACAGCCTACAAAAGACCACTGCTGGACAAAGGTCCCCTCAATTTTTTCAAATGGGTGATATATAATATAGTCGCGCGCTTTGCAGGCTGGTGGAGAACCACAGATTTATGTTATTTTAAGTTGTAATTAATTGTTTGTATCAGGAAGCTACTGCTGTTCATCTTGTTTAATTTCTCTAAGTCACTTTTTGTCATGTCTAAGTGAATATGGGGAATATGGTATAGTTGATTCTCTAAAGCCGCCACTATGTTTTGAATGTTAATTATCATTACAGAAAGTGTTCACCGTAATTAAGACTAAAGCTAATCTACCAGACTAAACGAAAATTGAGTGACAATTTTACTTAAATATTGCATTTTGTTTCTCTCGTTTTCTTCGTGCTAACATTATCCGAATCCTTTGAAATAAAAATATCAGTACTTACCGTACTACTTTTTGTTCACTAATTGAAATGGAATGAAGGAATTAAATGACGTAATGTGTAAATAATGTAGTGTAATGCACACATTTTAAACACAGCTTGAATGTTCTGTATTGTGTTTGTTTGTTGTCATAATATTATACAAGATGAGTAATTTCCTCGTACTATTACCATAGTATTTATAGCAAAAACTATATAGGTCATAATGCCAATTTCCATTCGTATTTAACACAACTACAAACCTGATAACTATTTGCCTAACATTTTTGTAATTAATTTAGAACTGCCATAAAAATTCACAGTTATCAAAATTTCTAAATAATGCCTTAGAATATCATGTAGACAGTTATCGCTTTAAACAATTTTTTATCATAAAATCATGAAATACCCAAAAGAAAACGGTAAACAATATCGAGTTATTTGCTTCTTAATCTCTTTTATATAAACATACTTTGCTTCTTAAAATTACATTAAATGAGAAAAGTGGTCAATGGTAAAACAATAAATTATATAGCAATAACGGGTTTAGCTTTACAACGGTTGTGTTTTATACAGCTTTGAACGAAAATTCAAGATCGATTTCACTTAAATATCGCATTTTATTTCTCGAGTTTTCTCCATGCCAACATTATACGAATACTTTCACATAAAAAGTCAGAAAACCATTCCCATGCCATCTAACAGTAACAAAAATATTCGTCGCAAAAACCACAGAGCTAGTAAAGTGAAATTATAGATGTTCATATCATTGCCGCGTTCTTGTGCACAGAGTTATGTGTATAGGATTTAGAAATATTTACGAGATTCATTTTTTGGCGAATTTAATACCTACATACGTTGGAATAAGAAACTATTTATTGCCTTTGGATTCATCGCGTAAAATTTTACCGTTTTTTTTTTACGGTTTACAGCTCGGCATTGGAGTTATCGTAGCTAATCTAGTTATTCTTTTCCATTTACTTGAATCGTAAAATATCTTCATAAAAGCAAAATTCTTTTCCACGGACACTTAACAATATATTTTAACATTTCAATTTTAGTATAGTGTAAAATATTTGTAGAAAATTACTTGAATATGAATTTTGGAACTGTGATACGATTATATGTACAGATCCACAACTGCAGCAGAATATTGTTAGGCCTCCCATAAAATTGCCACAAATTATGGTTCTAATCCACCTGTTTGAATCTTCTTGCAATTCTTGCTAGGTCGTCACTCCTCTTGTGGGATACCGTCATTTAATACGGTTATCAGGTTTAGGCTTATATTTGAGAACCTTGCTAACCCATCTTTTATCACGTATCACTTTTTATACGTGGTAGAGCCATGCTGCAGTTATATTAGAAGTATAGTAGTAGTACGAATGGGTCGCCTCGACCGGGAAAGGATCACGCTCTCACAGAATACCAGCGTGAAATAGTAGCTTAATGCTGCTGTATTTCGTATGGTGAGTGTAGAGAACCGGAGACCCTTTTTACTGGAAACGAGGCATACCATCTTAGTCCTCACGGGTGACAACGCGTCTGCATTTTGATTCGTAATCGGGGATAGTTGTAGATGTCTATGGGCCACAGCAACCACTTACCATCAGGTGGACTGTGTGCTCGTTTGTCACCCTATCCTATAAAAAAATCAATAGGATCAGGCAGTATTTTGTGTAATATTAAATACCTATGTTATAACTAACAGGCAACGGCCCCTTTTACCGATGATGGCCCTTTTAGAGGCGAAACACATATTTTATTATTAACATAGTGTCTATTCCTTATACTGAATGATGTTTTTTACCAACTGGAAAACATAAGGGTATAACAGGTGAACGGAATAGAAGTCTGTGACACTAATATTTTACATTTTTTTATTTATTTTACATTAACATATTACGAAATTGATCCATAAATAAATACTACTAATTGGCAATAAACTTTGGGTAGTAAAAAAATAAGAACAACATTTTTTAACTAAGGAAATAATTCAATTAAAACTATCGAAATTAAAATAATACGTACCCTAATAATTAGTAAGTTTATTGATAAATCAATTTCATAATACGTTAGTGTAAAATATAAAAAATTGTAAATTATCAGTGACATAGGCTTTTATTCCGTTCACCAATTTTGGAAGACCCTTAAAACTAACTTAAGACCTACTATTCGTTAATGTAAGCTAATTACGTGAATGTTGGATAATTAATTTTAACATGATTAGCCCGTCGGTCGTAGGTTTTTCGAAGGCTGCATAGTTCGCTGAGCGACTTTTGCTACCTCATACTGGTAGCAGTGAAGGACCACTTCTTATTTCCATATACGCCACCACTAGCAGCACGTTTTTACAATCCTGCCACTATTTTTACGGGCCCCCACTAGTTGGAGTGGCAAGAATGACGAAATTGGAATAACGAAATGGTAAAACGTTCATCGAAATTGGAAGAAAGTGACCCACGAACCTGTTATGTGGCACTACTTGTTCAGCAGTGAACTTAAAAGAATGACATGAGTACCCTTAGTTTAATTTCATAATACCTGTAATTAATCTGGTAAAACTCGGCACAAACGTTGTCTTCATGGATATGATTAAGAACGAAATCATAACTTTTTGAATAACTTGTGACTTTGATTTCACGTAGGTTGAGATAAATAGTTCCTTTTATATGTACACTCGAGGAATTTAAAACAAGCGGTACAGTAAATTCAAATCAGCGTTTAATCATTTAATTGTTTTTCTTAACATCATCCTATCCAATTTGTAATTTTTGTGTGCTCATATAATAAGTACCTTGCAGCATCGTTTTCAATTACACTTGCGAAAACAGTTGAGTAACTCTCGCCAAGTATGAGAGGTAATATAATTTTCTTATCTATGAATGCTCCTTATTAATTCTCTTACTTCAATGTGTAAGTTATTCCAGGCAATGAAAACGTTATAGACTAATTCAGTTTTCCTTTGAATTAACTAAAGATATTTCAAGCGTTATTATATATTCACTGAATCCATACGTGCAGCGAAGAATCGAAAAGTGTAATTGCTGCTTCGAAATCGACTTGTAGTTCTTGTTTCAAAGTGCTTTTAAGAGTAAACCTGTTTAATTAAAACAATCCTATTAATAACTGAATTTATGTTTTTTTTCTTTGGAATGTTTGGTCTTCTTTCTCTCTTTAACTCCTTGGAGCGCTTCGAGCAGTCTGTACGAGAATACATTTGCTTTTGTGTATTATCTTTCTGTAAATAACTTAAGATAGATAGATTCCACGGTAGATGAAGTTGTTGTCCCTTATTTGTAGCCCACGCGCCGTCCTTCAATATTACATAATATTAAGAATTTCGTCTTCTTCCACTTTACACGGAAGAATAAAATCACGCAATTATTATTACAGGTAAAATGTTTCGAAAAATATTTCTTATTTTGATATTCGATATCATTTGAATATATTACTAAATCTGAAAATAGTTTTACTTTCGGAACATTTATAATTCATGTTTTACCTACACCTAAATTCAGTTTGTTCATTTCTTATTTCAGTCAGATATGTATCCTTCTTATGCTGATAGATCAATTTACCCTATGTAACTCAAAACTTCACTAATTTCTGTAGAAATTATAAATTTTGCTCTTATCGATTGTGAATAGCTTGCTTTAGTGTCGCTTTTCTATATTTTCACTTATTGATAGTGATCTTTTATAGTCTAGAGGTTTTTTTTTTTTTTTTTTATTTTATAGAAGAGGGGGCAAACGAGCATGCGGCTCACCTGATGTTAAGTGACTACCGCCGCCCATGATCAACCGCAACACCAGGAGAATTGCGGGTGCGTTGCCGGCCCTTTAGAAAGGAGTAAGCTCTTTTCTTGAAGGTCCCCAGGTCGTATCGGTCCGGAAAAATCGCCGATGATAAACTATTCCACAGAGAGGTTGTACGTGGAAGAAAACTCCTTGTGAAACGTACAGTGGTGGACCGCCAAGCATCCAGATGGTGTGGATGGTATCGGGACGTTTGCCGTGTCGTGCGTTCACGAAATTTGGCGGCTGGGATTAATCCGAACAATTCCTCAGAGCACTCCCCGTGATAGATGCGATAAAATACGCAAAGAGATGCAACATCTCTTCGCAACGCCAGTGAATCGAGCCGATCGGAAAGCACTCGGTCGTCGACGATTCGAGCCGCTCTGCGCTGGATGCGGTCAAGTGGAAGGAGCTGGTACTGGGGAGCCCCAGCCCAGAGATGGGAACAGTATTCCATGTGCGGCCGAACCTGCGCCTTGTAAAGTTGCAGGCGGTGTGCCGGCATGAAATACTGTCCCGCTCTGCTGAGCACGCCAAGCTTTTTAGAGGCCAGTTTGGCCTTCCCTTCCAAGTGACCACGAAACTGCACGTCACTCGATATGTCGACGCCGAGGATTCCGATACTGGCTGAGGCAACAAGGGGAGTGCCTTGAAACTGAGGGGATACGACAAGAGGTTAATAATTGTTTTAACCCGCTCCAATTCTGTGTTCTCCTAATCAGGCAGGATTCCTTTTCATCGATTTGGCACAATAATAGTTTTAGTTTTAGGGAAGAGCGAGTGCATTGTACCGCATGCTATAGTAGTCGCTTTTACGTAAGCGTAGAAGCAATCGCATATACAGTCCACTTTAGTTAATATCTCGCACAATAGGTTTAAGGTTCGACCGGGGAATTAGATTTTCGGCAGCCTTAGACACGTGGCTCCACCATTTTATGGTCACTTCGACAGGATTTGGACTGGGTTTAGTGGCCGTCCAACTATTTCTGGTCGAATTATTAAATTAATTATTTAGATAATGCACTCTAATTTATGGAATAGACTTAAATAGTGTTCGTTTAAATTTAAATTTTGATTAGGCACTCGCAAACAGAATTACTCGTTTTATAGCGCTCGTATTTGGTTAAATTTAAAGCTTATTAAATAATTGAAACAGTGTAATAGGAACCGTTTGATACGCTTACCCCACAATTTTGATAAAAATATTGAGTTTAGCGAACGACGCGTCGCCTCGACTCGCTGTGCAGGTGTTCGATTTAATTACGTAATACGGCATACCGAGTGTCCATCCTTTATTGTTTGTGCGTTGTGAGATTAATTGTGATTAATATAACTTTATTATAATAATTTAAAATGGCAGTTAGTGGAAGTGAAATTAAAATTAAAACGCTTTATGCTAAGAGGGACGTACTTTTTTCGCGTATGCAAAATATAAGTGATCATATAAAGAACATTAATATAGAAGCAGTGCGGGAAACCTTTTTTAATGAAATCGAAACGGTAGATTCGTTGCGGACAGATTACGAAAGAATATTAGACCAAATTAATCATTTGGAATTACAAATCGACCCGAAATACATAGTGAACTACCAACCGCTGCTGGCATTCGAAGATATGTTGTGTCGCGTGAAAAAAACTGCGAAATCCCTACAATCTCAAAACGAAGCAAAGCCGGAAATGCAGGTACGTCCACGTGACCCAATTAGGTTGCCGCCAATAGATATTCCGGTACTCAATGGTGATATTAAGACGTGGCCCTTCTTCTTCAGTAGTTTTCAAAACAATATACACAATAACCCATCGTTAACGGACGCTGAAAAATTATATTACTTAATTAGTAAACTTAGTGGCAGGGCACGGTCGATCTGCTCTGGTTTTACACCTACAGCAAACAATTACTTGTTAATATTCGAAACGCTTAAAACTAAATATGAAGATAGGAGAATGTTAGCTTCCGAATATTTGAACCAGATATTCGATCTTAAACCTATATCATCCGCGAACATCAACGGCTTAGAGCAGTTTCTAGATAAATTTGTGGCATCGGTGGCTGCACTTAAGAATTTGAAATTTTATGACCTTATGGACGTGGTGTTTCTCCATATTGCACTAAAGAAATTAGACCCCGACACCGTGCGTGCGTTTGAAATGGAGCATCGTAGCTCGGAGATGCCTTCCTTTCATTCATTAGCATCGTTCGTGCGAGATCAAATAAAGGTGATGCAGCGCTCTCCGAACGTTAAACAGGAGATTAAAAGGTGCGTCGACCGTAGACAGACTCAACCATCTAAAATAGCAGGGTCGTTAACTTACGTAACCGCTACGTCAACATCACTCCAGCATACTTGTATCGTATGTAAAGATAAACACGGTAATTTATATAATTGTGCAACTTTTCGTAAATATTCACCAAGCGAACGTTATAAATTAGTAAAGACAAACAACCTATGTTTGAACTGCTTAAGCGATAAGCATTTAGTTGCAAAATGCAATTCGAGTTCCGTATGTAGCAAGTGCGCCAGGAAACATCAGACGCTATTACATTTT
This sequence comes from Parnassius smintheus behrii, assembly GCA_036936625.1. NCBI lineage: Eukaryota > Metazoa > Arthropoda > Insecta > Lepidoptera > Papilionidae > Parnassius > Parnassius smintheus. The sequence goes on from JAUPFT010000007.1 coordinate 55,153,516, forward strand.
GAAAATAGCAACATAGCGGCGTCAAGTAAAGCGGACAAGGAATTCACCCCTACTAAGGTCAACGATTCTAGCGGTCGACCTGGTGATGTCGCTCTGTGCTCATTGGCAAATATGGGAGCACAACCTCCTTCAACCGTGTTACTGGGTACGGCACGTATTTTGGTTAGGGATTCGCGTGGAAACGAACAAAGCGTCCGTGCACTGCTGGACAGCGGAGCCCAAAATAGCTTTATAACGCGACAATGTTATCAGCGCTTAGGCTTAGTAATAAATAGGTCACTTTCATGTCCTGTAATTAAAGGCATCGGAGGTATTAGTAAAGCTACCCAGGGATATATAAATTTAAAATTTTATTCTCGGATAGATCGTAATGTTAACTTTGATATAAATGCACTAGTAGTAGATAGGGTCACTGAACGGTTGCCAACCGTTTCGGTTGACACCTCGGCATTGAGTGAATTTAAAAATTTGACTCTAGCGGACGACACTTACGCCGTTCCTGGAAACATAGACATGCTCATTGGAGCATCGCTTTTCCCTCATCTTTTGTTAAACAATAAGGTCAGGGGCAACTCCTCGCATACCGCGTCTTACGCACTGGAAACCGTATTGGGCTATGTGATCCTTGGCTCCGCCCCCATCATAGATAGTATTTCGGCAACCTCTTATTGTGGTATGGCTGTCGAACCGCTCGAGTCGTTAGTCCGCAAATTTTGGGAGATGGTGGAGGTGAACGTCCCACCCATAGCTAGCTCAGATGACAGGTTATGCGAGGAAATTTACGTCCGCACGACCGTTCGTGATCGTGACGGTAGATATAGTGTAGCGCTACCCTTTAAGGGAGATGTTTTATCTCTCGGCGATTCGCGTCAAATGGCGGAAAAACATTTCTACAGCTTGGAGCGTAGGATGCTCGCTTCACCCCAGTTAAAGGAAGCTTACGACGGCGTCATTAACGAATATATAAGAGAAGGTTACATATCACTTGTGGCTTCGAAATTAGATAACTACGAAGACACACCGTCGTATTTCATACCACACCACGGGGTCATTAGGGAGGACAAACTTACATCTAAGTTACGTGTAGTGCTCGACGCTAGTGCTAAAACTAGCACTCACCTGTCGCTTAACGATATCCTCTATAGTGGGCAAAATTTACAGGGCAGTTTATTTAATATAATAGCCAATTTTCGTTTGTTTAGTATAGCACTATCCGCCGATATTCGCCAGATGTTTCTTTGCATAGGGGTCCGTGAATGCGACCGTAGATTCCAACGCATTTTATATCGTTTCAACCCAAAGGAACCTCTAATGGTGTTTGAATTTAACCGCGTTTGTTTTGGGTTAAAGTCGAGCCCATTTCATGCGTTACGCACGGTGAGACAGCTCGCTCACGATGAAGGTCCCTCTTATCCTAAAGCTAAGAGGGCAATTGAGAGCGGATTATATATGGATGATTTTGTGTACTCGGTCGATAGCGTGGAGGAGGCAACCCTAACCACCGCCGAGGTTATAAGGCTCATGAAATCGGGTCAATTCGATCTTGTGAAGTGGACTAGTAATTCGCGTCCGGTTTTAGATACAATCCCACTATCACACCGTCTTTCGGCGATAAAGGAATTCGACGATTCTGATACACACAAGGTGCTCGGTCTGTGTTGGTCACCAGAGTCCGACGTGTATAGCCTTAAGGTAAATCCACCCGTAGAGAAATGCACAAAGCGCACAATACTGTCATGCGTTGCTAGATTATGGGATGTCATGGGTTTCGTAGCTCCGATGGTATTATACGCTAAGCTTTTGATTAAACAACTTTGGTTATTGGAATGCGACTGGGATGACTCGCCGCCTGACAGCATTGTTCGGTTGTAGCAGCGCTTTAGAGAGGAACTTCCTTTATTAAGAGAAATTAAAATACCGCGTCATATAAACGTAGATAGAAATAGCGTCATAACGGTCGTTGGGTTTGCAGACGCCAGCGAGAAGGCTTACGGGGACGTTGTATATTTCCACGTCCAGAATAATGGTAGAAATTCGATTAGCCTCATTAGTTCTAAGTCGAGAGTCTCACCCCGTAAGGTTGTCTCTCTGGCGCGCTTAGAGCTTTGCGCAATATTAGTACTCACCAAGCTTATTACCGCAGTTATCAGCGCATGTAGGGATAGAGTTCACATAGAAAGGATATTTGCCTTTTCCGACTCCACCGTCGCCTTATGCTGGGTTCATTCTTCACCCCACCGTTGGGATACGTTTGTCGCGAACCGAGTGGCCAAGATACAAGACGAGTTAGAAACGCGGAACTTTTATCACGTGTCCGGTACGGAAAACCCCGCCGATTGTCTATCCCGTGGACTCACTCCGATGCAAATAATGGACCACCCGCATTGGTTCCACGGACCTGCTTGGGTTCACTTGGATCCCTCGCAATGGCCGATAACCGATTTCGAACCTTCGTCAGTGTCACAACCACCGGAAGAGAAGAGACACGCTCTAGTGGCGAACGTTTCGAGCGAGGTTTCTCCAATCATTGCCTTGGCGAACCGCTTGTCCTCTTGGTCGAAGTTATTGCGTAGCGTAATTTACGTTTGTCGATTCGCGAAGCTTTTACCGCGACGTTCGTATGTCTTAGCATCCGATTACAACTATGCCGAGTCGCTAGTATTACGTGAACTTCAACTTGCGCACTTCTCTGAAGAAATTAGAAGATTACAATCGAATAGAACTTGTAGTCGCGCCTTTCAACGCCTTAAGCCATTTTTACAGGATGGGATTGTAAGGGTAGGTGGACGCTTGTCCAACTCGCAATTGAGTTTCGACCAACGGCACCCTATTGTTTTACCGCGTAAAGACCATATCATGAACTTATTAGTCGATTACCATCATAAATTGAACTCGCACGCTGGCCCCGACTTGTTGATGTCGATTTTGCGTCAGAATTATTGGATTCTTTCTGCACGTAGTTTAATACGCAATCGGGTGCACAGATGTATAGCTTGCTTTCGGGCACGCCCCAAGCCGTCATTTCCGGAAATGGCGGAACTTAGATCTTGTAGAGTAATACAATCAGTAAAGCCCTTCACGCACACCGGGTCTGATTTCGCTGGTCCGTTTAAGGTCACGCTCACTCGCGGGCGTGGTATAAGATCCACAAAGGCTTACGTCTGCATTTTCGTATGTCTAACTACTCGAGCGGTGCATATAGAACTCGTTGGTGATCTAAGCACAGCAGGCTTTATGGGTGCATTTAAAAGATTTCTTTCCCGCCGTGGCCCTGTAAGTAGATTGTATTCGGATAACGGTACGAACTACGTCGGTGCAAAACGTATTCTATCGGAACTACATGAGCTCTTAGCTAGCAAGTATTATAATTCGGAGTTCGCTCACATTCTAGCCGAGAACCGCATTGAGTGGTCTCTGAACGTCCCAGCCGCGAGTCATTTTGGGGGCAATTGGGAGACTAATATCATGAGTCTAAAGAGTCATTTATACCGAGTAATAGGAGATCAAATTTTGTCCTTCGAAGAGCTAAGTACGGTGCTCGCTCAAATTGAATGCGTAATGAATAGTCGCCCACTTTGTCGTACGTTGTCTAGTGACCCCTCGGAACCGCTGGCTCTAACTCCAGCACATTTTTTGAATTTAACGCCTTTAAAGTATTTGCCAGCCGCAGATATGGATGAGAACAGACTTAGCATTTCCGCACGCCACAAATTATTAGATCGGTTTGTGCAATCGTTTTGGAAACGATGGAGGATGGAATACTTGCATACTTTGCAGTCTCGGCAAAAATGGAACACAGCAACTGAGCCTTTAGCTGTAGGAACTGTAGTTGTGCTCACCAAAGAGAATACGCCGCCTCTCCACTGGCCGTTAGGAATTGTCGAGGAGGTCTTTCCCGGTTCCGACGGAATAATTAGGATAGCCCGCGTTAAGACCACGGTTGGGTCTTACCTGCGTCCTGTTGTCCGTTTGTGCCCCCTGCCTCTTCCATAATTTAAATTAGCTTTCTAGATTAAAATTGTAGTTGAATTTAGGTAATCTTAGCGTTAGTTAGTTATTTTGTTAGTTGATTTTAGCTCTAGTTGTTTTAGTTAATTTTGAAGGAAATCCTTCAAGGGCGGGGGAGATGGTTGCGGGGAAACCCATTCGTATTTATTTTATATTGGACGGTAGGTGCCAAGTCGCTTATTCCTTTCCGAAACGATATCATTCATACCCTCCTATCGACACATCGGGGTGGTGGAGTGGGAGGGGCAAGAAGATGATTCTAGAATGTCACGTAATCATCGGAACCGAGGATATATAAGGCACGCGCGACCGATGCGCGACCTCTTCCCGTCGCAGTCGTCGTTGAAACCACACCGCTGGTAGTAACTGCTTTAGCCTGGAAGCAGTCGAGCTCCAGGAAACCCGCCTCACCTCGTGTGAGATATAGTCGCGCACCGCCTCGCCCCAGAGTGTCTGTCCAGAAGAAGTTCCGGAAGTCGCCGCTATAGTGCTCTACAGGATAGAAGAAACCCCGGTGAGTCAATATTCCTTTAATTACTGCCTGATTAATATAATTATTTCGGAAAGGAATAAGCGACTTGGCACCTACCGTCCAATATAAAATAAATACGAATGGGTTTCCGCGCAACCATATTTAAATATGCACCTATCAAAACCGATGGCATATATTTTATCGATATAAGAATGGTAAGTTTAGTCAAGTCAGTAAGGTAGGTAAGTCAAGTAAGGTAAGGTTTTAAGTAGTTTCTGCAACTTCTAACCAAGAAGGCTACAAACGTGCTGTCACCTCTGAGGCTCAATCGTACATCGCGTACGTTGTATCTCACGACTTCTTGAGGATGGTGGTATATTCCTTCGTTTGCACCACATGAAAATAATACCTAGGCCAGTGAAAATACACAGTGTCGAAGACGCACAACGCCTGGCACTTATATCGTCAATCCATCTCAAGCGGGACGACTAAAGCTTATCCTCTCTACAATGGTTGATACCTAGGTCAAGCCTTGGACTGACGATTGACCAGTTAGTAAAAGCTTATGATGAATAAGAAAATTTCAGTATGCTTTGTAATCAATGATTTTAATTGATTTTGGCATTACAGCATTGCTTAAAGGCATCATAATATAAACTATTACCCGCTCAGACAAAAGATGAGAAAGATTGTAGTAAAATGTAGTGTCAGAGACATGGGGGTAATTACAAAAGAATCAGGCATGGAAACCAATTAGTCTTCGTCCATAAAATAAATGATGGTTTGGCGCTCGTTTGTATTGGAACTTGTAATTGCTCGGTTATTTTAATCATATACTCGTAGTCTCAGTCGAAGGTGGAAAAGATCTCAGGAGGTTGTGTACGTTCAGAGCGGTCAAATGTATATATATATATATATATATATATATATATATATATATATATATATATATATATATATATATATATATATATATATATATATATATATATATATATATATATATATATATATATGAGATGAAAAAAAATATCATAATAAAAATACTATGAAAAATAAAAATACGATGAAAACTATTTTTATTTTATTGAATAAAATACACAAACTGTAGTTACATATAGTTAGAAAATTAAAAGTAAATAGTTGATCTAAAATGCAATCTAAATGGTAGACCACAAATCATCGCAAAAGAACACTATTCCTATCAAGAATAATTCGTGAGGCTAACGAAATAAAAAAAAACATTCTTATTACAATTGAGAAGATGGATGGGTAAAAATAACATTAAATCTAAGCTTACCACTGCATGCAGATTCTGTAAGCTTGTTTTGTGTAGGTTGAACTAAAAATTAATATATATTACATCGCTAGCTAGTCGAGACGTCAAACACTACAGAGATCCCCGTAACCAAGGGTTCTATAAAGAACCGAAACGTCGAGAACCAAATATAAATTAAATTAAATGCGATGAAATACAATAGTACAATTACTTTTATTATACACAAATCAAAAGACTGTACACAGCGTTATAGTATTACTGCACTTTGAGAGAGCCGAAGCAAAAAGGAAGCATGAAATAAAAATTAATTTAATTAATATTAAGAAAAATATGCAAATTTATTTGAAATCTACAAAGGCTACTATTGAACATGCCTAGATCAACATTACTATGAAAAAGGAAGTGTTTTTCGTGGAAGCGCGTCTAGCCTTAATATAATCAAAACTTGGCCTTAAGATAATCAAATCAAAAATTGTCTCCTCGAAGATAATCATTGGATCTTAAAAAACTAAATTTTTTAACATCCACCACATTTTTAATATCCTTAAAAAACTTTAAAAACTTTAGAGTCGAATGATGAAAGACGACGCTATTAACTCTGAAATGACAAATTAACCTACAGTTCACCTGGTGGTAATTAGCACCTTTTTACATGGGGAAATGCTTACGCATACCTGCCTTACGGAGGCAAGGACAGGTTATGCCGGAATGACAAATTAAAGCTTCCTCGTGTTTCACCTTCCCCGCATAGTGGCAGTGCTACGGGAACGTTTACTTGGACATGTACGTCTATCAGACGTGCTCGAAAATTCCAACAATAACCTAATATAATAGAAATTGAATCAATATTACTATCCTAAAGTCCTAAATGTAAACATTAATAATACAATCAGTAATAATTATTTCTTTTTCTTTACTGTCTTTATTATGTTTTTATTAAACTTAATAATATTATTACATCCCCTTACCTCCTGCGTTCCAGCCAATTGCGATGTGACGCTCTCAGGCAACGAAGGGTCCCTAGGGAAATCTGCTCGGGCAACTCGTCAGTTTCCAGATTCCCTATTGACGCCGAAATGTGGGTGTATTCGGTTAAAGACAAGTCAATTACGCATGTTTGTAACAGAGAACGGCATTCAGGTAAATTAAGTTTTATTCAGCAGAATCGAAGAATAGAATTTTGTATTTATACAGTGAAGACATTCATTATAAACATGAAAATAACTCTTACATCTGCTTTTGAGATTCATAAATTTTAATCTCCGGAGAAGGACTACGCTCGCGCTTAATACCAGCGTGAAATAGCAGCAATATGCTTTAGCTTGTGTTCTATATGGTAAGCGAGATGATGTACTTTTTACCATTTTACCATTTTAAGTTTACTGATCAGTAGATTGAGCTTTGATAACTTTGTTGCTGATTTTAAAAACGCAGAGAAACTCATTGTATAAACCTATCTATAAATAGCTGAATGTCTTGTGTGTGCCTTGTGCGCAAAGTGCGTAGGTATGTTCTACTAGCGCCAACAAGTTTTGTCGAGTGGAATCATATCTGACATTGTTGAATCATGTCTGTACTGTATTTAACATATAATGATATAAAAAGTACACAGCTAGAAAGATAAATGAGTGTTTAACTTAATATATTTTTTAAACGATTAATTGCTATTTTTACATTAAATAAATGGTTTTAGTGGCTTGTGGTGTCGATTTATCAAGTGTGCGTTGCGGCGTAAACGCAATGACTTTATAAAATATCAGTTGTTCAACTTTCTTAATATTTCTTCATCTATCATATGGAACTCAGAAGTCATGGAATATAAATGGCTATTTGATTTTGTTTTGATTAGTTATAATTAATAATTTTGGGTTGAAAAAATCTGAAATATTCGGTTCTTGTATTAATATATTTTAGTAAATACAGATCCACTTTGACTCAGTGCGGGCCCGGGCTTAGCCGCCATCGTAAGTGGGTCGTTGGTTTACAGCGGCTCGTGATGAAAAATGTCGATCGCTGAAATAAATACAAAATATTATTATTATTTCATAATCGGGGATTTTCATTACAATAAATTGTTTCGCTAGAAGTACGTAGGATTTATATATAAAAATACTTAAACGTCTTGGACTTAATTGAGTGACCTAGTTCAATTCTATATTAAAAAATTGGTTAAATATGACTATTTATAGGAGAGGGGGCAAACGAGCATAAGGCTCACCTGATGGTAAGTGATTATCGCCGCCCATGAACAGCTGCATCACCAGTGAGATTGCAGATATTTGTCACCGTATCCTATAAAAAAATCTCCACCTACGAGAAATCAAAGTCACAAGTTACTCAAAAAGTTATGATTTCATTCTTACTCATATCCGTGAAGACAACGTTTGTGCCAAGATGTAGTTGACTAAATGAAAAACCTTTTCAAACCAAATGAATTTGATGAGAAAAAGAAATTATTAACGAGTCAGCTAAAAAAGACTAGTTTTTACGACAATGCCTTCTTATTTTTTACAAAACGTTACCTCTACAATAGGATTTTCTCCTGTGTCGCAGAGGCAGTTTACGTACATAAATAGTACAAGAATAAACATCCAGACCCGGAACAATTACTTGTAGGCCATACAACTACTTGTTCCGTGCGGGATTCGAGCCCGCAGCCTTCAGCGCTATTACTCATTGCTAAGCTACTGGCCCACGGAGCTGTCAGTGCCGTCATGTCTGAGTACAAATACCAAAAAAAAAATTAAAGTAATATTAAAGTCGATTTCTGATTTTTGATCGACCTAAAATAATTTTGTTAAGTTTTTTCAATTAACAATAATAAAAAAATGAATCTCAATAATTATAACAGTAAAATATAAGAAAACTATTTTCTATTATTGATTGAGATTTTTTTCCACATTTTTCATTTTGCAAACTTTTTTTTAATGATGTTTGACATAAAATTATCGGAAAATTAAAAGTAACAGTAACAAGGTTGTTTGTGAAAACTTGTGTGTATTTAAATACTTAAAAAATTGACGTATAATATAAGCGCTTAAAGCATGCACATTTAGATTTATCAAAAGTTTTTTTTAATGGCCGAGCCAATATTTCTCGGGAAAACGTCTCCGAGTGCCGGGACAAACTTGTGTCTGAAGTAGAGTCTTTGCTGAACAGAGTCTCGGATTGGGGACGACTAAATCTAGTCCAATTTAACCCCCGGAAGACACAAGTTTGCGCGTTAACCGCTAAAAAGAACCCCTTTGTCGTATCCCCTCAGTTTCAAGGCACTCCCCTTGTTGCCTCAGCCAGAATCGGAATCCTCGGCGTCGACATATCGAGTGACGTGCAGTTTCGTGGTCACTTGGAAGGGAAGGCCAAATTGGCCTCTAAAAAGCTTGGCATGCTCAGCAGAGCGGGACAGTTTTTCATGCCGGCACACCGCCTGCAACTTTACAAGGCGCAGGTTCGGCCGCACATGGAATACTGTTCCCATCTCTGGGCTGGGGCTCCCCAGTACCAGCTCCTTCCACTTGACTGCATCCAGCGCAGAGCGGCTCGAATCGTCGACGACCGAGTGCTTTCCGATCGGCTCGATTCACTGGCGCTGCGAAGAGATGTTGCATCTCTTTGCGTATTTTATCGCATCTATCACGGGGAGTGCTCTGAGGAATTGTTCGGATTAATCCCAGCCGCTAAATTTCGTGAACGCACTACACGGCAAACGTCCCGATACCATCCACACCATCTGGATGCTTGGCGGTCCACCACTGTACGTTTCACAAGGAGTTTTCTTCCACGTACAACCTCTCTGTGGAATAGTTTACCACCGGCGATTTTTCCGGACCGATACGACCTGGGAACCTTCAAGAAAAGAGCTTACTCCTTTCTAAAGGGCCGGCAACGCACCCGCAATTCTCCTGGTGTTGCGGTTGATCATGGGCGGCGATAGTCACTTAACATCAGGTGAGCCGCATGCTCGTTTGCTCCCTCTTCTATAAAAAAAAAATGTTACCATCAATCAATGATCGCGTCTTGATTTTGTGCTGTAATTTTATTCTCACTGTTACTGCCTTGTTAGTCTTCTGGTCGTGAGTGTCATGTCGTCCCCTGTTCAAATCCCGGGTCAGGCTAATACCTGTTAAAGTTTTCTGTCAAGAAATTATCAGCAGCAGTTCGGAGTCAGTAATTGAGCAGTTTTTCATCCCAGCTTCTGAGAAAGCACGTAAAGCCGTCGGTCTTGCACCGGATCTCTCTTCGATCGTGTCGAACAGCCATTATTCCATCGGACTTTAAGAGTGAGGCAATTCAGACACTTACGGACGGGATTGGCCACCGTAACTAAAATTTGGTCTGAACTCCTATTATTCTTATTATGTTTGAGTTAAGGATATCAAAATAAATTAGCCAAAAACCGCTTAAAACAATGGTGTATTTTAATTATTTCAAGGAGCACTTTCTGGACTTTCTTAGTTATCACTGGTGGGAGGACTCACATTATGCGTAGGAGTCTGGGTTTGTAGATATCTACCTCTTACCTATTTTTGTTTTTACCTCTTCTATAATTGTCGTACTGCCGTGATCCAGTCTGAAGGGTATACAGGCTATGAGGTATTCCGTTGTAGAGTATTCCATATATTTATTCATCAGACGTGACAACGCATTCTTTGTTGCGGTGGTATTGGGACGGCGGAGGAAGAGATGTCATGGTATTGCAAGATGTCGTTCGCCCTACCCACCACCGCCAAATCTTGGTTGACAGCGAGTCAGATCCGCCTGAGGGGTTAGGAAGGCTAGCGCTTCCGAGTGCTTGTTTTTTCTGGCTCCACGGCCTCCGTACCTTAAAATGGGGGTACACTGCACAAGTGAAGTTGGAGGCCTCGGAAAAAGGCACACCTTGGGTTCTGGTGCTCCTTTTATGAAAAGGAGAGGGAGGAGTAGTGGCCCTCACCAAAAAGGGAGCCGAAGTGGGGCAGCCGGCTGCGGTGAGGACGCAAATGTTGGCGAAAACATTCCCGTAGCACTGCCACTATGCAGCGTGGGGTGAAACACAATGAAGTTTTAGTCATTCCGGCATAACCTGTCCTTGATTCCGTAAGGCGGATATGCGTAAGCATTTCCCTATGAAAAAAGTTACTATGTGTAATAATAGCTACGTACGACCTGATAAAGTGTACGTTTATTTATATTATATATTTTTTGTATGTATATTTGTATGTGTATTTGTATCGACGACTCCGTAGCACAGTGGCTTAGCAATGAGTGGCTGCGCTGGGGGTCGCGGGTTCGAATCTCGCATGGATCAAATATTTGTATGGCCTACAAATAGTTGTTCCGGGTCTCGATGTTTGTCCTTGTGCAATTTATGTTTGTAAACTGCCCCTACGATACAAGAGAAAATCTTAGTGTAGGGGTAACGTTTTTAAAAACAAAATAAAAAAAATTGTTATTATAGTTTATAATATACATTATATGATCACTGCCATCAATAAACGTACATCACTACCGGAAATGTTTTCACTACGAGGGTGGATTGAAAAGTACTCGGCCTAAGCAAGAAAATAAACACATACTAAATCAGTTATATTTTTATTTTTCTACATAATCACCATCAAGTTCAATACACTTTTGCCACCTCCTCTTCCAAGCATTTAGACCGTTGAAAAAAAATGATTCTTCCTTAGAGTCAAAATATGCGTCTACAGCTGCTTTGACCTCATCGTTTGTCGAAAATCTTTGACTTCCCAAGTGCTTTTTTAGGTTAGGGATCAGAAAGAAGTCTGATGGTGCCAGATCAGGTGAATACGGCGGATGCGGTAACAGTTCAAAGCCACAGTTGTGAATTTCAGTGATTGACTGTACTGACGTGTGAACACGGGCGTTATCTTGATGAAACAGGACTTTTCTTCTGAGCATTCCTCGACGTTTTTCTTTTATTTCCTCTCGTAAACGACGTAGTAAGGTGCAGTAGTAATCAGAGTTTATAGTCTGACCCCTTTCAAGATAATCAATCATAATCACACCTTTCGAGTCCCAGAATACTGAAGCCATCACCTTATTTGCCGACAAAATCAACTTAGCCTTTTTAGGGGGTGGTGAACCAGGTCTTCTCTACTGTTTTGATTGTTGTTTTGTTTCCGGTGTACAGTAATGAACCCATGTTTCGTCCATAGTAACAAAACGATTCAAAAAATCATCTGCATCGGCTTCAAATAACTCCAAACAGTCGCGTGAAATAGTCAATCGCGTCCTTTTTTGTTCAACTGAAAGCAGTCGCGGAACCCACCTCGCAGACACCTTGTGGAAACCCAACTCGTTGACAATGATGTTTTGAGTTCGTTCATAAGAGATGCCTATAATCTCGGCTATCTCTCTAATTTTTAATCTGCGGTCTCCCTTTATTAAATCAAGTACTTTTTGAATATTTTCGTCAGTAGTTAACGTCGAAGGCCTTCCAGAGCGGGGTTCATCTTTCACACTCTCTCTACCACGCTTAAATTCTGCTATCCATTTTTTGACGGATGAATATGACAGAGCACAATCGCCTAATGTACTGACCATGTCATCATGGATGGCTTTTGATGATAGCCCCTTCTTATGGAGGTACTTAATGACGGCACGCTGCTCGATTTGCTCCATTCGCGGAAATTATGTCCGATTACTTTGTTAATAAATTTATAAAATCACAACTAATTATCGCACACGTTTCGAACTTCACACAATGAACTAGTCTAAACTGAACTAAATAATGTGGGTAGATTTGATTTTTAGAATTGAATGGATCTGTGTTAGGCCGAGTACTTTTCAATCCACCTAGGTAGATAAAACACATCAATTACAATTATAGCCTACCAAAATTCCACCGCTGAACAACGGCTACTCCAATAGTAGGGATAATTGCCATAGTTGCCACGCTTGGCAAGTAAGTTGGCAGCCGCAGTTTTTTATTTCAGTTTCCCTCTGTCGCTTCTAACGACCCATGGGACGTAAACAAATAGGAGATTTTCTAACACCGCTTTTTGCCGTGGTGACACCCCAGTAAATATTGGAGACGTATAACGTTGACCTACCTATTTCTGCAGAATTCTTCAGGCTGATTACATATATATACTTATTAATGTAGTTAGGTATTACTCAGATTTTTTTTTAATTTTATAATATTTTTTTTAAGTTTTCTTAGTTATATAAAATTCATCTTTTTCGAGCTAACAATTAATATTTATGTAAATCATATAGGTATTAAAAGTATGATTTACAAACCATAGTAGCTCAATAAAGAGAAGCGATTCATTTCTCTATTACTTTTATTTAGTCAGGAGACCCAATTAACTTATTCATGAATACGCCGGCCAGCGGCGTGTGTTGTCGCTTAGATAATAATTAGAGATTCAGAGATTACGCCGCTATTACAATCTCGGCCAACTTCTATCGCTCCGCTTTATATTGCAAATTATTGAACTAATCTGTGACATTGTTCTAATATGATTTTTGCAACTATACGTATATATAAGTCACGGGTAAATCAGAACCTTTATTTCGTAGTTTCGTAAATTATATAAGGTATGATAATTTCATTCGTGTATATAAATTCTAATAAAGATTAGATTTATAAAAGTTGTTAAGTCCCTTTCGATAAAGAGCTTTTTCAATGACCAATTTCAACTACCAGACGTTCGGCTGTTCTCCACTCGTTCTAGTCGATATACCCCGTATTTAATCCAAGCAGTTTCTTTCGTCGTATTTGAGTACAGCACAGGTAGTGGGATAATTTTGCCAACATCTGTCCTTCTATCCGATGATTTTTTATATAATAAGAGTGACAAACGAACACACAGGCCACCTGATGGTGTGTGGGTGCCGTGACCCATAGACCTGTACCAATTCTTGAATAAGAATCAAAATGCAGATGCGTTGTCACCCAGTAGCAAAAAACCAGCAGTAAAAAGGATCTCCTCTACACTCGCCATACGAAACATGAAGCTGGTATTTTACGCTTGTATTCTGTGAGGGCGTAGTGTTTCCCCAGTTGAGCCGGCCCATTCGCGCCATTACCACAATATTGTCGTAACACAACAACCCAATATCCAAACATAAAAACAAAATATAAAAACTCCAGGAAGTCCACCAGCTGCTGATAAGTGACCTAACCATGCGAAGGAGGTTACATGAATTTGATCTTCATGCTCAAAGAGCGCTACGTGTTCCAGCATTGCGACGTGGCAATCGCGGCTGGCGGCTTCCGTGGGCTTGGGAGCATTTACCATGAAGTGCCGAACAATGGTCTTTGGTGCTGTTCAGAAATGAGTTCTGGTTTGGGTTTCATCCGAATTAGCCGTCTATGACACCTTCATGAGGTCAACTCATATTAAGGCGCGACAATCAGATCAGTGTAGGCAGAAATTCGTCTTGGCGGACGAACCCAGCTCGTTTGTATCTAAGGTAGTAGAGCCTGTTATTGTATTACACAGAATTCAAAAGGGCAAGGAATTTCTACTCATGCAAACGACGCGGCTGGTGTTGGCCGCTCTCCGAGACCACGATATTCAAGTTTTGGATTGGTCTGCACAGTCGCCCGACTTAAATCCTATGGTGCATGCCTGAGACATGTTGCAACGAAATTACTTTGAGAGATTTCCCGCCAAATTTGACGACGGAACAACAGCTTTACGAACACTTGCAAAGAACATGGTACCTCATACCGCAGCAAGACATTGACAATTTAATTTTAAGTATAAACAATCGATGTCGATGTGTAATTAATGTAAGAGGTGGCAACACTGATTGTTAATAATTAGGATTAATAAGATGTTTATCAATTTTAATATAAAATTAATAGTTTTACAACAAGAAATGAAGTTTTATTATCATATCAATTTTCTACGGCGATTAAAAAATTAAGAATAAAGTACGAAATGGTTTTTATAATTTTTTTAAGGTTTTTATGGTTTTTATAATATAATTAAATAGATATTTGATGAAATATAAAATATGTATAATATCCCTAGATTATATTGATGTGTTTTTACCACGTCTATTATCCACTTCATCAGTTCATCTTGATAGCCTCTAAGGAACATCACCCAAATTTCGTATCGGTTTAGAAGCGAATAATATCCTTGTAACATTTGTTGAAGTGAAAACTTCTTTAGGATCGTTGTGATATGAAATTCGATAAAACAAAAAAGCCACACTAAAAAGACACCAACGTAAACAATTATATTATTTAGCCTGCGAGAGGATAAGATAGACGTAAAATTAGTCGTGTTTTGGTTAACTAGCGTCTATTTTACGATTCACCTTGAGTATTTCTAAATTTTTGTTCGATAAAATGACTTGCCTATAGATTTTAGTGGATGATGCTAACACATATCCATTTTACTCGCAAGAAAATATTTTTGTTATTTTTTACTCTAAAAATAAATTAGATTTAGCGTTTGCTGTCATATACATGTTTAAAATAAGGATTGTAACATTTGTTTTAAGTAAATAGCTTATGATTTTGTCTTATATTTTATTAAAAATCTTATATTAAAAATTATCATATTAAATATATAAATGTTTTGCCGTGAAATATTTTTATTTATTTCATGTCATTTGAAGGTTTACACGCTATGCTGCACTCATGTTTTTATTTTTGTGCTTATTTTTCCCTTACAAATTATTGCTAATCTTTTGTTTAATCTTGTTTTTGAGATAACATTTAAATATTTAAACAATATACAATTAATTTTGAAAGCTTTTGGGATAGGGTTCGATCCCCGGTGGCACTGTTGAATTTGTTTATTGCAATTTTAGTTAAGTGCTGATTTATCACGTGTTCGGCGGTGAAGTTAAACATCCTGTGGACACCTGAACGTCTAAAATATAAGAAACAAAAGAAGCAGCGGGGCAGACATCTTCATGGTCTAAAAGTCTCTTAAAAATGAGAGGAGGCCTGTACCAAGCAGCAGGACGTATATAGGCTGTAACTTTAACTTTTTAACAGTTAATTTGTAAGACCAAACGAAAGTATGCATTCGTACGTAAAGTAAGATTCTGTGGTTGGTATTAAACACTATTAAGAATTTCTGTTTACTAATTATAAAAAAGACTCGCGTTTACTGTGTGACTTTGTAAGCAAATTAAGTAGCGTAGGGTAGATATCCTTAGCGATACCGCAATTCAAAACGAATAACTAAGTTAATATAAGTAAAATAAAAGACTAAACATTATCATTGATAAAACAGATACAACGACCGGACCGATTTTTTAAATTAGAGCAAAAATTTAATTCAGTGTAATAAAATTAAGAGCTATATACATCCCTCTGCTGGGTACAGGTCTCTTTCATTCCTCAGAGGGTTTTGAGAAGAGTAATTTTGCCCTGAATTACCCTATTACATGTTGGCATATTATTTTACATATACTCGAATATTTTTGTTATTTTCTTAGACACGCAGGTTTTTTAATTCCATTCTTTACTAACTGGTAACTCTCTGTAATTCTAAATAAACAATTAATTTAGAAGGAATAATATATTCTAACTATTAGTTTTCATTTAATTTCTTTGATTTAATTTCACTGAAACGTGAAACTGAATCGAAGTGTCAAAATTCTCCACACCAGTAATTATACAAAGTAGGCAGCTTGCTAGTCAAGCTTACGCCGGTAACTTACACTGTTATAAACAACTTATTCATGAATTCGCGAGTGTCTGATTATTTATTTTATTTTATGAGACCTATTATCCTGATACAGCCGCGTCGTAAATACTTGAGCAGCAACGGAGTATCCCTGAATTTCAGAGTAGTTAAAAGGGTTGTAATTTTGTTCATTTGTATCACTTCTTTGCGGATGACTTTTAAATATTTTATGTATTTTTAATTAAAATATAAAATGTTAATAGATACTTCATCGATAATAATTAATACCATACTCAAAGATTAAAGGAGATCTTGCTTCCGAATAGGTATTTATTTTTAATTAAATGACTCATCATATTTTAACACGTTAGTTCTATTACAAGTTATAACTTATTACAAAAAAAATACAAAACTATTCGCTTATAAAATACAAAACGGTTGCAAATTATAAAAAAAATATCAAAGTCGTTTTGATGCAAAAATTTTACCTAAAACGACAATATTTTATGGTGTAGAAAAAACACCTATCATTTTAACTTAAATTGTTACAACAATAAAACATGACCACCTTTTTTGAATTTGTGTATTTGCTAACTTACTGAAGAACACGAAATGGCCGTTTTGCAGTTGCCATCTGACAGTCACGTTAAATTCACAATAGTTATGTGAAAAAGGGTCACAATTCTAAAAATCAACAAATACAATTTTAGTAAATACAATGTTATAAGCAATAGAGCCATATTACGGCCGCACAATTTTAACACCGAAAATAGTGTCTAAACTCGCAGTACCATCCATAACATCTGGATGACTGGCGGTCCAACACTGTGCGAATTAAAAGAAGCTTTCTTCTTCGCCCAACTTTCTTGTGGAATCGACTACCACCAGATATTATCCGGACCTATACAACTTTTCAAAAGGCCGGCAACACATCTGCAATTCCTCTGGTGTTGCAGTTGTTCATGGGCGGCGGCGGTAGTCAATTACCATCAGGTGAGCCGCATGCTCGTTTGCCCTCTCCTATAAGAAAAATACATTTTTATACAACGCGGTCATATTTTGTAATACTTCTATAATGTATAGGACT
This sequence comes from Parnassius smintheus behrii, assembly GCA_036936625.1. Classification (NCBI taxonomy): domain Eukaryota; kingdom Metazoa; phylum Arthropoda; class Insecta; order Lepidoptera; family Papilionidae; genus Parnassius; species Parnassius smintheus. The sequence goes on from JAUPFT010000007.1 coordinate 55,170,966, forward strand.
ATGTATTAGTAAAATTCATTTTTTGAACTCGGTCGTCGACGATTCAACTTGTTACTGTACTCGATACAACTCAAATGGAAGGAGCTGGCACTGGGATTCCACGGCCCAGAAATGAGAACAGTATTTCATGTGAGGCCGAACTTGCGCTTTGTAGAGTTGCATGAGATGTTCCGGCATTTAAAGCGCTTGGAAGCCAATTTGGTATTCCTTTTCAAGTGAACACAAAACTGCACACTGTATATTGACGCCGAGGATTCTGAGACTAGCTGAAGCAGAAAGCAGGGGGCCTTGAAACTGAGGAGATACGATAAACGATCTTTTTAGCGGTAAACGTGCAAACTTGTGTCTTCTTGAACTGGACAAGATTTCGTCTCTCTCAATCCGAAAATTTGTTCAGCAAAGATGCCGACGACTTGGCTTTGGTGACGGTTTCCGAAGAAATATTGGCACGGCCACTGTATAAGGCATCACCGATGCAGTCACAAATTAGCTGATGATCCTCAGGGTACCTCATGCACTGGAAATTTATAATGGACTCCATTATTTTGGAGAACAAGGAGGTGATGGCGATAGGCTTGTAGTTTGACGGGTCTGTGCGGTTGCCTTTTTTTAAGAGATCGGGTGGACCAAAGCTGTATTCCATGAACTTGAAACTACGCCTTGGGAGTAGCTGTATCGGAAAAGATGCGTTAAAACCGGGTAACTCCAAAGCACACGTCTTCAGCACAATGGGAGTAACTCCATCAGGCCCACTCAACTTGCGGATGTCCAGGGAGGAGAGCGATGGTGTGACCTTTGTTATCAAGAATCGAGCGGAACGCAAAAAGGGAGCCTTACAGATAGGTTTTCTTCTTTGCGTCATGGGCCTGTGAGTCGTCCTCTCTGTGCAGAGATGGAAGAGAAACTGACAGAAGTTCTTTTGGAAAGCCTTGGCGAGTGACCAGAAAGCACGGGTTCCCGAAGGAGCGCGAACAAGCTTCTCGCGAATTCTGCCAATGTGTTCAGACCTTCCCTTGGAAATGACTCTTTTGATGAACTTGGAGCCGTAATTATACTCTTTTTTAAGAGCACTGGTGTTTACATCCCGAGACGTTACGGTTTAAAGAGAATGCTTTGATATTCATCAATGTTACCTTTTTAATGTTAGTTTCAGTGACCAATAGTAATAGACTGACTAATATGATAATTATGAATGCAATTTGGAGATTGTTTTTTTTTACATCATGAAATCTTATAGTTCTATTTTTAAAGTGTATTTTAAAGTTGCTTATAGACGTTTTAGATTTCAAATGAAATTCCATTGTGTTTATTTTACTTAACTGTCTTAGAAGAATGATAATGTTCTTCGAGTATGTTTGTCTATTTTATTCATTTTAGTAATGGAAAATTAATAATATATACGCCATTTTTAGGGTATTCATTTTTCTGGACATCCCTTTTTACGCAGTCTGGTTTTTATAGTTAACGTTTACACCGTTTCACATGTTACTAACGTGTCGAAAAAATTACGTAGTTAACCAAAATATAAAAAAAGGGTTGCTAATAAAAATTTGTGTAATCAGTGTAATAGGTCATAATCACAACCGTACTTCGTGGTAATATATGATGGAGGCAATCTCGTAGCGGTAAGCGAAATTTAGGTGGCTCATGACGCCACAGAACACGAATTGTGAGTCAATTACATCCATGGACTTTCTGCGTGTTTTAATAGGTCATCAGTCCATCCAGAATGGAGCTGTCCCATATTTTGCTTGGTGATATGGACTGCCACTAAGGAAACTATAATTACATAATATGCATTGTCAAAGGCTTATTTTTTAAAATCTATATTAGTTAATACTTAAGGTATTATAATATAATATCTTAAGTATTAATTAATATAGATTTTATTATAGATTAATATTATTAATATATTTACGAATGCGGTTATCTACATAAATACACAGATTATTATATTCAATAAGTAAAAGGATTTTATTTGTGGAAATAAAAAAAGTTGTAACACTCTTAAAATGATATTAGAAAAATTCTCTGCCCTAAAGGGCATCATTGAAAATCGATTTAATAAAGAGGCAAATAAAAATGACGATATGAGCACCCGAAGGGAATGCTTTAGGGGTTGTTGGCGGGTCCCTAATCAAATATACCTTAACTTCCACCAAGTCGATTGAGATTTACAATTTCGGAGCTATATTGGCGTTTTAAGTATTTTTTATTTCATTTTTTATGTTACTATTGAGTAACATTGCAAATGCCTTCATTATCCTAGCATAATTTACAATTAAGTAAAGAAACGTAAATGATGTCATTTTCTCTTTATGCTGTTTTTGTTTGGCAAGTATTTATTTATTATTTCAACTCACAATTGACGGCGAAAAAAGGCTCACAAGTTGCAACCTCGTAACGATAAGCGAAATATAGGTTGCGCATGACCCCACAGAACACGATTGTGCGCCAATTACATCCACGGACTTACTGCGTATTTTAACTCCATCTAGAAGGGGGCTGCTCCACACTTCGGTTAGTGATATGTGGCTGCCACTAGGAAAACTATAATTACATAATATGAATTTCCAAAGTTTTTTTAAAGAATAATCTTAATAAACACTTAATGTATTATATTATATGTTAATTTACGAATTCGAATGTATTCGTAATCTACCTAAATACACAGATTATAGCTGTGAAAAGAAAAAAAAGTAAATTTAACGAGTCTCTAACTTTATGCTAAATTAAACTTTTATCTATGTAACAAAAACTAACTGTAATAAATAACTAATAAATAATACTGTAAATAAATAATACTGTAACTGTAATAAATAAATCAATAAACTTACCCTTAAATGCATACCATACAAAACATACAAAGAATATGTATACAAAAGAAATTTGCAATGAGAGGTCTTATTATTGACAGTTATTTCTTCCAAACAACTAATGAATGAACAGGATGGTAAGAAGAATGTAAAGGATACTGTAAGTCGGTGTGATAAAACAAAGAGTTAAGACGAATAAAGATTACTTCGCTTGGCACGAGGTTGCAACTCGAGATTTTTTATGGATCTAATCCCTCCCGCATATAGAAATTACTATGTTTGGGACTTCTGTCTCAATATAATAAACAGATTAGCCTTTTCTATAGCACGTTGTAAGACTTGGAGATTCCTTATACGGCCAGCAGTAAAGGTGTCTGCATGAGAAATATCAGTTTACTTCTATTAAAGACAGCATTGGTTAAAATATGTAATATTGCGTGTAAAATTAAACGATGTAAGTTAACAGTTAACAGTAACAGAACGACTCGTTACTTCACTCGAAAACGCTTCTGTAAAGTTAAGGTAATATGAGAGATAACGTGCGCGGCTCTATCGGAATTACCATTAAGTATGTACTAGAGTGTAAAAAGAGGGCGAAGAGGCTTACGGTAGCTTTGTGACTTTGCGACAGACAACTTTGCGGGGACTTTGCGATTCCCACTCAGTCTGTCGGCGTAACATTTGCGAACTGATTAGGTGAAGGATTTCGATAGCAAAGTTTTAGAGTCATTTTCCGTTTACATTTCAAAATTGTTATTTATTTATTTTGTTTATTTTTTTTTCTCAGCTGCGTTTTTCTGCTTTAAGTGTGAATAATATCATAATATATGCATAATTTCATATATATTTACCTCTGTAATTATAGTATAATATACAACATTTATTTAAAGTCCTTTGGTTCAATTCCTTTTTCAAACTTCAATTTTTTCGTTCGTATGCAAAATAGAGAAACTCGAACTTCGTGCGCTTATTAAATATTTCTGTCAGATTTTTTTTTGCAAAAAGTGTTTTTGGAGCTACATTAGCAGACAACGGCAGCCTTGGACGATGCACCAGCTATTCCAAAATGTACTATTTTGCCAGTGTCTCATAGGAGTTTCTACTTGAAGCGCTATGGGAGAAAATGTGACAAGGAAATAAAACGGCTAAAGTCAAATTAAAATGAAACACTTACCGGGGAGGAGTTCCTTGCGGCCTCTTTCACGACGCTCCTGGTCTTGTAGTGCGTTGGAAGAGGAGCGGTGCACGACGACAGATTGCACCACGCAACGCGGTTATCAATAGGTGTTCTTCTGTGGCACGACTGCCACAGAGGTGCAATCACAACTAGCGCTTCTCATCGACTACGATGCAAAAAGAGGTAGCAACGGCGGCAGAGGTGGCTCTTTTTATTGGTCGGCCATATCTACCACCTCTATCTCAGTGGGGCGCGTTTCTTATTGGCGACCAAAATTGCACTACATAATTAAGCTTCCCCTCCTTTCAGTGCGTGTGGAATGGAATGTGTTGATAGGAATGAAAGAGCCGCAGGCAAACAATAACCAACTGAACAAAATGTGAGAGTACCTGTTTCTTTTTACGCGCAACCAAATGCAGTGGAACCACTTGCAATGTAGATACTTGCTTCGGGCGGCCAACAACGGCCACCACTCAAGAAAATGTTAAAAATATAGAAGTAATTGTTAAGGCAGATTGAAATGTGACCATCCGTTATTTAGATGAAATTCTAAATCTTTTGTTTGAGACAATTTAGGTCATTTCAACTCATATTTTAAAATTAAAAAAGCCGCACGCTGGGTTCCTCGAAAGTTAACAGACACCCAAAAGAAAGCAAGAGTTGACATTTAAAGTTCAAATTTAGCAATAATTGAAGATAATCCAGATTCTTTTCGTGCTCGTTTAGGAATGGAACAAAACGTGGGTACACCATTTCTACCCGAAGACGAGAAACAAAATTCCAAACGCCGGCCAAGATGTTCCAGGTGTCTGTGTTCGCTGGGAAAATTATGGTATCTGTCTTCTAGGAGTAAGGTATAATAATGATCGGCTATTAAAGTAACGAAGAGAAAATAACCGGAGATTATTACGCATGGTTAATCAAAAAACTAAATAATATACGTCGAAAAAAATTGTGTGCTGGTGTGCTATTACAACATGATAACGCCCCTATAACGCCCATAGATATAATATTGCATCCGCTGCCAACCCGCACTGTTGCGTTTCAGTCGATTCAGTACCCACTATATTCTCCGGAACTATCTTCGAGTGATTTTCACCTTTTTACTTTCCTGATAAAACACTTTCGTGGCATGGCAACTATGAGGCATTTTTTTGAATCTCAGGATTAAGCCTTTTTTTCCAACGGAAATAACTAATTTACAAACCACGTAAGGTTAATATATTAGCATCAGTATTATTTGATGATAAATATGCTGTGTCTCAAAGAGAAAACTATCCTTAATTAAGAATCAAAATTCAGGTGAATTGTAACGCCTGAAGACGAAGATTGAATGGCTTGTATCCAATAAAAAGGTCTTCGGTTCTCTACACTCACCATACGAAACACAGCAGCATTGAATATATTTCTAGTCCTAATCTTTTGCATACAACACGGTTAAGTTGCGGAGCGTAAAGCAATTACACATCGAACGTCCGGTTTATTTAGGCAAAGCTCACGTTGGGCGCCAATATTTGATTAAAGAGGGTACACTGAATTAGTGCGCTTTCAAATGAGAAAATCGTAGTGTTCCTATTTATAGCTATTACTGCCTGCACTACTATGTATTCTGTGCTATTATATACAAGTGTCTATTTTTATCCGACTGCCCCAAAAGGAGGGTCATATTTTTCTAATGTATGTATGTATGTGGAGATCTCCCGCCGGGCAAGTTGTTCTGCCCGGGGAGCGGCCAACACTCCGTGTGATATTTCGGAGGTGTTCTATATATACTATTTATGATTCGGAATTTAGATCGCGTGATTTGGTACGGCTTCGGTGTGTTTCGCTTGCGGCGCGACGACAGCGCCCCCACATCACCCCCCTGCTCGGACCGGATGTCGATAGTGCAGCTTCGTTTTCGACGAATGTGCAAGTGCCAAGAGATCGCCTTGTAGTCTGCGGTGAGTCGAGAAGAAGGCAAGTAATCTGCGAGAGTTTCGTGAAGCAGATGCGAGGAGTAATGCTCAGAGCCGTGCCGAACACTGTATAGCGCAGGAGTAGCTTGAAGAAACAGGAAGCATTATTATTCCAGTGCTGCGATGAACCTTGTGAAGCTAGCTGGGTTGCAGGATATGAAGACTGTAGACGATATCTGCTCGGGAGCGAATGGTTGGGGTATTCTATGACGATGATGAAGCTTGAAGTTTCCGAAGGTTATTGGTTGCGTGTTCGGATCACGTCGAGGTCACCACTGTGGCCGTGGAAGGAAAAGGGAAGATCTCCCGCCGGGCAAGGTGTTCTGCCCGGGGAGCGGCCAACACTCCGTGTGATATTTCGGAGGTGTTCTATATATACTGTTTATGATTCGGAATTTTGATAGCGTGACTTAGGCTTCGGTGTGTTTCGCATACACGCCACATATGTGTATTTCTTCAGCACGCACTGTATCCTAAACGGTGTAATGGGCCTGTTACCTCGCAAGGTCATGTCATTTGATACTCCTGTTTGCTCGCGACATTAAAATGGCGGGAATTGCAAATTTTTTGCTAACTTGCAAATTTTGTTATATTTTTACTTTGAGACAACATTTGTGGATGAAACTTACAGGAACACAAATTAAAAATTATTTTTAGTTGCTAGAAATTGTAATAAAATTCATAATAACGCTTTAAAACATAGTAGTAGTAGATACTTCACTTTTAGTCACAAAGGTACTAATAACTTATATTTCACAAGTTTGTTTTTGAGAAATCTATATTAAAATGTTTGGAAATATGTTTATTTTTATGTTTTATATGTTCCTATTCGTCACTCATACCAAAATATTAAAAAATTAAAATTAAAAAAGAAATCCGAAATTCATTGTTATTTGTATGAATTTTCAAACAATATTTCAAATATATTTTTGTGTGAATTTGAAATAAATACAACGTCAGATATTTGAAATATGTTATAAAACTATTTTTTATTTAAATTTTACACTAAAAATAAATTAAAATTGGAAAATAACGCATTTTTGACACAACCGCTAAAATGGGCCTTCTCGATTTCGAAGTACTTTTGGCGCTTACTTTTCACTTTTTATGATACAAATTATATATCTACGTGTTTGTTATATTACAAGAAATACACAGAAGTATAAAACTCACTTTATTATTGCAAAAACAAGAAAAACGAAGAAATCACTACCACGCACACTACTGGTGTAAAAACCCGTTACGTCAGAATGAGTTTCTATGTTTATTTCTTACGTGACATTAACAGATTATAGTAGCAAATTAAAGAGTATGTCTTTTTCTACGTCTGTATTATACATTTCAGTATAACTTTGTTATAGTGTTTGATAACAAATTTTTTTTGTCGGGTTGGCCCTCATAAATTCTTAATAGGCACATGTATTTATTTATTATTACATTACATATTTAAACAGCCCAACCAGATAATATATAACTAAAAGTTAATAAATAAAATAAAAAGCAATATTTAATTAAAATGAAAAAGAAAAGTATGTTAGCACGGTGTAAATTTTTCATTATGTTACTTTTTATTCAATATAGATTATAAAAAACAATTACTAAAGTCATTTTATGCTTAATTGCCACTGGTTTGGAAAAAAAAACTCTATTCTGGGAAGAACTATCAAGAAACCCAGCGGGACTTTTTTAATTACATCTCACAATCATGTTTGTTACATATTAATAAACAAAAAACAAATTATAAATAGTTTGGTAGCGCTCCCCTCATTCCAAGGGGCTATAATCATCCATAAATTACTTTATTACAATAACTCTATATACAAATTTAGTTTCATAAAGTTTTTGAACCTTGAGCAGGACTAATTTTGCATATTTTTGGGATTTTGTTGTAATAGCGTACATATCACCCCAATAATAAATTGCTGACTCGGTGGAGTGCAATAACTGATATTACTAACTAGTCAATAGTATTTACAGAATGAATATCACTTATTTTTGTAAAATTACTTTTATATTTGTGAACGTACATCTAAACACGCGGTAGCGTGTCAAGCCAAGTTCGAAAAGAACGGCGAGCCGCACCGTGTGTAATATTACACGAACCATTTGGAGCCACTTTTGACCCCCTCATAACTCAAAAACTATTTCACATAAACATTTCAAATTTGGTACATAGATTGAAATTTGCAACTTTACTTCAAATTTCGTAAACACATCTCAAATGGTTATTTAGATATAAACTTCTAAAATTTTTATCACTGACTGATCTATAGATCAAAACTCTACCCATATGACCTAGAAAGTACAAATTTGGCATGCAGATTAGGTGAATACAAAGGAATAAATCAGAAAATGACAAATTTTTATCATTTTATTATAATTTTAACTTAATTGATTCAATTAGGAACATGTACACAGCGCAGGGTACGCCGCCGGAGGAGCGGGGTGGGAGCGGTGTGATAAAAACTTGACGCAAACGTGTCCGAGGTCCGAGCGAGTGGCAGGTGGCACTGGCAGGATCGCTCATAAATGCGAGGGCCGTTTTGCTGTCCAGTTTTCTCTCGATATCTAACCTATGAGGTGGCGATTTATGCTATGAAATTAATAGGTTTTCTTAAAAATTACTTACATATTTGTGGTTATATTATTATTACAATTCTTTTAGTAAGTACGCACCGCGTGTCTAGATGGTATAGGAAATAGTTAAAATCAAAAATTAATAATAATTTTAGTATAGTTATAAGTAGGTATGTGTATACCCAACTCTGAATGAGTGAGAATGAGACTTTATTGGTATGGTAATAAATTTTCTTGAGAATTCAATAGATAACAGGTAATTTGTTATGTAATCATCTTAAATAATTATCTCTTTATTACGTATATTGTACAATGAGTCGTACAATAGAATTACGGGGGGTGACACACTTACCTTACACCGAATTATTCCAATGTATCCCGATGGAAGCTGCCTATTCCATGTGATCGCCTTTTCAGATACTAAGTAATGTAATAATGTAAATATGTTCACATGGAATAATTCCCTAGATTGATATAAATATGTTCACATAGAATAATTCCCTAGAGCTCTATTGTGCTTAGCATATTATGTTATTACTATCAACAAATCACAAGACCTTAGGCTTGACAGTGCTCTTCTCGACATAGGCTCCTCTATATTCAGTAGAGGGCAGGCTTACGTTGGACTCTTTAGAGCTAAATCCTTAGATGGAGTACATCTTATCAATTTAGATCCAAGTCAAATTAAGTCACAAGAGAGCTCTATTGTAGAGGAGAGCAAAATTAAGTATAAACAGAAAATGCGTGAAAAAAATTCCGGATAACGGGCAATTCACACAAACATATCAAAGGTACAAGATAATATAGAAAATTACAAAAAAAGACAATTATACCCCGTAAACGTAGAAAATACAGCAGTTTAACAAAAACCAGTTGGTATTAATTTTGTTATAAATTACATGTTCAAAAACAAATTATCATGTTCGATGGCTAGTTTTTACCAGCAAGCCAAATTTTCGGAATAATAAAATAAGAACCGACAAGTAACAGGTTGAGAACTTGCGAAGGCTATAATATAATTCGTATATGAAAACAAGTCAGACCTTAGACTACAATATATTATCCTAAGTTATAAGAAGAAGCGATATTTTATGTTGTTACAAATAAATTTCAGGGCTGACCATTGAACTTGGCACTCATTTAGATCTCTCTTCTTTTGTCGTTGAAGTCGACAACCAAGGCATATATCATAATTTTGAACTTGGCTCTCATTTCACATTTATGTTTTTGATGGGATTGCATTTTCATAAACGTATAGAGAGGCCAAAGCTATTTTTTAATTTTCTTAAATTTTTGTCTGAGTAACTCTAGGTTCTAAATAATAGTCTGCTCTTCTATTCCTCTGCTGTAAAACTACTTAATTTCAGTGTCAGTCGCTCGCCTCGTAGTAAAATACCACATGACATTACGTTATGAATATGGCTAAACTAGATAGCTGTTTCAATACTGGTAAGACTTCTGACTTTCGTAACAGCATATGCTGCAGAACTAACTCTGCTTGCTTTTTGATATATGGGAGCCTCATTGAAGTTTCGCGTTTAGTGTGATTCCAATAAAAGTGGTGGTATTGACTCAGCTCCTCCCCATTTAAAATTACATTACTATTTAGGTGTTTGACATTTGGAGATATTAACTTCATACATTTAGTTTAGTGCCATTAAAATTACTAACATTAAACCATTTTTATAATTTAGATGTAGCTTTATTTACTTTGTATTTTTAGTAATTGTCGTTTTTATTTGAAAATTAATAAAGCATCATCAGCAAGTATTGCCACATTATGGTTATCCCCTTCTATCTACGTTTCGATTATAAAGTAAATGTTTTTGTAGTTATAAATATTTGAAAATGCCAATGTATATCACATTGTGCGAACATATAAGAACTAAGATGAAATGTCTTAAAATCTGTAACCATAGCTGCTTTAATATGGACCACGTCTGTGCAAGCACTACTATTTGGTGGCACAAGTAGGTAAAAGGTAGTACCTACTATTTAATGAAAAAAAGAAAAAGAAAGAAATACTGTAATGCGTTTATTCCAATTTAAGCATGCAGCGCAAAATATAAATAAGTTATAATGTGCAAACATATAAATAAAACGAAGTTAAATAATTAAAACACCAATATCATAAAAAGAAAACACACTTAAAAATGATATTATATATAAAAGATATTATAATTTCTATACCGAGTCAATATGATAGAAGCCATAATTTATTATTGTACACTTATTATTGTACATACCATGCGATAGAATATATTAATTAGTAATTTTTCGTTGAAGAAAATGACAAACAAACACACAATCCACCGGATGGTACCTAACTAGACACTGTGGCCAGACTAACAGAATGCAACATTTCCAGTAAAAAGTGTCTCTGGTACTCGATGCGCACTATACGAAACAACCATTTGGTTGGCATTTGGTTGCTTATTTTACACTTGTATTTTGTGAGAGCGAAGTCCTTACCCTGTCGAGCCGACCCATTCGTACTACAATCACAATATAAATTTAACATGGTCCTACCATGTTAAATATATATTACATATAACGGTCATTTCATCTTCATCATCATCATCGTCATTTAAAAATGTATTATATATTGTAATTTTATATCCACTCACATTCATAAGTATTTTAATTAAGATAACGGCCTGCAGCACTTTTTAATGCCCTCTCATAATTAATGACAGAATATTCATCTCATTCGCAAGGTAATAGACTAAAGGTGCTCGGGACTTTATTACTAGCCGGAACAGTGCAAGATGAAATATGACATCGGAAATTTCCTGGACCCATTAATAGCATTGTCTTCAGCGATTACTGACCTATTAATATCATTTGATTTAATTTATGTAGTAACAAAATTTACGAGTGAGATTATTTTTTATTTGCTATATCGTAAAGTGGCTGTATTGCAGTGATCATTACTAAATATCATTCCGTGTGTGTCGTAGGAGGTGACAGAGGGAAATTAAAATAAAATATGGACAGGAACGTCTTCATTGTAACAACTTAAATATTAGGAAACTGCGGTTGCCAACGAAAAGCTATGGTTAGCAGTAGACTTCCATAGCTATAATAGATGGATGGATGCTATATTGACTTTAAAAATACTTTAAGATATACAATAAAATTAAAACGTAAAAAAGGTAGAAAATTATTGTTATTTATTATTATTGTACTGAGCACGTAGTTGTTTTATATATCTCCCTACTGAAATCGTATCATTTCTATTCAGAATCACATTTGGGCAACAACACAAATCATCAGTTTGCGGATCTGGATTGTGATTTCTAGATTTTTGCATTGGAAATTTAGTCTATGCAGAAGCATGACAGACATTCTGTCCCGTATACATACTTGTGCATACACTCTAAAATAGCAATAAAAACAAAAAACAAAAACAAATAAAAGCTACAAGAGAAAACTAAACTTAAAAACAAAGTGCACACTGATTTCTAGCAACGAAAAGCCTAGCAATATTATATTAGAACCACAAAAACTCACAGCAATCCTTGTATAAATATTTACACCGGTCTAATTTACTGCCAAAAGATTTTTTTGTCGTAAAATGTTCAAGCGGAAATCTATTTCGTTTGCCAAATGTAATATGTGTTTTTTATTATCCAGTTAGAATTTAGTTTATGACTTAGCACGTATTTTATGTTGGCACTTGGAGAAATAATTGCTATACCTTTTGCCCCGAACAACCTCACCTGCGTTTACGGTTAATTGACGGTCGAAGCTCCGGCGTCAAAGTGATGGCAGATTAACCATCCCAAAAACGCTTAAGTTTAACTTCATACACTGATGTTGGATAGCAGTATTATGAGCGTGATGATATTGACTGTACACACCGATCTGACTGACTAAGCAGTAAAAAAAAATATTGTAAATGTAATATAAAAAAAAAACAGGAATTAAAAGACGGTGTAAAATGAAAACAGCAGACACTATAAGCTAAAAAACGCGACTGCCCAGCGTTGAGAGTGTGGGTATTACTTATTTTATGAATAATATAAATTAAAATTTCTGAAAAGATTTTGGTTGAAAAAATTGTCTTTCACTCTCATTTCCTCTGTTCCTTTGTATTATCTCTGGCAAGCGATATAATCGGTCGAAAATCTCACAGATTCATGGATATTGCTACGAAAGTGGATGCCACGGAGTCAAGTTGAGAACTCTCATAAAATATGCAACGTATTGACTAGTGCGCAGTGCGGCACTGCGATACGGTCGCACGTCTGCGGTCTCCCCTGGTAAATTTAACGCGGCTGTGACTTTGTCAAAGTAAACAACGATGCGTGGTTCGGTTGAATTTCAGCTAGTTTCGAGCTTTATGTACATTTGTTTGTCTTTTGCTTTCGAGATTCAGAGTTACGGTTATATCGTTTGCATAACATTTGAATTAGAATTAATATCCGCTGGATTGCGTATAATAACAAACGTTTTATGTTCCGATACTCTACGTGGGCTTGAGGAAGTTTTCGTATCGCAAATTGGATCTAATGATATTGGAACAATAAATACATATTTTTGACTGCCTTATTGGTCTAGTGATCGTAAGCGAGGCTGCTGATCTCGTCGGTCTCGGACCAAAAAAAAAGATAAGTATTGAGTTTTTCTGTCAAGAAATTTTCGGAAGCTATCCGTAGTCATTTAGTTGGCGATATTTCGCCCCGTGCCTCGGAATGTATGTAAAGCCGCTGGCCCTGCACCTGATCTCTCTCCGGTAATGTCGGTTTACCCACACGACTGGAAAGTCCTTCTACGTCCTATCAGACTATGAGAGTGAGGGAACAGACAACTTATCTGTGCTTGCGCGTACACTAGGGCACTATAATCTTGATCTGCGCGGATGAATAGCCTTCGTGGAGGCTGGCCACCGTGACCGGAATTCGATCTGGAGGATAACATTATAATGCGGTATAGAAAGAGTAATTGAGGACATTATTGTTCATCTCATCTGATTGGGATTAATAAAAAAATATGATAAATATACATTAAATATACTAACATCAATAAGTAAATAATAAATAAATATATAAATAAACCAACGAACCGTCTGTGGGAAAACTGTATGCTAAGGTACTAATTGAAAGGGTCATGAAAGAAACTGATGGAAAAATTTGGGATGTGCAAGCGGGATTTAAAAAGAGAATGGATTGTACAGATCATGTCTTTTCCATGTGCATGATTGCGGAGAAGTTTTTGGCCAAAAACCAAAAAGTTTTTTGTGCGTTCATGGACTTGGAAGTGGCCTATGACAGAGTGTATGTGTGATAATTTGAAAGTTGAAAAATGCGGATTAAGAATGGGTGATTTAACCGTCAAATGCCTATTGCACGCCGATGATCAAGTTATTCCTTCATCGTGGGCGGCAGATTTGCAAATGATGGTTACATTAATGAACAGATCATTAAAAGAAAGGGGTATGAAAGTGAAAACGCAAGTAAGACGAAAGTTATGGTTTTTGAAAGAGAAGAAAGTAAAACGATATGTGAAATAAGAATATAGGGGAGTTGATCGAGCAAGTAGATTAGTTTGTATATTTGGGTTGCGTATTACACCACACCACACACACACATTATTACACCACATATTATTGACTACTGTGTCCCACGTGGATCTACGAGTAGCTTCAAGCAAAATAGCGTATTACTTCTTAAGTTTAATATGGAGTTAGTCACCTGAAATAATAAATGCTAATTATAAACAATCTTACAAACTCAAGCACAAGTGTTGAATTGCCAGTACGTTGTTTTAAATTTTTTGATCCAGAGATGCAATATTTTGAGATCAACCGATTTATACTATGGTTGAATTTCAGTTTTGTAATGCTCACAGAGTGGAAGAATATTGTATATTTTAATTTATCAGTGATAGTCTTGTCCGACCAACACAATTTAGGAATTTTTAAGTCAAGGAGCTATTTTCTAAATCTATGATCCTCTCACCACTAAGTACGAGTATCAGGTGATATTCTGATCAAACATGTTTTCCAACCTACGTCAAAGCCAAAAATTGAATAAAAACATATAAAAATAAATACTTAACTATGTTATGAAACTATTAATGGTAGGATTATTTACATCTGCCGTTAAAAACATTACTTGCAATACATAGGGTATAAAGAGCTAGTGTAATTACATGCTGCGGGTATTACATTTTATTTTTAAGTCAAAACTCATTTATGGATTCTTTTTTTGAAGTAGGCTACAGGTTTTCATAGACAGCAGTAGCCAAATGCTATCAGGTGGACTTTAAGTTGGTTCATCAATAATATGAAAGAACGGAAAGTTTAAGAAGTGATATAGAGTGTGTAAGTAGTAATTCTATTTGAACACAAAATCAATAACACAGTACAAAATGGGATAGCGTATTATGTGGTTGGAATTCAATTTCCGATAGAGTTAGAACCAAATTTATATTGGAGGTTAGCTCATTGCTCCTGAATATCCTAAATTGGAACTAATATTAGTGAACATTGTTAACTGCGTGTTTATTTAAGTAGAGGTTATATAAGAAGGCTTACGTAGATGTATCTCCATTATATGAAATATAATTATACAGTTTCAAAATAAAATCGATCATTAAGGAGTTTCGCATTATAGCTCATCTTATAACATACTTCATTTTTTATATGAAAAGGAAGTGAGGGTCTACACAAATAAAAAAGTATCTCTTTGTAATGTCAAAATATTAGCTTTTTACTATATGCGTAGAAAATGATGTAGTGCCTTTAACAAAAAAGAAACAATTTTTAAAATGTGTGTCTGTCGGTTAGTTCCGGCTAATCTCCAAAACGGCTGGAATGATTATGACGAAACTTTTACTAGAAGATAGCTGATATTATGTGGAGCAAAGTAGCATATACTTTCATTTTAGAACAAAAAACTAAACTCATAAAATCCAATCCTTGCAGGCGAAGTCGCGGGAAACAG
Organism: Parnassius smintheus behrii; assembly: GCA_036936625.1. Taxonomy (NCBI): domain Eukaryota; kingdom Metazoa; phylum Arthropoda; class Insecta; order Lepidoptera; family Papilionidae; genus Parnassius; species Parnassius smintheus. The sequence continues at coordinate 55,186,444 of JAUPFT010000007.1, forward strand.
CTAGTCAAACATAAAGTCCGCTATATACTGGACACTTGCATCTGCAATCCACATCAAATTAAGAAGATTAAAGATACGTTGTCACCTCTGAGGACTAATTTGGATTGCTTTACAAACTGTCACTATACGAGCTCTCTATACCGTTCATACGGTACCACAGCAGTGCAAGCACTGTAATTCGGTATGAAAGCCCAGAATTGAGCTGTCACGACTATTGAAGCGTAAAGTCAGTCTATAGTATACTAGTCCCATGTCTGTGCTAGGCCTTCTTTCATTTCTGAGGGGAATATGGAGCATATTTTGCCGGACTTTTCATGATTTCGAAGTATTTTATTCCTTAGATATGCAGGTTTTCTCATGTTTTTTATCACAGTGTTTGTGATAAATCGGCACTTATAACAAATATTAATAAATATAAGGTACGTGAGAGCAATATGGTTACCTTAAGATTTGCCGCCCTATAAAGTAAATCTAGGAGAAGGAGAGAGACAAAAACTCAAGGTCGTATACTATAACTAATATGTTAAGAAAAAAATTGCAAATACGCTTTGGCAATAGTATGAAACACTTCGAAAAATCTACTTAAAAAAAACTAACGACACTATATTATACTAAAATCGACTAAAATATTTTCTATAATGTTAACTGTAAAAATGGCGTGGATAAAGTATCGACCTTTTGAGCCTATATAATTTGATTGACCGATGAAGAGCTATCGTATCACAAATCCGTATATGCCAACAAGGCTGTCGTTATTGAGTTATAAGAAAATGACCATATTAACTGGATCACCATGCTACCCTCACGTACTATATTAGTGCCGGTGGGAATCGATCCTGGGATATTCAAGTACTCTAAAATATACGATAAGCACTTTGTTAAAACGAACTTAAGGCATATAAGTTAATATTTATTTCCTTATTACAGGTTGCGTGGATCCATATCGACCGCCAGATGATCCTCACTATACATCGTCATGTCATAACACGGTTAGCAAGATTCAGCGTATCTCACGACAATGCCATGACTTGGCTTCTTCACGTCAGTCAAGTACAGCAAGAAGATAGGGGATATTACATGTGTCAAGTCAACACCAACCCAATGATAAGTCAAGTGGGATATCTCCAAGTTGTGGGTAAGTTGTATTAATTAAAAATTATATTTTAAAATTTGATTTGACAATTGGAAGTAATAAAAGTTTGATATCTTAAGTAAAGATACAAGGCAAGAACACTGTCCACCTAGTGATTATGAGTTCTGAAGTGAAACTTTTTTATCGACGTAGTGAAGAATTAGTACGGTATTAAAAATCAAAAACATCACATTTTCTTGTAACGGGGGCAGCATGAGTATACTATTATTTAGCTTACATAAGTAAAATATAAAATAAAAGAAGAATTGTTTCACTTCTATCGTGTGTTCACAATTAAACGCACAATTGTTTAACCAACAGTTTTACATTTCCAATTTCGTTGCCCCACCTACGTCACGGTAATGAAAATGACATACCTCATTATGTTTTTGTCATATATTTTAGGGTTAATCGTAGTTTCCGAAGATATATTGAGTATTTATGACTCAAAATTAACTATCCAAAAGGTAAGCATATCGACCACTAAGAGATCGTCACACAATGTATCTGTTTACATTGCTACTGTAAACAAATACATGGTGTTTTCAGTATAAAGTTTTCTCGTACAAATAACGAGATAAACTTAGAAGTTGTTTGTTATACCGTGCATGGATTATTGGAGTTTATCGTCTCAGTTCTCTCATGTAGCTTTGCTACTTCATATTTATGTCTTTTGCTACCGTACAATGTAATAAAAATATAAAGAAAAAATCTGTATGGGATATTACAACGTATATGAATGTCTCATATAGAAAATTTTCGTTCATATTGTAACTTAAGCTGTGTATAGAAGTACGACCTATAATAAGACTGCAGTATGTTGCCGGGGTAGTGCAATCCATCACTATTTTGTACCATGGGGAGATTACTCTGGAATATGCCACAAGTATCTAATGATAGCGCTTGGCAAGTTGTCTCTACAGTGACAAAGGCTAGCAGTGGAATTTTACAGGTTCATGAAGAAGAAAGTATGTTTTGGTCGCTTATTAGTACGCAACTATTGAAATTTAAGTTCATTATCAAAGTTATTTAATGCCTAGTTAATAACTTAACCATAAAGAACCTATAGTAGTTGTTCAAGCGTCCCATCCCCTTCCAGCCTTTCACAAGTCTACTGCTGTACAAGGGCCTCCCCCAAGGAATATCGTGTTCGGCCGATGTTTGGGAACAAGAATTTTGTACAGACTACGAACTTTGTTATTGGGAATGGATTTAAATAAAGAGGTTAAGTCAATACGATAGGCGTCAGTTTAAAATTTATCAAAATTGATCAAACTTCATTCTAGAGAATTAAATTAAATTTTAACAGTGGTGGCCGGCTCAAACCGGCCTCACAGAATACCGGCGTGAAGTGGAAGCTCTGCTTTCGCGTTTCGTCTGGTGAGTGCAGTCGGCCGAAGGCCCAAATCCCCCCCCCCCCCATCAACATGGTAGCGGAATTAAATGATAGACTACCCCAGGAGGGTACCAGCACCCCTGGAGAATCCCTCGCTGAGCATCCACGACCATGTTTCTCCACTTCTGAGCGTGGGTGTGGCTGCCCCGCGTATTCGGGGGGGGGGGGGGTGGCGAAATTCCGCTCAAGACTACAACGCTCGGGGCAAACGGAGCAACAAGACCAAGGCGACCCCTGCCACGCTGTCCGTGAATTTCTGCTATATCAGGGGACTTCACTCTAACCTAAACGCCGTCCACTACCATCTCGAGATGGCGAGGCCGGCTCTGCTCTTTCTGACCGAGACGCAGGTGTCCTCTCCGGCTGATGTTTCATATCTATCCTACCCGGGGTACAAACTGGAACACTCCTTTGTGCCTCGGGCTGGAGTTTGCGTTTGCGTCAGAGAGGACATCTGTTCTCGATGCCTCGGCAGACTTGAAAGTTCGGACCTGTCCATCCTTTGGCTACGCGTAGACAGCGACGACCATCCGCGCGTCTACGGGTGTCTTTATAGGTCCCATAGCGGTAATGCCGAAACAGACCGACTCTTCGACCACGTCCAAATGGCTGCGGATTCGTTGCTACAGCAGATCCCCTCCGCAGAGATCGTGATCCTCGGCGACTTTATCACGCCCATCACACCGAATGGCTTGGTTCACGTTTAACCGATCATGCGGGGAGATCAGTTCATGATTTTGCCTTGGCATATGGTCTGACACAACTGGTTACTTCGCCTACGCGGATTCCAGATGTGGAGGATCATGCACCTTCCCTGTTGGACCTTCTGCTGACCCATCACCCGGACGGATATCAGATTTCCGTCGATGCCCCTTTAGGCTCCTCGGACCATTGTCTTGTCCGGAGTGTGGTGACTCACGCTGAAATCGCGGTTGCATTATGCAGGCTGCCGCCGTGTTTGGCACTGTAGGTCAGCCGATTGGGATGGGATGCGGTCTTTCTTTGCATCCTACCCTAGGGGGCGGATTTGCTTCTCGCCGGACGATCCCAACGTTGTTGCGGATTCTGTCGCTGATGTGGTACTTCAGGGTATGGAACTTTTTATTCCTTCCTCTGTGGTGTCCATTGAAGGCAAATCTCAGCCATGGTTTGGTCGCTCCGGTAAAATAGTATCATGCTATAAGCAGGAGTGCTGCCAGGCCTGGGCTGACTCATCAGCGTCCCGGGATGTAAATACCAGCGCTCTAAAAAAGAAGTATAATTCTGCCTCTAGGTCCTTCAAAAGAGTCATTGCCAAGGCAAAGTCAGAGCACATAGGCAGAATTGGCGAGAAACTAGTTCGCCTTCCTTCTGGAACCCGTGCATTCTGGTCTCTCGCCAAGGCTGTCCAGGGGAATTTCTGTCAGCCATCTCTTCCATCTCTGCACAGGGAGGACGACTCACTGGCCCATACCGCAAAGGAGAAAGCCGATCTTCTAGGCTCTTTCTTTGCGTCTAACTCGACTCTCGATGACGGGGGAAGTACGCCGCCGACCATCCCGTTGTGCGAGTGCTCCATGCCGGAAGTGCAGTTCACACAGCGCTCTGTTTAAAAAGCACTCCTCTCCCTGGATATCCACAAGTCGAGTGGGCCTGACGGAATCCCTCCAAATGAGCTGAGGACGTGTGCTCCAGAGTTGGCACCGGTTTTAACGCGTCTTTTCCGGTACTCCTACTCCCTAGGCGTGGTCCCAAAATCATGGAAGACGGCTTTCGTCCTGCCGATCCCTAAAAAAGGCGACCGCTCAGACCCGTCCAACTACCGGCCATCGCCATCACCTCCTTATTCTCCAAAACAATGGAGTCCATTCTAAACTGCCAGCTCATGAGGTAACTTGAGGATCACCAGCTGATTAGTGACCGCCAATACGGTTTTCGCCGTGGTCGGTCAGCTGGTGATCTTCTGGTCTACTTAACTCACAGATGGGCGGAGACAGTAGAGTCCAAGGGGGAGGCATTGGCCGTTAGTTTGGACATTGCGAAGGCTTTCGATCGGGTTTGGCACAAAGCGCTTTTTCGAAGCACCCTTCCTATGGGCTTCCCGAGAAATTGTGCGTTTGGATCACCAGCTTTCTTGCAGATCGGAGCATCAAGGTCGTTGTTGACGGTGCAAGCTCCGATTGCAAGCCTATAAATGCTGGTGTTCCACAGGGCTGCGTGCTATCGCCAACGCTGTTTCTTCTGCATATCAATATGTTGCAAACCTGTAACAGCACTGCCAAAATTTCTCGGGAAAACGTCGCCGAGTGCCGGAACAAACTTGTGTCTGAAGTCGAGTCTTTGCTGAACAGAGTCTCGGATTGGGGGCGACTAAATCTAGTCCAGTTTAACCCCCAGAAGACACAAGTTTGCGCGTTAACCGCTAAAAAGAACCCCTTTGTCGTATCCCCTCAGTTTCAAGGCACTCCCCTTGTTGCCTCACCCAGTATCGGAATCCTCCGCGTCGAAATATCGAGTGACGTGCAGTTTCGTGGTCACTTGGAAGGGAAGGCCAAATTGGCCTCTATAAGTCTTGGCGTGCTCAGCAGAGCGAGACAGTGTTTCATGCCGGCACACCGCCTGCAACTTTACAAGGCGCAGGTTCGGCCGCACATGGAATACTGTTCCCATCTCTGGGCTGGGGCTCCCCAGTACCAGCTCCTTCCACTTGACCGCATCCAGCGCAGAGCGGCTCGAATTGTCGACGACCGGGTGCTTTCCTATCGGCTTCGATTAGACATTGCGAAGAGATGTTGCATCCCTTTGCATTTTCTTTCGCATATACCATGGAGAGTGCTCTGAGGAATCGTTGGGATTAATCCCAGCCGCCAAATTTCGTAAACGCACTACGCGGCAAACGTCCCGATACCATCCATACCATCTGGATGCTTGGCGGTCCACCACTGTACGTTTCAAAAGGAGTTTTCTTCCGCGTACAACCTCTCTGTGGAGTAGTTTACCACCGGCGATTTTTCCGGACCGATACGACCTGGAGACCTTCAAGAAAAGAGCTTACTCCTTTCTAAAGGGCCGGCAACGCACCTGCGATTCCCCTGGTGTTGCGGTTGATCATGGGCGGCGGTAATCACTTAACATCAGGTGAACCGCATGCTCGTTTGCCCCCTATTCTATAAAAAAAAAACAATTGAGAAATTACGAATGTATAGTATAACGGGACTCATTAAGGAGAAACTTTTTTTTTTAATTTAATTTTTATTTTGTTGCACAGATCGGACCATAAACAATAATTTAAAAAAATCTGAAGGTACTCCGGGTTTAACAATGACATCGGGACGTCAGTCATCTCAGTCCCCCGTGACAATGGGTGCTGGAAAGCGCCCGAAACGTCGGGAATTAAAAATAAAGTAATTTAAAGTAAAATAAACGCGATAAAATCCGTAAAAGTATTTTTATCAATAAAACCAAGCTATTAAATCAACCTTGACTTTTTCACACCTACCCACCAAAAAAAAATTATATTATGATATATTTTAAAGTTATACTATATTTTTGTATTTGGATGTATGATCTTAGCTTTGATGTGTGGAAACGGCATATGAGAATCCATAAACAAATATTATTAGCCTTTGAGCGAGGAAAGAACCAGACCTTTTATAACTTATAAGCAGCAGCGACGAACATTCGCGGATACGGTTCCCGTAAGAACTTTACCGCACGTGCATCCTACAGACCGAAAGTCATTACAGCAAATGGCACAAACAATTAAAAAAAATAAAAATCAACAAGGAATCTTAATAACTCCACAGTAATGATTTCTTATATTTACGCGAACACTACACATTGAAATAATACTAGTTTTTACGGAATTTATCGCGTATATTTAACTTTTTAAATACCCGACGTTTCGAACGCTTTACAGCACTCATGGTCACGGGCGGGACTGAGATGTTCAACGTCCATATGTCATAGTTAACCGCGGTTACCATAGATTAAAATTTAACTTTTGTTCCGATCTATGCAGTATGAACTTATGGTATCTTGAAGTCTTGCAGTTGTATGCTTGGGTTGGGATTTAATTTTATTTATTATAGGATCCCAAGCAGATGGTAGCACCCAGCCATCTTCTCTATTGAAATTAGGATGTTTTTTGATTTCAATAGCCTCGCGAATCATCCTTGGAAGGAATCGGTGTTCTTTAGCGAGGATCTGCGGTCTATCAAATCTGATGTAGTGACGGGGGCGATCCTGTACGTGTTCACAGACTGCAGACTTCCCGGAGCGTCGATTCTTCACATCAGCTATATGTTCTTTAACGCGGGTTTTTATTTATCTTTTAGTTTGTCCTATGTAGGAGAGACCACATTCACAATCAAGCTTGTACACTCCTGCATCTTGCAGAGGGACATTACACTTGACCGATGGTAAAAACTGACCAATCTTCTTCAGCGGCTTGAAGTATGTTTTGATGGAAGCGCGCTTCAAGATGTAGCCAATCTTGTCAGTGACTCCTCTAACATATGGCAGTACAGCAGGTACACGCTCGACTGTGGGCGGCTTTACTCGTTCACTGTGACGTAGGCGCGGGACTCGAAGCTTGTTGTCATGCAAAACTTGCTTGACATGGTGGAGCTCTGCAGCCAGGTGTTTACTGTCATAGATCCCTCGTGCTCTCTGAAACAAAGATTTACCCACGGTAGCTAGCTGTGAAGGATGGTGGTGAGAATCACCGTTTAAATATCTATCTGTATGGGTCTTTTTTCTATACACAGTATGGCTCAAGGTGTTATCCTATCCTATGTAAACCAGTACGGACTGGTAATTGCAAATAAAATACGCCGATTAGAAGATCTAAAGACCAAGCGCGCAAGATATCTAACAGCCTTAAATTTCTTGAAGAGATGCCGTGACCATAATCTCATTCCTACGTGTGTCAAAATATCAACCAAAAAGGACATTCGAGGAAGCGCTAAGATCTTAAATCAGGCGAGTAAAAAGTTGTTACGGACGGTAATCCAACAAAAACGCTCCGATCTATATGACATAAACAAATCCATAGACACATCATCCAGTGAATTGAAGAAAGTTTTAACGACGTTTGACTATAATTTTTGCATGGAAACATTAAATAAACGCGAAATTAGTAAATATAATGAATGCAAAAACAAACATATAGAAAAATATCAAAAATTAACGAACAAGTCAAATGTCAAACATCTGAATCAATGCCAGAACCGAAAGCAACCATTGACAAACACAGATCATAGATTAATCGCGCTCTATAATCTGTCAAAACAAACACTGGATGATGCAACAATTAGGGTTTTATCCAAAGGCCTAAACTTTGCACTTACACCCCGCAAATTACCGTACGAAGAAATTATCTGTAGTGTCGAGGACTGTTTATTTAAAAATAATATGCGGAAAGAAGATTTGGAGGCGATACGTCAAGACATTTCGTCTATGTTACGTCGATGTTCAGTGCCTAAACCGAATCTTCCTGGTGGATGGTGGTGAGAATCACCGTTTAAATATCTATCTGTATGGGTCTTTTTTCTATACACAGTATGGCTCAAGGTGTTATCAGGATTCCAAATTACTAACACATCTAGAAAAGCTAAGGAATTGTTTGCCTCTAACTCCATTGTGAACTGAATTTTAGAATTTATAGAGTTAAGATGGTCTAAAAATGCAGTTACTTTATCTAAAGGTAGAATTGTGAAAGTGTCGTCTACGTACCGCTTGTAGAACCTTGGATTTATGGGAGAACTAAGCAGGGCTTTCTCCTCAAAGTCTTCCATGAATATGTCGGCGACAATGGGAGATACAGGTGAGCCCATCGCCACACCATCTACTTGCTTGTAGAACTCCTCCTTCCACAATAGGTAGCCAGATGTAAGGCAGTGTCTGAGCAATACTGCATATTCTACGGGCATGTTGTTTTCTTCCAGCCTTCTAGTTACAATTGAGATGCAATCTTCAACAGGTAAGCATGTAAACAATGACTGCACATCAAAACTGACCATAGTTTCATTGTCTGCCAGATGTAGGTCTTTAATCTCGCTGACAAAATGGTAGGAATCCTTTATGTGTGCTCTTGTATGTCCCCTGAGTGGTGAGAGTATTTTCGCTAAGTGTTGAGCCAATCTGTAAGTTGGTGAATCGATTTGGCTCACTATGGGACGTAATGGAGCATTGGGCTTGTGTATTTTTGGTAACCCATACAATTTTGGTGATTTGGCGCACGTAGGTATTATCCATTTTACGTCCAGATTTAATTTTTCGGAGTGTTTCTTTATGAGGTCACTAGTTGTTTTTAGTGTGCTATTTGTTGGGTCGTTTTTAACCTTTTTATAAGTACTTACATCCGACAAAAGTTCTTGTATTTTAGAATTATAATCTGACGTATCCATGACTTACTTACTTACTTACTTACTTCTAGGTAGGTTCTTTAACGCTATAAATTCGTCTTTGGGAAGATTCGGTTTAGGCACTGAACATCGACGTAACATAGACGAAATGTCTTGACGTATCGCCTCCAAATCTTCTTTCCGCATATTATTTTTAAATAAACAGTCCTCGACACTACAGATAATTTCTTCGTACGGTAATTTGCGGGGTGTAAGTGCAAAGTTTAGGCCTTTGGATAAAACCCTAATTGTTGCATCATCCAGTGTTTGTTTTGACAGATTATAGAGCGCGATTAATCTATGATCTGTGTTTGTCAATGGTTGCTTTCGGTTCTGGCATTGATTCAGATGTTTGACATTTGACTTGTTCGTTAATTTTTGATATTTTTCTATATGTTTGTTTTTGCATTCATTATATTTACTAATTTCGCGTTTATTTAATGTTTCCATGCAAAAATTATAGTCAAACGTCGTTAAAACTTTCTTCAATTCACTGGATGATGTGTCTATGGATTTGTTTATGTCATATAGATCGGAGCGTTTTTGTTGGATTACCGTCCGTAACAACTTTTTACTCGCCTGATTTAAGATCTTAGCGCTTCCTCGAATGTCCTTTTTGGTTGATATTTTGACACACGTAGGAATGAGATTATGGTCACGGCATCTCTTCAAGAAATTTAAGGCTGTTAGATATCTTGCGCGCTTGGTCTTTAGATCTTCTAATCGGCGTATTTTATTTGCAATTACCAGTCCGTACTGGTTTACATAGGATAGGATAACACCTTGAGCCATACTGTGTATAGAAAAAAGACCCATACAGATAGATATTTAAACGGTGATTCTCACCACCATCCTTCACAGCTAGCTACCGTGGGTAAATCTTTGTTTCAGAGAGCACGAGGGATCTATGACAGTAAACACCTGGCTGCAGAGCTCCACCATGTCAAGCAAGTTTTGCATGACAACAAGCTTCGAGTCCCGCGCCTACGTCACAGTGAACGAGTGAAGCCGGCCACAGTCGAGCGTGTACCTGCTGTACGGCCATATGTTAGAGGAGTCACTGACAAGATTGGCTACATCTTGAAGCGCGCTTCCATCAAAACATACTTCAAGCCGCTGAAGAAGATTGGTCAGTTTTTACCATCGGTCAAGTGTAATGTCCCTCTGCAAGATGCAGGAGTGTACAAGCTTGATTGTGAATGTGGTCTCTCCTACATAGGACAAACTAAAAGATCAATAAAAACCCGCGTTAAAGAACATATAGCTGATGTGAAGAATCGACGCTCCGGGAAGTCTGCAGTCTGTGAACACGTACAGGATCGCCCCCGTCACTACATCAGATTTGATAGACCGCAGATCCTCGCTAAAGAACACCGATTCCTTCCAAGGATGATTCGCGAGGCTATTGAAATCAAAAAACATCCTAATTTCAATAGAGAAGATGGCTGGGTGCTACCATCTGCTTGGGATCCTATAATAAATAAAATTAAATCCCAACCCAAGCATACAACTGCAAGACTTCAAGATACCATAAGTTCATACTGCATAGATCGGAACAAAAGTTAAATTTTAATCTATGGTAACCGCGGTTAACTATGACATATGGACGTTGAACATCTCAGTCCCGCCCGTGACCATGAGTGCTGTAAAGCGTTCGAAACGTCGGGTATTTAAAAAGTTAAATATACGCGATAAATTCCGTAAAAACTAGTATTATTTCAACTCCACAGTATTCTCTGCGCGATTTACAGGGTTAAAAGTTTTAATTACTCGCCTTTGATATTTCAAAGATTTTAATAATTTACTTTCATTTGTACTCCCTTAATAGCTTTTGTCATGTTGAAGGAATTTTCATAAGTTATTGAAACGCTAATTTTTTATTTAACACGGATTAAGTTTAGATAAATAAGCAAATTAAATGGAATATATAGAAATTAAATAAAATAAATTATACAATTCATGGTAACGATGGCTCCTTGGTGCAGTGGTTTAGTATTGAGTCACAGCGCTGTAGGGCATGGTTTTGAATTCTGCAAGAAACAAATATTTGTATGGCTTATAAATAATTGTTGTGGGTCTGGTTGTTTGCCCTTATGCAATTTATGTATGTAAACTGCGTCCTTTATACAGGAGAAAATTTTGGTAGTAACGATTTTATAAAAAGAAAAAAGACCTTATTAGGATCTACAACCTCCGAGTGCTCGATTTAAATAACTAGCTGGTAACTGGGTCGTCGTCCCACCAAAACGCAATAGCTCGAATCATCACGTGGCAACTTAATGTAATTAAAAACTTTAGTAGTCAACCTGCCTGAAAAGCAAATATAGCACGTAACGTTGGACTCAGTGGAGAAACTTCCTAAGAGGCTTATTGGTAACTTTGATTTGGTTGAAAGCAATCTTGTCAGCCTCGATTACTAGTGTAGATAGCCAGCTTCTCGGTATTCTGTAGGATGCATTTTAATTTTGCACAGAATCAGACAACCAGGCTGTCGACGAGTCTTAACCCATTTGTGATGTTCCACGAATCCGAGCTAACCGGTTTGCTTCGTCTTTCGTAATGCGTACAGTGAATAATTTGCCGGCGTCTTTCTGTCCGAATACAATCTGAGTGTCTTAAAGACAAGAGTGAATAGGCATTTGTTACGTTGTTATGATAAGACAGTGCGATTTATTGTCTACTGCTTTGTCACCACTTACCACTAGGTGTAGTTGTGGTCAAGCACTGGCTTATAGTATATGAAAGTTTTATGAAAGCATGCTCATATCATTTGTTCGTATATATTTTGTGAATATTTCTACTGAAGTTACGTCATTTGTCTATCTCTGTTTACGTTTTATTAATAATGTTATATGTTTTTAACTTCCGAAGTTTTGAGTGTTCTGCAACGTGTGCATCATCACTTACCACCTAATGAAATTGTAGTCCCCAAGCAATTGTATTCAAATACGTTTCAACACTCCATATAAAGTATGGCTCCCATCATTTATTTTGTAGATGTAGACCAATTGATGATTTTTGTGCCTGATCCTTTTGTAATAGTCCCCATGTATCTGACGCTACATCCTTGTCCTATCTTGTAAATATTACATGAACGGGTTTCGGATGATTAGTATATATATGATATACTGTTACCTTTATAGCCTATGAAAGTCCACTGCTGAACATAGGTCTCTCCCGTAGGTTACCTTATAAGGTGGATATTTTTCTCGGTTGTCATATTTGACGAACGCGTTTGCAACTGAAGTTTTTTAGGAGGAAGACGCTGCTGCTCATCTCGTGGTGTTTTTGTCTCTGCTGCCTCTTACTATACCCATGGGATGACATGGGATAGTGGATATTCTTACACCGCCACTACACGATGTAGTCAATCACAGAATAACAATGTGTTAAGAAATATTCGTAAAAAGACTGTGAGCTAAGACAAACTATTTCGTAATTCTCACAATTTTCTGACGCGGCAGTTTCTATGTGTCTTACTTCAACTGTTTGGGCGTACTGGGCCCCTTAGCACCGATTTGGGATCGCACTTAGTATTTTATACGACCGCAGTTCTACACAAACTTTTAAGTGGAAATAAAACGAAGCTTTTTTCGTGTTGCCTTTGAACCTTCGCACGTTGCAAATGTTTTTATTTCCATTTGATTGCTTTTAGAGTTGAGTGGCGGACCTTAGGTTGGAATTTTCTGTTCCGGATTTTATAGACTGAATATGTTCATTTTTTGCACTAAAACTGTATGCTGTTGTTTTTGTGTTCAAAGAAATAAATCACGCAACCTAATATTATCGAGTCATAATGCTCTTACACATGACATCAGTTACCATGATCATTATAGCCCTTTACTTGACATGGGACACGCCCAAACAATACCACAAAACACTATCCGCAGCCATCATATTCACCACTTCTTGCAATTATTACTAAAGTCTCTTTTTTCCTTCTCCTTCCTCTCTTCTTTCCGTTAATAAAAACTCAGCACAATTCAAGAACCTTTTTTTAACTACTCCAATCCAGTGCTTGAATTCTACCACATCTGATAGTGAGAAACCGAATATAGTAAAGCGCACTGATTTAGCTTAACAAGATCATTAATTAATCGGATGAAGAGACAGATGCTGCCAAATAAATCCACTCCTTTGTTGTACACAAGACGAATGATGAAACAAACCATCGAGTACGTGTATCGACAACGAAGGAGTGGAGACTGGTCGAACGTCTCGCGTTTTCTCTATGTGTTGTCGATCCTTTGAACTATATGATATTATAACACTAGCACTTTCGTTTTAAAGGAGACTAGGGTATGGTACTCATACCCATTCAGTTTTCTTTACTTACTTAACATGCAGTCTGTTATTGTAGCATCAATATTCGTAGATTTTCTTAAGGAAATTTATTATTAGAAAAGAAAAGAAATCGTACCACATTAAATAAAACTATTTATACGGATTTTATCGCGTTTAATTATTTAAATTATTAAGAATTATTTTTCATTCGCGACGTTTCGGGTGCTTTTCAGCACCCATGGTCACGGGGTGGACTGAATTTGACGTCCCAATGTGATAAACCGGCTACCTTCACTTTTTGAATATTAAATTATGTTCTGATCTACGCAGAACGAGCTTACGGTATCTTGAAGTCTTGGAGTGGTCTGCAAGGGTTTGGATTTAAATTTGTTCGATTCGGGACGATCTTGAACATGTTCACAGACTGCAGATTTCCATGAAGATCTTGAACATATTTACATACATGTTAAAGATCGTCCCCACCAATACATCAGATTGGTTATGCCACAAATCCTCGCAAAAGAACACCGGTTCCTACCAAAGATGATATGCGAGGCTATTGAAATTAAAAAAAAAAATATTATTTCAATAGGGAACATAGATGGTTGCTGCCGTCTGGTGGGCCAATATAGGATATATTTAACAAAATTTTAATCTAACCCGAGCAGACCACTGCAGGACTTTAAGATACTCTAAGCTTATTTTGCGTAGGTTGGACCAAAATTTAATATTCAAAAACTGAAGATAATCGAGCTATGACATTGGGACGTCAAACGTATTAGTCCCCCCCCCTAGCACCCGAAACGTCAGGAATATAAATAAGTTGATTAAACGCGATAAACTCCATATAAACAGTCTTATTTCGCCATCATAAACATAACTTGTAAAAAAAAAAACAAGTCTCGCACTCAGTTCTTCTACAATAAAAAGTTGTGAGATCCATGTAATACCAATTCGGATAATTTATTCATTCACTACTTAAGGGTCCTTCTGTTTTAAGTTATTGCGTAATTAAATAACCTAACAACATGTTTTAGTGACCATATCAATGTTAAAAATCTAGTATGTTTTAAATATATAGATTGACTTGGCCATCGCATGAAAACACAATGTATCTCACAAGTAATACATATTATATTAAATAAGATCACTTAGTGCAATTGCCAAGTCAATCTATTTTTGTTATCCACTACGAAGTTACAGGAAGTCGAAAATGACCTGAACTGCTTCGAGAAAAGTATAGTACGGCAGTGCCGCTTTTTTGCTCGACTTGGCGGGGGCACTGCCGTGCCCCCAGAACATCAATAATAGTACCACACTTATACTATTTATCTATGTGTATTGATGAACGTAGGTCTTCCCCGTAGAATTACTTATACGGAAAATTTTGCCATAGTTTCCAAGCTTGTTAGGCAGAAGTGTTTTTATTATTTTGTGTTTTTATAAATAAGACGCTGCCCATCTCCTCTTTCAAGTTCCCTCTGTTGCCTCTCACTTGAACTATTTATTTTTACTCATATATTTTTTCAGTGCCTCCGAATATACTCGATGATGAGAGCACCCAGTCAGCAGTTGCAGTCAGGGAGAATCAAAACATAAGTCTTGTGTGCAAAGCTGATGGATTCCCAACACCTAAAATCATGTGGCGTCGCGAAGACGGACAACCGATATCTGTAGAAAGAAGAAAGAAAGGTACATTTAGAAATAATATAATATATCATTATTTACGAATATATTCTTAAATTAATTGTAAATTATATCAAAACCGAAATAGAACAAAATATAAACAGTGCGAATGAACTTTGTACAACATTCTACTATTTCTTTTGACTCAAAGTTCGACTGTCTAGACTCATTAAATAGTTCCTGGGTTTAATCTCTTGCTAACTTGAATTGTAAATGACTGATTTGAGGAGATATTGTTAAAATATTAAGTATTGTTAATTGTTCGTTTTACGTTTTATTATTTAGAAATTCAAATAATAGATTTGTGCGTACTGGTTAAATATATTATTTTAATAGATAGCAGGTCGTTTACATAGAAGTATAAAAACTTGGAAGAGAGAAACAATAGAACATCGTATTACTAAGAAACATAAAAAAACATGTTTTCATATTTTATGCCTTTAACATTAATATTGCATTTTGTTAAGCAAAAACAGAAGTTAAAAACTTTAATGAGACGAGTAGATTCTGCCTGTATATTAAGTATTATTTACACATAATCTATGATATTAATATCTTTACATAACAATCAAATATATTAAAAATATTTATCGTCGTTCACTCTTAAATTTCAAAAAAATCTGATCACTTCAGAATTATTTAGTTTAAGATTTTTTTATCGATTCAGTAAAGTTATAGACTGTGAGGATTTCCATCGTAGTCTTTAGAGATGACAACACATATGCAGTCTACTCTGTTTTGAGTTAGTAGCAGATTCCCGCGGACTGCAGTAGGCACTTAGCATTAGGTTGATTGTAAGTTTGATTGTCACTTCAATTTTATATAAAAAAATTGGCAGATATTACCAAGTTAATACGTGGTAGCGCCACGCTGCATTTATATTAGCATAGCAGCACGAATGGGTCGGCTCGACCGGGGAAGGACCCACGCTCTAACAGAATACCAGCGTAAAATAGTAGCTTAATGCTGCTGTGTTTCGTATGGTGAGTTTAGAGAACCGGCGACCCTTTTTACTGGAAACGAGGCGTTCAATCTTGGTTCTTGGGCCACAGCAACCACTTACCATCAGGTGAACTGTGTGCCCGTTTGTCACCCTATCTTATAAAAAAAAGTTTTATTTTTTATATCTTGATTTGAATCCACACTTAGATTGTTAATCTTATAAAGTACATAAAGTAGCATATAAACCTTCTAACAAGTAACAAATAATCCTTTCTGTTCCAATCTATCAAAAGTATCACTGAAAGTTCACTCACTGAAAGATTACCGCTTTGGCTGGTTTTTCCCTCTGTCGCTTCCCATCTCTCTATCACGATACCCACTGGATAGTATGGCTAAGTAGATATTCTTAAACCGCCACGGCCACTACAAGGTTAATATTATAACAAATAACATCTTATGATAAAGTGAAAAAACTAAAAGATAAAACGTTATATACAAAATAATAGATGTCGTAGAATAGTAGATATAAGGATACAATATAGATGTAACAGGTGACTATTGAAGGTATAGAGGCCCTCGTGGGTGTCATAAGAGGTCGGAATAAAACAAGCCAGAAGATGGGCAGCTACGTCTTTCTAATAACAACTAAAAATAAAAAAGCTGTGGTTGCCACCCTGAGATAAAATTTTATTTCGCTGCACGAGCACCACAGGCGAAACTTTAATATTGTCAGTCTATTATACACTATTGAAATAATACTAGTTTTTACGGAATTTATCGCGTATATTTAACTTTTTAAATACCCGACGTTTCGAACGCTTTACAGCAGTCATGGTCACGGGCGGGACTGAGATGTTCAACGTCCATATGTCATAGTTAACCGCGGTTACCATAGATTTAAATTTAACTTTTGTTCCGATCTATGCAAAATGAACTTATGGTATCTTGAAGTCTTGCAGTTGTATGCTTGGGTTGGGATTTAATTTTATTTATTATAGGATCCCAAGCCGATGGTAGCATCCAGCCATCTTCTCTATTGAAATTAGGATGTTTTTTGATTTCAATAGCCTCGCGAATCATCCTTGGAAGGAATCGGTGTTCTTTAGCGAGGATCTGCGGTCTATCAAATCTGATGTAGTGACGGCGGCGATCCTGTACGTATTCACAGACTGCAGACTTCCCGGAGCGTCGATTCTTCACATCAGCTATATGTTCTTTAACGCGGGTTTTGATTGATCTTTTAGTTTGTCCTATGTAGGAGAGACCACATTCACAATCAAGCTTGTACACTCCTGCATCTTGCAGAGGGACGTTACACTTGATTGATGGTAAAAACTGACAAATCTTCTTCGGCGGGTTGAAGTATGTTTTGATGGAAGCGCGCTTCAAGATGTAGCCAATCTTGTCAGTGACTCCTCTAACATATGGTAGTACAGCAGGTACACGCTCGACTGTGGCCGGCTTCACTCGTTCACTGTGACGTAGGCGCGGGACTCGAAGCTTGTTGTCATGCAAAACTTGCTTGACATGGTGGAGCTCTGCAGCCAGGTGTTTACTGTCACAGATCCCTTGTGTTCTCTGAAACAAAAATTTACCCACGGTAGCTAACTGTGAAGGATGGTGGTGAGAATCACCGTTTAAATATCTATCTGTATGGGTCTTTTTTTCTATACACAGTATGGCTCAAGATGTTATCAGGATTCCGAATTACTAACACATCTAGAAAAGCTAAGGAATTGTTTGCCTCTAACTCCATTGTGAACTGAATTTTAGAATTTATAGAGTTAAGATGGTCTAAAAATGCAGTTACTTTATCTAAAGGTAGAATTGTGAAAGTGTCGTCGTCTTTTTACCTTTAGATGAAGTAACTGCATTTTTACATTTAGAACATATAGCTGATGTGAAGAATCGACGCTTCGGGAAGTCTGCAGTGTGTGAACAAGTACAGGATCGCCCCCGTCACTACATCAGATTTGATAGACCGCAGATCCTCGCTAAAGAACACCGATTCCTTCCAAGGACGATTCGCGAGGCTATTGAAATCAAAAAACATCCTAATTTCAATAGAGACGATGGCTGGGTACTACCATCTGCTTGGGATCCTATAATAAATAAAATTAAATCCCAACCCAAGCATACAACTGCAAGACTTCAAGATACCATAAGTTCATACTGCATAGATCGGAACAAAAGTTAAATTTTAATCTATGGTAACCGCGGTTAACTATGACATATGAACGTTGAACATCTCAGTCCCGCCCGTGACCATGACAGCTGTAAAGCGTTCGAAACGTCGGGTATTTAAAAAGTTAAATATACGCGATAAATTCCGTAAAAACTAGTATTATTTCAATGTGTAGTGTTCGCGTAAATATAAGAAATCACTATTATACACTACTCCATACCTTCCTGTGCGTACCGTAAGAGGCGACAGAGGGACACTGAGCCTGAAGGTGGGCAGCAGCATCTTCCTGATAACAGCTGAATTTATAAGAAACTGCGGTTGCCAGTCAGCTTATTAAGCTATGCAGCAATGAAAAATATTCCCCCTATGAGACAATCTACGGGGGCGACCTGTTTTCAGCCGTGGATATTTGATAGGCAGTATAAGTAATGGTTATGGTAAACAGTAAATACGCTCGCTTTAAATTACTCGCTGATATTTGAGTACTAAAACTAGCGATATTATGGTACCGAGGTGTTCGTAGAACTTGCACGGGACAGTACTAAAATTTTCCTTAAGAAAAAACTCCATTTAAAGATAATTATTGTACGAGAAGAGCTGAGCTTTGCCGGCAAATTAAGCCGTTTGAGCACGTATTCGACGTGTTCGACAAAAGGACCGAAAAATTGAGTTTAATTTTAAGAGTGGTTTCCTTGTACAGTTGAAAATTAACGTGTGGTTTGGAGAGGCACTTGGCGCTAATTGTGTGTGACCCTCCGTCGCGTCCGGCTCCCGGACGTGTCATTTCCATCTGCAATGATTATTTGTAAAGGACGTCCAATGTCGATGTTTTAATTACGTGCCGAGTAGAAAACCGTTCTCGTTTTCAATTCAGACCATGTTGAGTCCTTTGTTTGGATTAATACGACGCCGAACCGCTTTTTATTTACGGCTTTAATGGGTGAGGACGCGCCTTGCTTCCAAAGTGTTACGGTTGAAAGAGAAAGGATTTAAAGGTAGTACGTTTGCATGTTTATGGGCTACTTTATGGTCAATTTCAACCCTAATTCACCTATGTTTTCAGAGATTTGTGCCTTGTTAAACCTGTTTTACAAGTTTCAAATGAAATATACAATTTCGTCTTAGAGCCATGCTACAGCTGTATTATGGTTGTAGCAGGAATGGTTCGAACTAACCGGGGATGGGCTACGCTTTCACAAAATACCAGTGTAAAAAAGCAGCTCAAGGTTGCTGTATTTTGTGTAGAGTGTATAGAAAAAGAGAAAACCAGATACCTTTTTACTGGATACGAAGCATTCCATCTTAGTCCTCAGGGGGCACCACGCATTTGCACTGTATTTTTAATCGACGATAGATGTAGGTGCAATGTACAGGTCTATCGGCCACAGCATCTACTTACACCACATCAGGAGCAAGAATGTACGCTTATTTTTCACCTTTTTATCCCTTCAAGCGTCATAAATATCCCATGCAGTCGCATGCGGCCGGAAAATTTTGAGCCGTCGCATGTGACCGCACCAACCCACAGCACTTAAAAGCATTAAAATTTATATTTAGAGACTACTTTTCTATGAAAATGTTTAGCAATATAAAATTTACACAAAATTCTCTCTCTTGTAGACTTAACAAAAGTCAGGTTTTACTTCATTACAAAAAGATTTTATTGTATTTTCATAACAAAAAAATACATACCAAGCGAATGTCGGCAGCGTGAAAATCACAAATATTTCAATATATTATATTACTCGAAATTATTTAAGTAAAAAGATAAATTGTATTCACAAGAAAACTTTTATTACAATTTTATAATAAAACACTATACTAAAGCACTAACAAAATACCAGAAAAATCCAAAAATCTACACAATAACATTCACCCAAAAATGGCGTACAAAATAAACGTAGATACATATACATATACATAAACACTCACGCCTGTCACCCAGAGGGGTAAGCAGAGACTACGGACTTCCATTTGGCACGATCCTGACATACCTCTTTCGCCTCTTTTACATCCATATATCTACGCATACAACATGCTCGTCGGTTAAGGGTACTTCTAATGTGGCCCATTTTCTAAATATCGCCAATTTGGTCGATAAACTTTTTTCTTGGGCGTCCCTTCCTGACTCGGCCGTTCACATCTGCCATATAAATTTGCTTTGTCACTCTTTCCTCATTCATTCTTTCTACATGACCAAACCACCGAAGCATTCCTTTCTTAATCCTGGTCACAACATCATCTTGAATACCACATTTATCTCTTATCACGCAATTTCTCACCTTGTCATTCAGATTCAACCCTAGCATATTCCTTAAAAACCGCATTTCTACAGAATTTATTCTACTTTCGAGCTTCTTCTAACACACCCAGCTTTCACTTTCATACGTTAAAGTAGGGCCTAACACAGCATTATGAATTACCATACGTGCCTTCTTTGACACATTCTGGTTCTTCATAATAGAGTGTATTGCTCCATTCACCCTATTCCCTAACGTAGTAAACGTAGATTATAAATAAATATTCATAGGACAACAGTCTTTTTATTGCACTACAGGATAGAGTATTTTATATTGATTATATAATGCCACATTTCGTCATAGAAAAGTAGTCTCTATATATATAAGTTTTATGGGTGCGGTGCTGTGTGAGACCTCATGATACTGCTAGCGGGTTGAGAGGTTAAATAAATTTAAATTATATTAAATTAATATATTAGTTGGTATGTTCAAATAGGTGATGATAATTAGCATTAACTGTCTGTGCAATTTAAGATTGTCCTTCGTGAATGTACTCTCCTTTATACGTTGTCAGGGCTTCATATATTACAAAGAAGAATTAAATAGAATAAAACGTGATTGAACGGAAGAGAATGTAATGGAATTAAATAGAATTGATAGAATAAAACAGAATAGAATATTGTATTCAGTTAAGAATATTGTTTTTGATAAAGAATATTGTATTCAGTAAAGAATATTGTATTCGGTAAAATATATTGTATTCAGTAAAGAATATTACGTAAAACTTTTCTGGCAAAAAGACCGTCTGGATAAGTACCCCGCTTTTTTATGTCTGCTATTTGCTATTTTTTTATCTACAAATGCCAACAAGCATTCATACATCCACAGCAATGGTTCAGATGGAAGGATATTTTTTTTATAAAATTAAGGTGACAAACGGGCACATAGTCCACCTGATGAGTAAGTGGATGCTGTGGCCCATAGACATCTATATTTAATCTCGATTAAGAACCAAAATGTAGATGCATTGTCATCCCTGAGCACTAATATCGAATGCCTCGATTCCAGTAAAACCGGTCTCCGGTTCTCTACACTCACCATACGGAACACAGGAGCATCAAGCTGCTATCTTACGCTGGTATTCTGTGAGATCGTGGTACTTCCCCGGTCGAGCCGAACCTTTCGTGCTACAACCATAATATAGCTGCAGCGTGGCTCTACCACGTATAAAAAGGATTTAAGAAAGGATAAGGAATGCCATAATAACGACGGAATCCGCAGGACATCGTTTAAGTTATTAGTCATTCATCACTTAGCACTCGGGCTGACTGGCGGGCTTGTAGTGAAACATTGACTTATAATAAGTAAAAGGAATAAGTTTTCAGGGGTCACAGACACAATTTAAGTAATTTAACTTCTTTATTTGAATTTGGCATGTGTTCATATGTTACTCATGATATTTTTTCTCTAACATTATCAGATTTCGAAATTCAAAACCTGTTTGCTTGTACGATTTTTTTTCATCCATCCGTAACAGCCTATAGAAAACACTCTTGAACATGGACCCACATAGATTGCCTCATCTTTTTGCACAATTACCACGCTTGCCAGGCGGGTTAGCAACCGCATTTTTTTATAATTTTGAGTTGCTATTAAGAAGCAGCCTCTGCCCATCTTTTATGTTGGTTTCCCTCTGTCATCTCTTACGACACTCAGTAGACAATACGGAGGAGTTGATTTTCTTACACCGCCCCATACGGTCTTGTTTGCATGTTAATTAACCAAATATTTATAAACAAATATATCGTTCAATTTAAGTATCGAAATAATAAAATATATTTCTTTAGTTTCTCTACTATTTTTTTTAAATATATTTTACTCGTATACTCTGGTATATATAACTGGTGTTGCAGTTGTTCATGGGCGGCGGTAGTCACGTATCATCAAGTAAGCCGTATGGTCGTTTGCCTTCTCTCTTATAAAAAAATAGAAATACAAACTAATAATGGAAATAAAGAATGATTACTCGTCAGCAACCACACTTTAAAAAAAATCAACATGGTTAACATAAACTGGTACGAAATCCAACTGCTGAGAAATAATAACACTTTTCGTTTGTACCAGTGTTTCAAATTTGATGTTGAAACTAATTATGTCATCCGTTTTAAGTTGCCTTCAAATTGTGATTAAACTTTTTATAAATTGGGCAAATATGTATCAAAATGTTTGCATATTGTAACATAATATGCATATTTTAACATAAGAGTATCAAATAATTTTTGATATCATTGTTTATGAAAATAATTAATTTAACTACATTAATTGAGCCGGAACAATCCATCGGGAACGATCACTGGATTGTATCAACACAATATAACGTGATTTTAATATTAATAAAATTTTAAATTATATTTAAGTGTAATCAATAACTGTACGAAAGGCAAAGATAAAGTTAGTAAAACTGACATTATAATAAGTCATTCTTTCATGGCCAGATTAATAAATTCCTGGGCCTTTTCTATATAATCAAATCAAAACAATTTTGTTATGTATCCGTTAAAAATGGCAGATTGAAAAAAAATGTTTTTTGAACATGGTTACAAAATTTTGCATACGACGTACGATGATACGGAAAAGTTGCTGATTTATGATAATAAATTTTATTGAAATTAACCCTTTTGGAATGTGTTAAGGTAATCTATTAGTATGTACATCTGGGCATTAGTACATGTAGACTATTTTATGTGAAGGCATTATTTGAAATAATTGTACAGTTTATTAAAATAAAAGTAAAATAAAAAAGGTAATGTAGCAACTCGCGGGAATTCATCGCTTGCAAATTCAAAACACACTTTTATTCTTACAATTAACGAGAGAAATGCATTGCTAACTACTGTAGCCCGACCGTTAGTCGCGGTAATTGCTAAATATATTCAACGGTCAGAGTTCCCTCATTATATTCATTGTGCTCTCTTGCGGTTGTGGAACGTTCGTAATTGTAAACACAGGCAAACTCATTTGGGCACTTGATGCCGGCAGGCGACCCCTAGTGGACGTGGTCGGAATTTATACTTTTTACGACTTTTAAGTTAAATTGTACAACATGCGGCGGGAATACTAATACATCTAAGAATTATAGGGGTTGCTTGCAAACGTCGAAAGAATTAATATCTTCTGAGTAATTTCAGATATAGCGTTTTAGATTTGGCTTCATATTTGAATTCTGATTTCTTTCATATTAATTATATTTTCATAGAAGTGGGAGCAAAAGAACATGCGGCTAACCTGATGGTAATTGACCGCTACATATAAATTACTACAGCACCAGGGGAATTTCTGGTGCGTGCCGGATTTATAAAAAGGAGTAAACTCGGTTTATTAATTTTAAAGTTGTTTTGGTTTGGTAAAATTTTTGTATATTATGTCTTTAAAATCGTAAACTTTACTCCTTCCTCTTGTAGAGTTCTCGGACAACATTTATATTATACCGCATGTGTGCATCCAGTAATGTAGTTTGATCTAAATGTTTCATGCGTTTTGAGGCTTCCACGCAACAGAAGTTATTATTTATACACATTACACATATAAATAAAATGTAAGTGTCTGTCCTGTAATGTAATGTAGAAATAACTAGCTTATATAAAGCAAAGGGGCTATTTGCATGCTATGCAGACATAAACAACCATTTTTTATATTTTTGTTTGTCTGGTTGTGTGGCTAATAATCTACGGAATGGTTAAATCGATTGTGGTGAAACGTAACAAACAGATAGACGCTATATCTTATTAGATAAATTGGACATTTTCACAAACCAATTTTTTTATTTTTTTAAACGTTACCCTTACCCCAGGATTTGCTTCTGTATTGTGGGGACAATTTACAAAAATAAATTGCACAAGGACAAACATCCAAGTCCGGAACAATTACTTGTAGGCCATACAAATACTTCTTCCGTACGTGATTCGAACCCGCGACCAACAGCGCAGCCACTCATTGCTGAGCCACTGCGCCACGGAGTCGTCTCAAAATACTGGTTATACTTGGTGAAAAACTTTTTGAAAACGAAATAAAGTTGAAGAGAAAAATTTTTTGCACGAGTCAGGTAAAAATGACTAGTTCTTCCGATAATCCCCAAGTACAAATACCTAAAAATTAAAAAAAGAAAAACATATTTCTCATCGTTTTAAGATAATTCTGTAATTTTAAATTTTTTTAATTATACAAAAAATTTCTGAACCTCAATTATAATTACATAGTAAAATAACATGAGCGCTTAAGACATGCACATGAGTATTTTTCAAAAGTTTATTTTTTATTTTTTTATAATAAAAACGAGCGCAATGTCCACTCGATGGTAAGTGAATGCTGTGCACCATAGACATCTACTTTTATCCTCGAATAAGAATCAAAATGCAAATGCGTTGTCATCCCTAAGAATTAAGATGGAATGCCTCGTTTCGAGTAGAAAAGTTTTCTGGTACACTGGTACACTACACTCACAATAGGAAACACAGCAGCATTAATCTGTCATTTTACGGTGTTATTCTGTGAGAGCGTAGTCCCTACCTGGTCGAGACGACCCATTCATACTACGACTAAAATATAGACGCAGCATGGCTTTACAAGGTAAAAAATTATATTCGTGCAACTTTAACTCTTACTATACAACGCACGCTGTGGTAGCTCTTAAGAGGCACGACAAATATCGAATTATTTGAAAATTATATATATGAGTATCTATAGAATATTATTGTAATGAGATTAAAAATTTATATACTATCAAATTGTGTTAGAAAACATTTCATATACAATCATAATAAATATCCCAACTAATATTACCTCTTATTAGCATATTATTCTCTAGCGAATATACAATTCCGCAATTTGGCCGTAATAATTGGGATACATTAACGTCATATCGTTTATTCTCATTTAGTTTATACGCTGTGTGGTAATTTAGTGTCACTTATTGAACCTTAATGGAAAACTACAAAAATCACTAAAAATAAATGTGTAATATTTCAAATAAAAAAGATTGCAAAATAAAGTAAAAATGGTTTTAGTTTTAAATGGTTCAAAAAAAAGATCAATTATGTAAAAATATTCACTATCCTACATAGTCCCATGGTTGTTGAAAAGAGAAGAGACGACAAAGGGATTTAAATCGGAAATGGGCAGCGACAGCCACCTAAAAACAACTCAAAATAATAAAAAAACTGCGGTTACCAATCCGTCTGCTAGGCGTGGCGGATATACCAAAATCCCTCTACGAAACATTATATAGGCCTATATTCAGTAGAGAACTTATGTAGCCTGTAATGGATGGAAAAGTTTTTGTCTTTAAATGGTTTTAGATTCGAAAATAAATAAAATTAAAATAAAAGCCTTTTACTTCTTGAAAATAAAAAATAGGTAAAATAAGCTTAATACTATTATTAAAGTTAATTAATCTGCAAGAACCTTACGCAGGTGGAGGCCTCCTCTAAAGAGTCCCAATTTTCTCTATCTTGGGTTTTTGTATCTAGCTTGGGCCGGCTGTTTTGCTTATATTATCCGCCCATCTCGTAAGCGGTTTTCCTCTGTAGCGTTTTTCACTTCGACCGCTCCACCGTGTCACCCTTACAATCTAGCGTTCGTCTAGATTAGGTTATTAGACTCAATATAGATTATATAATAGGGCCATAGTCTAAAATAAGAGGCAACTCCGATTGTTTTTAATATACCCCATTTATGTATAATTCACTTTAGATTTTTATCCTTATAAATAATAAATAGACTTACATTTCTGTCGATGTTTATAAAAATATCATCTTTGTCTTTCTATAAATATAAAAAAAATGATAGTTCTGTGACACAGTAGCTAACTACTTCTAATTAGCAATGAGTTGCGGCGTTGAAGTTCTTGAGTTCGAATCTAACATAAAGGAAGTATTTATACGGCCTAAAAATAATTGTTTCTGGTCTGGATGTTTCACCTGGTGAAATGTATGTATGTAAACTGTATCCACAATATAGGACAAAACCCTATATTATAGTCGTAGTACGAATGGGTTGGCTGGACCGGGAAAGGACCAAGCTCTCACAGAATACCAACATTACATAGCAGCTTAATACTGCTGTGTTTCGTGGGTGCAGAGGATCGGAGACCCTTTAAACGGGAAATAAGGCATTCCATCTTAGTTCTTAAAAGTAACAATGCATCTGCGTTTTGATTCTTAATCAAGAATAAATGTAGATGTCTATGGTCTGTGTGCTCGTTTGTTGACCTTATTCTGTATAAAAAAAATGTTTTTATATAGTGTAAAATAGGACCACGTAGTCATAGCTACAATCACAGCGAATATTGAGGCAAAATAACAAATTTTTGAATTTCAAAATCCGGAAGCCTTGCAGTTCCTCGTAACATGCCTTATGCTGACCTTTTAAATTTTAATACGGACTTTTTCCTGCCTTGTATTTCGTCGGTAGGTTCCATGCTGTAACTTATTTTTACCACCAAAAAGCAGCACGCTTCTGTGTTCCTATCTGAAAGGTGTGGAGAGCCAATATAAACATCATAGTATAGTTATAGCTGACCGAACCGCGTACTATAACTTTGTGACTTTCACCCTGTGATATGGTATCATATTTTGGGGACTATCAACATACAGAGAATTAATTATGAAAGTTCAAAAACAGTGTATTCGTGCTATATGTTGGAGCCTACAAAAAGTTGCATACCATGCCATAGCTCCCTTAAGATATTAATATTACCCTGTATTTTATATACTAGCGTCATGTATTTGTTACGTTCAATCCGGATCTTTTTGAGATGAGTGTAAAACCATCTTCTTTCAGCTTTCGTCCTCAGAAACAAATCATCCGCACGAATGTATGTAAAATTGCCATTCTGAAAAAAATATTGCTAAAATTGTCCCTAAATTATATAATAAGTTACTTGATCACTTAAAATGTTATAATATGATGAAATTAAATTAATTGTGAGAAATGAAATGTATTTTAATAATTTTCTTAAAAATTAATGTTATTATAATGTCAATAAATTTCAATTTACTATGTTACTGATTTAAATATGATGGTATTTAATAATTTTGTTTTGAATCTGTTTACTCAATTTAATTGTTATTTGATTTGTTTTCATTTATATTTAACTTTATGTGTGGATATATACATTCGTAAGCTGTAAAGCGTTTCACGGAATTTCTATAAAATTATAATACTGTACATGTGAAAAGGATTAAATAATATTGAATTGAATAGGCATCTGTTTTATGATATTAGTATTCAAAAAATAGACCACCATTCATGTATGAAATCTTCGCTTTTTAAACTTTTAAAATATTTAATCTCTCATTGTAAGCAATCATATAAAAACCTTCTTTTCGCAATTATGAAATATATTCCTTTGTTAACAGTGACAGTGTACGAGGGTGACAGCCTAAGCCTACAACGCATCAGCCGTACAGAGATGGGGGCGTATCTTTGCATCGCCACAAATGCGGTGCCTCCTTCAGTTTCCAAGAGGATAATCGTCGATGTTGAATGTGAGGTTCTAATTTTATTATAAACTTTTTTTTTTTAATATTCTACAACTATCACACAACGCCATCTAGTCCCAAACTAAGCAGAGCTTGTGTTATGGGTACTAGACAACTGATAAACATACTTATATATTTCTAAATACATAAATATTATAGATTAATTACGCTCAGACACAGAACAAATGATCGCTTGCTCATCACACAAACATTTGTCCTGGGTGGGAATCGAACCCACGACCTCCGGCTTAGCAGTGAGGGTCACTAACCACTAGACCAACAGGCCTGTCCTGTCAAATAAAAATGTCAATAAAAAACTAATAATTTACTAAGTTTATGACAGTAGCTTTGATAAGAAATTCGAGGCTATGGCATTGTAAGAGAAGTTACTACTCTATGTCGCCCGCGGCTGTCGTAAGAGGTGACAGGGAAACTGAAACAGGTGATCTGTAGCAGCATCTTCCTGATGACAACTAAAAGTAATTAAAATGTGACTCGTCTTCCAAGCGTGGAAAACTATGGCAAAAATCTTCAAATGAAATCAATCCATCTCAAAAAATCTATGGGGAGGCCTAGGTTCAACAGTGAAATTTTGATAGACTATAATAAAGGCATAAAGAACGGATGGGTATCTTTATTATCACTGTTTCCTACGTTTCCTTTATTATTCTTTAGTTTTTATGAAGTGAACACTTCCTTAGTCATGTTCGGCACTTTTGGGATGGGGAACGAGAACCTAACTTGCTAGAACTTCACGCTCAGATACATAAAATTGATAAAAGTAATGTGGAAAGTCCAATCAATTACATTTTATAAAATTATATGTATTTATAAATTTGTTTGTATTATGTAGATAATAAACATACTTTTTCATAGCTTTAGCTTAGTAAATAAAAATCACTAACAAACCAGCAAAGAATCTACTGATTTTTTTATAGAGTTACTGTATACTATACAATATAATGTACAATTAAACATCAAAATCCAGCATGGTCAGGTGGAGTATACAAAAGTGCTTATTTGTACTCTAAGGGGCTGGATGAAGAAGATGGAGACTGTATTTTATTGTACACTAGTGACGTGCCCCATCTTTATCTGGGGGGCATTTATTAATGCAGCGTTATTTAGATTTAAGATTATAATTTAATACCATTTATCTTATCAAATTTTCTATTTATTACAAAAATCTCGACGTTTTTTGGATAAAAATATTGATTAGATCGCTCCTTGTTGCTCTCTATCTTTCCGTGAAGTTTGAGTACGACCATTCCGAAGATAAGCCTAAATAGACAGCAATATGGACAGACTTTTATAAAAGTTACTAATGTTTGGCGTACAAATAACCCCAAAAAACACAGTTATTTAAATATTAGAGAAATATAATTCAACGTTATTTATATGCATAGATTAATAAGTCCTTTGCTAATG
The DNA here is from genome assembly GCA_036936625.1 of Parnassius smintheus behrii. NCBI lineage: Eukaryota > Metazoa > Arthropoda > Insecta > Lepidoptera > Papilionidae > Parnassius > Parnassius smintheus. The sequence goes on from JAUPFT010000007.1 coordinate 55,215,661, forward strand.
TCTTTTTTGAACGCCTTATGGAATACGCATTATTAATAATATTTCAGAGATCATAATAGAATTTCGTTTGAACAAAAGGTTTAATTCGCAGACTGCAGTCAAAAGAAACGAAACAAAATTCCGTTACATAAATAATTTACAAATTCTACTGAGATTTGTAGAGACGTCATTGTATCAAAAATTAATACGAAGCTTTTTGAGGCGTAACAAAGCGAGACTCGTTCTTGAAAAAGTAGGATTTTAACTTCCCCTTTATTTTCAATTCTTATTACGAGGCGCAGCTGACTAAATAGAAAGCAAGACGGCCGCAGCGATAATTGAAAGATAATATTTTTCCAAGGTGCACGCTCGGAGGAAGATTGCGCCTGCAGACAATGATATCGATCATTGTTTGTTTCTTATGAATTTAATTTAGTGCGGCTATTCTGGAAGATTTTTGTCGACTGTTTTTGAAACTTTTGTAATTAAGGGAAATAACATGGAAGAAAGACAGAAATAAAGACAGAACATAATTATTCATTGCTACAACTTATTTACCAACATTACGCACCATTACATTACAGATCATTACTATTACAAACATGTTAAATACTGTTTAAAAAAGACAACAATTTACTATTATTATCTATTATACAATTATAATATAACCATCTTTATTATACGTTTTAAACATTTTACATCCACGCATGGTTGCCAACCAACTTTAAATCGTTATAGATCCTAAATGCTCACACAAATTGAACTATTTAACAAACCTAATGATGATTGTCAAAAACCTATTCATCGATTCACTACTTGACAAAGTTCGTCGTCTTTGATTTTCTTCTTATTCACAACATGCCGTCTGATTATCACCATGTTGAATTTTGATTACTTTCGTGTCTTTGGTGACATTCATAAGATTAAGACACGGCCCACACGTTTGGTTTCTATAGTGTTACAAAGGAAAAAAATTACGTATATACTTACATACATATCTTAACATACACAATCTGCATAGTCGGCAGCTCACAAACCCTCATTTGGTGAGATAACACAGGACTTTATTGGAAAACGTCTCATTGGAAGAGAGAACAAGAATGTGGCTCCAGCACGATGGTTATCCTGCCCATTACGCCCGTAACGTTCAAGACTTTCTCGACAAAATGTATTCCAGAAGATGGATCGGGCGATTGGGAACAATTTTGCGACCCCCAAAATCACTGGACCTGAACCCACTCGACTTTTTAATGGGGATGCCTTAAAGAGAAGATCTACAAAGATCCCATTACCTGAGTGAACCAGCTATGTGAGTGTGTAGAAATAGCCTCACAAAAAATTAGTGAAATGAGACATGCAAGCAGAATAAAACCACCATTCATTAGAAGGTGTAGACGTGTATTAGAGCTCATATTGGTTACTTTTAACACCTTTTTTTTAAATTGAATTAAATAAAATGATATTTTTAATTTGTTGTTGCTTTCGTTTTCTTTCATTATTAAATCCCACAGTTATGAATTCAATATATTTAAATTAATTTCAAACCTATTTACACAACCTATTTTTTATTGTATATTGTTACTGTGGAAAAAAGTCCTGCTGCGTTTCTTGCTGGTTCTTCGCAGGTGATAGCTGCTTTAACAACATCAGTGCTAAATTAAAAATCATTCTATTCTATATTATATTTTTAACCTACAAACTGCTGATGTTCACAAAAATAAATCTTTGCTAAAATTAAATTTTCCCCTAAATAAATTGTGATTAGTAATATAATCCTAGATATGTTTTAATTTAAAAGTATTGAATACAAGATTTGTAACTATATAAAGTACGATTTAAATAGGTTTACGCTTGTACGCTTAAAATAGGTTTTATATGAAAACGAAAAGCGCCGTGCGTAAACAACGATTAAGCCAATATTGAACCTTAATATAACGGCTGCTTTAAGAAATAATAACCAACATGTGGATTGCTCCTAAGCAATATAACTTGGAAGTTATGATTTCATACGTCTAAGCCTTTATAATGAAGCAGTTTGCGATAAGCCCATAAAAAACGTAGAACTTTATAAATATTTTAAAACGTCGTAGAATATTAAAGCGTATCACGCAGCAGAAGTAATATTCTTCGTGAAAATTGCCACCATAAACTCGGGGAATGTGAATTACGTTCTCAAAGCGTGGATTTTATTATCCGAGCGTTATGTGAAAAATTGTCGGCGCTGCTCGGGTGGACTCGGCCAACTTCGCCACGATCCATCATAATTGAAACTTTATAAATTGCTTTCCAGTTTGCTATAGTTCCTTGTACAGCCGTTCATGCGCTAGCTGTCCAGTCGTTTTAGATTGATTCGAGAATAATCGCTCTTGTAAACTTTAAAGAAAGAATAACTGAGCAACTTAAAAGAGCAAGTTTTTATAAGCTCTTCAAAAATACATATTTGATTTATGCCACCAAAGGCTTTGGAAAATAACACGATAGGTGTTATACCTACATTAGGTTTAATGGCATAACAAATTAAAATAGATAAATAAAAATAAGGACAGACATCATAATTTTTTAATTTATGTGTCACAAATGTTAAAATTGAAGTGCCTGATGATGTTTCTGGAGTTTTGTAATAATTTTTTCTTTCTTTCTTTCGTTCTTTGTATATTTTTATTTCATGCGTTTCTGCTAAAATTAAAGTTTGAGTAATATTTCTGCATTGTACTCGTAATTGCTAGATTTATTTCATTTCTTTCATTATCATTCATAATATTTGACCACACCACCAATTTGACAAACAACAATTGAGCAAAACTGCGAATGAAATCAGTTGTAATGTAAAATCCTTTATATTTTTTAAAGTTAAGGGTGACAAACAAACAGCCCACCAGTTGGTAAATGGTTGCAGTGACCCATAGACATTAACATCTATAATAATATAATAATTATAGCTCGATACGGCCCGCATCGTCCGCTGGTTTCTTTCCCTTTCGCCCTAACCCTCGGCCGTTTGGTCTCCCCTGCCGAGGGCTCCCATCTGGTTGGATCTTATTTATTTATGTAGTTTTTGTATTTATTTTATTTTATTGATATTTATGTATATTTATCTTTTCATTTTAATTTATAATTATATATTCAGAGAACCCAACCAGGTGAGAAAATTATATAATAATAATAATAATAACCCCCCCGGGGACCACCTTGACGTGGTGGGGGGGCTTAAGGGGAGGCATGAACCTAACAGCGGGTACTACGAACTTGACCATACCCTGTATAAGTACCGATACAGGAGGTACATTTTATTAACCACTAACATCTTTGCTAACCCTCCCCAACTAACGGTCCCACACCCAAACCCAAATGGAGAATAATTATGGTACTAACAAGAAGTAAACGGCCCCAAGTGCTCGGCGGACCCAGTAGCAGCACTGGTTATGACGGAAGCCAGCCTAAGACTGGGCCTAGGGGTGCGAAGAATCCCCGAGTGACGAAAGCAACCCGTCGAACGACCCAAGCGACACATATGGACTCCGACATGCTAAGCGATATAAACTCATCGACACCCTCACCTTTTCATTCATTCGAGTCATCTATTTCATCTCCACGTTCATACCAGAATTCAACGAGATCAGACTCCTTATCACCCATGTCTGAGGACGTTGTGCAGGAGGCTGTCGCCACTGAACCTGCACCCGCCCCAGACAGAAATCGTGCGCGCAAAAGATGGACAGAAGAAATGAATAAATTCATCTGGCGCACGTACCTTATAGCCACTAAATTAAATACAAAAAAAAAATATACCTCGATCATCTACATAAAGAATTCACTAATAAATATCCGCAGATGCAGGCATCAAGACAAAGGTTGGGAGATCAATGCAGAGCTATATTCAGAAATAAATTACTTCCCCAAAAAATATTAGATCATATAAGGAACGAAGTTGCAGTATACTTACAACAAACACACAGTAATACCAATCATATACAAACCGACTCGATCACGCAATCACACACGCAACCACATTTTAGCAATCAGCAAGGATTGACACAAAGAAGACGTTGGACAGCTGACCAAAACGAATCTATTGTGAGAAATTACTATAAAATCACCAAACTTGGAGAAAATAAATCAGCTTACCGTAGACCCCTCCATCAAGCAGTCATAGAAGAACACCCTGAGTTAACAGGTGTCAGTGAACAACGAATATCAGATCAGCTCAGAGTAATATTGAACAATAAAATGATTAATGACCAAAGACTTCAAAAGATACGTGAAAATATAGCAAGCAACCTGAATTCCCGACGAGACAATATGGAAAATAATTCATCACATTCATCACCCGAAACAGAAAACTCACAAGAAGTCGACGTTCATCGATTCATTATAGAAAGTAACACTCCCGTGCATACACTTAACCTAACCTTACAACCACAACCTGACGAATCAGTGATATTCACTCAAGCCTCTGAACCTCAAAAAAACCAAGCAATAGAAAATAATGACGAAAAAAAATCCAGGAACTGTTTAGAATAGCAATAGACAAATTTCGGAATACCAACCCAACTAAACGACCTTATATACCAAAACAAAAAACTTCTAAAAGGCTGACACAAATTGTAGATTTTATAAACACTAAAATATTACCAAATCACATATCGAGAGAGCAGGATTTTGAGACCACTCAGACTATAATTTACTGCGTGGCGTACACAGTAGCTATAATTAACGGAACCAAAATCAGAGACATAAACACAACACCTACCCAAAGTTGAAATAAAGAACCTGCTTGGCAGAAAAGGTTAAAAAGAAAGATATTGGATTTCAGAAGAGACATTGGAAGGCTAACAGAATATGCCAAAGGCAATAGTAGCAATAGACTCACCACTTCAGTGGAAGCAATAAAAAATAAATACCGAATACATTCCCAGCACAAAGAACCCAATTTAAGCGATGAACAATTCCTTGACACACTTAAACAAAAACTGAATGCGGCATCCAGCAGATTAAAAAGATACCTTAATTGCACACTTAGGAAGTCACAAAATAGCCAGTTTATCAATAATGAAAAACAATTTTATAGGAGCCTGACTTCAGACACACAACACGACACACATAGAAATAGGCAAGATGCACCATTACCACCCGCCAATGAATTACATAGCTTCTGGTCTGGTATTTGGTCTATACCGGTTCACCACAACACTGAGGCAGAATGGCTGAAATCAGATTCCGAAGTAACTGATTCTATCACACCAATGGCATTTGAACAAATACCTCTGGAAGTATTTGTGCATATATTAAAAAAAACCCATAGCTGGAAAGCACCCGGAAGTGACCGTATACATAACTACTGGTATAAGAAACTTTCAACAATTTACCCTCTACTTCATAACCATATCAATGATTTTATACAAAAGCCAGACATAATGCCCCGATACATTACACAAGGCCTCACATACATGATTCCGAAAGACGCAGATCATCAAAATCCTGCCAAATTCAGACCTATCACATGTCTCCAAACCATTTATAAACTACTTACAGCATGTATAGCCGAACTCTTACATCAACATATAGCCACAAACAACATCCTTACTGAAGAACAAAAAGGATGTCGAAAAAGTAGTCAGGGGTGTAAAGAGCAACTCATAATAGACTCCGTAGCAATGAAACACGCTATTTCTAAAAGGAAGAACATCAATACAATGTATATTGACTACCGAAAAGCATTCGACTCCGTACCGCACAGCTGGCTCCTACATGTACTTCAACACTATAAAATTCACCCACAACTTATACATTTTCTTGAAAAATCAATGCAGCACTGGTCAACTACATTAAAAACCATAGGAACGTCTTGTATAGAAACATCAGAAATTCCAATACGTCGAGGAATCTTCCAAGGGGATGCGCTTAGCCCTGTATGGTTCTGTCTCGCATTAAACCCTCTCTCGCAAATGCTGAACAAAACCAATTATGGTTACTCTATCGTCACACCACACAAACACACCACTCTAACACACCTGATGTACATGGATGACATAAAACTATACAGTAACACTACACAGTCATTGCATCGCCTCGCAGACATCACCCAATCTTTCTCAAACGACATTCATATGGAGTTTGGGATTGACAAGTGCAAAACTTTCTCGGTTAAAAATGGAAAAATTAACCCCAACAGCTATAGCCTAGTAACAGGAGACACGATTGAACCTCTAGAACCCCACGCCTCATATAAATACTTAGGTTTCCAACAAGCGCGACAGATCCATCAAAAGGAAACGAAAGAAGGTCTCAAAAAGAAATTTAAACATCGGCTCAATAGTATATTCCGGTCTCAACTCAACTCCCGCAACATGTCAAAAGCAATCAATAGTTACGCAATCCCCATACTGACATACTCGTTTGGTATAATAAACTGGACTCAAGGTGACCTTATCAATCTGCAACTTATTATAAATACCACTCTAACGACTCACCGCAAGCATCACCCTAGATCCTGCGTGCAAAGGATGACTCTTTCAAGATCCGAGGGAGGACGAGGTATAATAGATGTCCTCAACTTGCACAATAAACAAATCAAATCCCTTCGACAATATTTCCATCAACGCTCAGAACACTCACTTCTCCACGAAATAGTAACCTTAGCCGACAAACGCCTCACACCACTTAACCTCGCGGACCGAAACACACAACGCAGTGAACGGATCACTGACTTAAAAGAGAAGATGGCCTCATGGCAACAGAAGTCCCTACACGGAAGGCACTACCACGACCTACAGCTGTCACATGTCGACAAAAAAGCGTCGAACGCCTGGCTGAGGCGCGGTGAACTGTTCCCAGAGACGGAGGCATTCATGTTAGCGATCCAGGACCAGGTCATCGATACCCGAAACTTCCAGAGACACATAATACGTGCACCTAACCTCCCCACTGATACTTGCAGACATTGCCACTCTAGCCCCGAAAACATACAACACATAACATCCGCCTGTAGAGCCCTTGCACAAACCGACTATAAGCATCGGCATGACCAGGTTGCCTCCATAATACACCAATATCTTGCCCTTAAATTTAAATTCATACAAAAAATGACACCATATTACAAATATAAGCCGGACACCATATTAGAAAACAATAATCATAGAATCTACTGGGACAGGACTATTATCACGGATAAAACTATTCACTTCAATAGGCCCAACATCACAGTGCATGACAAAAATAACAAAATTACTTACCTTATTGACATTGCCATACCAAACACCCATAATATTCAATCCACCATAGCTGAAAAACTTACAAAATATCAAGATTTAGCTATAGAACTCAAGCGTCAATGGAGAGCAGAAACCATCCATATAGTCCCAATAGTTATCTCATCTACCGGAGTTATACCTAAAAGTCTACAACGCAGTCTAGATATTTTGCAAGTACCCCAACACACACTTCACACTCTGCAGAAAACTGTCATTCTCAACACCTGCCGACTCACACGCAAATTCCTCACCACGTCATCCGTCACCTCTGCTTACACCATCACCTAGCACCTGCTCACGCTTGGCTTCGGCCCGTGTGATTAGGCTTTAAGTTACCTCTTCAATAGGGAGAATATAGATATGTACAAATATAATAATAATAATAATAATAATAACCATAAAGCCAGAAGACGTGGCTGAGGCGGTCCGTAGGGCCCCGAACTGGAAAAGTCCGGGGCTCGACGGACTGCATCATTACTGGCTGAAGGGGTACGTAGTGTGTCACCCTGTGCTCGCCCGACAGTTTCAAGAAGCTCTAGATCAGAAGTTGCTCCCGAGCCTTTTCACTACTGGGATCACTCATTTGGTTCCTAAAGATCACGATACCACAGACCTGAGAAAATACCGCCCCATCACGTGTCTACCCACTATATATATAAGAAAATGACATCCAATTTGAGCGCGAGAATCACGCGTCACGTGGAGCTAAATCAGGTGATGTCACGCGCTTAAAATGGATGTCAGGGTGGTGGTCGTGGAACCAAGGAACCACTCCTCATTGACGCGGTCATTGGCAAAGTGGTGAAACGCAACAGTCGGAACTTCTCCGCCGCCTGGATAGACTATAGAAAGGCATTCTTCTCGGTGCCCTATACATGGCTAAAGAGAGTCCTCCAGCTGTACAAAATTGACTGTACAGTTGGAGACTTCCTCTAGCAGTGTATGGGGCAATGAAGTATGATCCTTTGCTATCTGGGCGAGCAGATGATGGCTGCGGACAACCAAATAAGGATAAGAAGGGGTATCTTCCAGGGCGATTGTCTGAGTCCAATCTGGTTTTGCCTCTCTCTGAACCCTCTCAGTACTTTACTAGAGGACTCCGGGAGGGGATTTCAGCTTGGAAAAGGAGGTACAAAAGTGACCCACCTTTTCTATATGGATGACCTCAAGTTATTCGCCTCCAGTCGCTCCCATCTTATGGAATTGCTAAACATCACTTGTGAATTTAGCAATTCTATTGGAATGGAGCTGGGAACGGATAAGTGTGCGGTCCTCCATGCTGAGAGGGGAAGGGTTGCTAACTCTGAGGGCATAGACTTATCTACGCCTATCAACTTAAGAACCCTTTCCGAGGCTGAAACATACCGATTCCTGAGAATGTCACAGAACATCGGTATCGATGAGGCTGGTATGAAACAGTCAGTTTGCGACGTGTTTTATGCACGCTTGAGCAAAGTGCTTAACAGCCTTTTGTACGGTGTGAATAAGACACACGCATATAACGGTTGGGTCATGCCTGTCCTCATGTATACTTTGGCATACTCAGGTGGACCGAGACTGAACTTAACGCCCTAGATAGAAAAATCCGCACAACCATGACGTCCCATAGGATGCATCATCCGAGATCGTCGGTAATGAGGCTGTACTTGCCGCGAAAGCATGGTGGCGTGGTTTTCTGAGCGCGCTCACCATTCACAATCGCGAAGTGTGCAGCCTCCGTGATTACTTCCTGACGATATCGGTGGTGGCGGTATCGGATATGTTTGTACAGTAGGGCTACGATGGCTATCCGAGTACAGAACCAGAGCTCGAAACCTATCCAACTGCAGAGAGGTGTAAGACAGGGTGACGTTATATCCCCGAAACTCTTCACCGCTGCGTTGGAAGACGTTTTCAAGCTACTGGACTGGAAAGGATACGGCATTAACATCAATGACGAGTACATCACTCACCTTCGATTTGCCGACGATATAGTCCTTATGACAGAATCGCTGGAGGACTTAAGCACTATGCTCAATGACCTCAATAGTGCCTCCCAACGGATAGGTCTTAAGATGAACATGGACAAAACAAAGATCATGTTTAATGTCCGTGTCACACCTATGCCGGTAGTTGTTGGGAGCACTATGCTCGAAGTTGTTGACGAGTACGTTTACCTGGGACAAATAGTCCGACTAGGTAAGTGCAAATTCGACCGAGAGGTCAATCGACGGATTCAACTCGGCTGGGCAGCGTTCGGGAAATTGTGACATATCTTCTCGTCAGATATACCTCAATCTCTAAAAACTAGATTGGACAACCAGTGCGTATTTCCAGTGATGACTTACGGATCTGAGACGTGGTCCTTCACTGCTGGTCGTATGAGGACGCTCCAGGTCGCTCAGCGAGCTATGGAGAGGGCTATGCTCGGAGTTTCTCTGCGTGATAGACTCAGAAATGAGGATATCCGCAGTAAAATCAGAGTGACCGACATAGCCCAACGGATTAGTAAGCTGAAGTGGCAATGGGCCGGCCATATAGCTCGAAGAACCGATAACCGATGGGGAAGAAAGGTTCTCGAGTGGCAGCCTCGTACCGGTAGGCGTATTGTACGTGACCCCCCACTAGATGGAGTGACGAACTGGTAAGACATGCAGGAAGTCGATGGATGCAGGTGGCTCAGGTTCGTGCTTTGTGGCATTACTTGGGGGAGGCCTATGTTCAGCAGTAGACTTGTGAAGGGCTGTAATGATGATGATGATGATGATGATATCGGATGATACATTCTATAATGACGTCATTTCTAGTGATAAAGGGCTTACCCCTCTATCCTTAGCCAACGAGCAATGGCAGGACCCAGCAGTGCTTCGCATTTCCGACCGGGAGACCGTATGGAAAGAGAAGGAGCTCCTCGGGAGGTACTACAGGGCTCTACATGAGCACTTCGTAGATACAGTCGCCTCCCTCAACCGGCTACGTTTCGGTGACCTCTTCGGGGAAACCGAGGGTTTTGTCTGTGCAATACAGGATCAGGTTATTAAGACCAACAACTATCGGAGATACATCCCAAAGGATGGCACCATCGACATTGGTCGAGCTTGTCGCCATCCCGGTGAGTCACTTAGGCACGTCATCTCCGGTTGTTCGGCGTTTTTTTACTCTGAGTACTTGCACAGGCACAACCTAGTAGTCAGAATTCTACACCAGGAGCTCATTCTGAAATACGATCTCCTGGACCGGAAAGTGCCGTCTTACAAGTACCGCGTGACCGCGCCAGGCTGTATTGGGACCGGGCCATCATCACAGACAGGACTATTCTTGCGAATAATCCTGATATTGTGCTGATGGACCGGGCACAGTCAAGGATATTTTTGGTCGACATTATCATTCCGTATGACGAGAACCTCGTGAAAGCCGAAACAGATAAACGAACAAAATATCTGGACCTGGCTCACGAGGTGACCGACATGCGGGGTAGTCTGCCGACCGAAATTATTCCTGTAGTCGTCTCTGCAAACGGGCTAATCCCAGTCAGCCTCTCGGGTCATCTGAGGCGGCTGGGACTACGTGGCGGACCGCTCCTGGCTCAAATACAGAAGGCTGTGCTCCTCGATACCGCCCGCATCGTCCGCCGGTTTCTTTCCGTTTCCCCCTAACCTTCGGCCGTTTGGTCTCCCCTGCCGAGGGCTTCCATCTGGTTGGGCTTTTATTTTTATATGTATTTTTATATTTATTTAATTTTATTGATATTTATTTGTATTTATCTTTTCATTTCCATTTATAATTATATATTTATAGAACCCAACCAGATGAGAAAACTATATTGATACCCCACAATAATAATAAAAAGATTTCTGGATGAGCCATTTTTTAGGTTAGTTTTCATTCTCATTGTTGGTATCTCTCTTATCGCTTTAGGTATCTTATTAAAAACTTTTATACACATTACGTAACAATTTTTTGAAACAAAGCTGTTCTGCAGGCAGGCATTAACAATCTAGTTGGATCCCTTTTACCTATATACCTTATACCTAATAGAATTGTCGTGCGGGCGCTATGAAATAAACACTGATTTTTTTTTTTTGACAAATATACACACCTCTAATATATACAGTCCAGTTAGCGTTAGCAAATTGTTATTTTTAAATAAAGATCTACATGATTCAAGGGGCCCGACGTTGCTCAACTGATAGAAACAAGGCATTTATCAGTCAAAAGAAATGTATAAAGCTCGTATACATTTCTTTTGACTGATAAATGCCTTGTTTCTATCAGTTGAGTTTCCCCATACCAACAGACCATACCTCAACACAGATTCAATGTATCCGTAGTATGCAGTAAGCGCAGCTCTTTTCCCAGCGACGCACTGTAGTCTACGCAGTGCATACACAAATTTATTTAATTTATATTTGTGTATTTATGTATTTCTGAAACAAATTTCTATAATAAATATTTCATATAAAAATTCAAATATTCATTATTATATGAAATATTTAGTTTTTTCTTTGGTGTACTGTTTTTGGAAAACGTTATGAATTTTGTTTTTGAAACATTCGCACGCAGAATATTGGTTTCTAACCAGTTCATTATGGATTCTGTAGAAGAACTTAACGTTATTTCGAAGTCACTTGCGGTAAATTCTTTATTTAGTTTTGGTATGAAAACGGAAATATCATCAGCAAAAAGTATAGACTTATGAGATGTCATAGTCGGTAAGTCATTTATATATAATGGAAATAAAAGTGGACCCAATACACTGCCCTGTAGTACACCATTTTTATTGTGAGTAAAAGAAGATCTAAATGACGTGCGGTTATGTTTTTCATGAATACGTGTCACTTCAACACATTGTTGTCGATTTTCTAAATATAATTTTAGCCAATTTAATGCTGGTCCACGAATTCCATATTTTTCACACTTATCTATTAGTATAATGTGATCTACACAGTCAAATGCCTGTGACATGTCATATAATATAGCAACCACTGGTACTTTTTTGTTTATTTAGTCAGTTACTCTATGTGTTAAAGGTACTTGATTAAGAATGAAAATGTAGATGCGTTGTCACAAGACGACGATGAAATATCTCGTTTCCAGAAAATAAAGGTCTCCGGTTCTCTACACTCATAACAAGAAACACAGCAGCATTAAACCGATAATCTGTAAGAACTTCTAACTTTCTCTTAATGCTGGTATTCTGTAAGGGTATGGTCCTTCCCCGGTCCCATAGGTAGAAATAAATATTATATAAGGGAACCCATTAGTACTACAATCATAATATAGTCGTGTAGCATGTCTCTACCATGTTACTCCCAAATTTGATAACGTATAATATTATCAAATGTTCTTTTTAGTTTCGCCAATGATTTGGGTTCCCAATCAACTGGTCGGCGCACCAGCGGGAACTGACGTTACAGTTGACTGTCATACTGAGGCCCATCCTCGAGCAATATCATATTGGGTTTATGATAACGTGATGGTGTTACCTACCAAGAAATATGCCGTAACTACAGAAGAAAATTCCTACAGGTACGTAGACAATCTATAACTACATTATAATTTTGTTTTTTAAGGAATTTTTAACGAATTATTACGATTAATATCAAATATTTATTACTTATCGACTTTTGTGTCATTCCAACTTGGTACGTTTAAAATAGACCAGACTTGTGACATTGTCTCCATTCAGTGTTGTCATCTGCGAGGAACTACTATTGTTTATCCCTGCAGGTTTCGGGCCTCGGGGTGTCCCTCATTACCCGGGTAATCCTCACACCCCATTTCTATGGACCGGTCTTGGGAGCCGTACAAAGACGGCATTGTAGGTATTCTTCGTTGCGTATTGCGCGCCACCAGGTAGGTGCTTCCGGGGGGTCAGCAGTTTCGAAGCCCCGCGGACAGGGAGTTGACGCAGGACCAATCCTGCTGCCAGGTGTGCGCTCCTAACAGCATCACTCTGGGCCTCCAGTGCTCCTCCCTAGCTCTAGGTTAAGGCCTGGTGAATTCTTAGGCAGAAGTTGGCGTAACTCGCGCCTTTGGGAAGGGATCTGCCGAAGGGTCAGCAACCTCCAGGTCCCGCGGAGATGCATCTCGACGCGGCGCCGAAGTCACCAACAGGCGCACGCTCTCCTAGCAATACGCCGGGCCTTCGGAGTTCGCTTCCCAGCATGGTATATTAAACGCAGCGTTGGGTATGTAACATCCCGGGTGGGGTCAGGTGCGTCCTCGAGGCTTGACGCAAGCCGAGTTGGCCACACAGCACGTGCACCCACTGCGAAGCGACGCGCTGTACTTCTACCGCCCCGGCAGGAGCCGACGACCGACGGACGTGACCGCCTGCTAGCGCGGTCCGGACGCGACTGTCTCCATTTTCAATTTTTTAAACAGTTTAACGTTGGTAGAATCAGGCGTTACTTTGCGGAAATCCATTATAATAAAAAATAAACAATCCTTCCGCTAACTAATACAATGATGTGTCTTACCTGGATTGAAGAGCACCTCCCGCCCTCTCTCAATTGCATGCACTAACTCGGCGACTACTTACTACTTACTTTACTTTTTTACTTTGACTACTTAGCGGTCAGTCGCCGTAGAGTCTACATCACCTGAGAATGCCTCGCGTAGAGGCGAAACACGTGTTGTATTTTCGTCGATGGTGTGTCTTACCCGGTATAGTGGTGTTGGAAGTAGTGGTGCCGGGAGTAGTGGTGCTGGGACTAGTGGTGACAGAGTCAGTGCATGCAATTGAGGGAGGGAGGGAGGTGCTCTTCAATCCCGGTAAGACACATCATTGTATATAGTTAGCGGAAGGTTACGAAGTAATTTATTTTTTAGTTTAACATTGTTGGAAATGTGATCGAACTTGTGTTACAAATATTGATCCTAATTGTATTTTATTCAACGAGCGAGCGGGGAATGATAGTGTGATAAATGTACAGGGTTTCGTGCCTCGAACTGTATGTACAATAACCATAGCTTTGACATTCGGTATTTGTGGTATGTCTATTACGATTGGCGCAAAATATAAAACAAAGTATGGATAGTTATCATTACCTGTGTATAATCATAAATATTTTGTGTAACATGCCTTAAATAATCGAATGAAATTCAAAGTCCGTCCAATTCAGTATTAATTAAATTTCTTAATTACAATTATAAGTGCTGTTTAACTACGTGTTCATCGATGTATGATAACATAATTAGGAATCCTGCATGTCTAAAAAAATATAATATTGCACATGTGAATTCTGCAAGCATGTACTTGAGCAATGTGGCAGAGTTAACGCCCAGGAGTAAGACGCATAAATGCTCGAACTTTACAAAATAAATATTTTTCTTAATATTAATTTTACAGAATTGGAATATTTGTTAAAAGTAACAAATGAAATGGAACAGCGTCGAGTTTAGATGCCATAAATCTATCATTGGAAATTATATAATTGGAATCGAGCCTGAAGTCTTTTGAATCTATAAATTTAAATTAAAAAGTATTCTTTGAAAAGTAAAAATACTTTTTCTTAAATGACTTCGAAATTTGGCGACTGATAAGTAGAAAAATTTAACAATTGTAGGTGTTAATTTAAATATTAATATAAAAATAATAGAAATGTACTAGAATCTATAAGTACCCTTAATGTTAACTTAATTAGCTAATAAATATTAGAAATAAGTGAATCCGGGTACACAGGTATACAGTAAAAAGTTAAAGTTACAGCCTATATACGTCCCACTGCTGGGCACAGGCCTCCTAATTTCTGAGAGGGTTTTAAAGCAAGGAATCGTCCGCCGTGCTGCCCTGCAATGCGTGTTGGCGAACTTCACATGTATTCGAAATATTTTTTTCTTATTTCTCTGATATGCAGGTTTTCTCACGATGTTTTCCTTCACCGCCGAGCTCGTGGTAAATCAGCACTTAAAATTTCAATTAACAATTTCTTTGGTGCCTGCGGGAATCGAACCCGGTTTTCTCGCGTACTGTAAATTTTACTATATATGTATATATATACACATATACATATATATGTATACATAAAAACGTAGAGGGTACTCTTAATTTGGCCCATTTTCAAAATATCTCCAATTCGGTCGATAATTTGCTTAGTCGTATGACTAAGCCACCGAAGCATTCCTTTCTTAATCTTTGTAACAATATCTTCTTACAAACCACATTCCGTTATCACACATTTTTTCACCCTGTCACTCAGATTTAACCTTAACAACCGCGTTTCTACTACGTTTATTATACTCTCGTGCTTCTTCTGCCACACCCAACTTTCACTTCCATACGTTAAAGTAAGTACTAACACAGCATTTTAAATTGGCATACGTGTCTTTTTGACACATTCTTACTTTCCGCAATAGAGTGTAGAGCTCCATTTATTCTATTTCCTGCAATCACTCGTCGTCTACGTCTACGTTGACTCAATTCCAACCCCCCCCCCCCCCATCAACATGGTAGCGGAATTAAATGGAAGACTACCCCAGGAGGGTACCGGCCACACATGGAATACTATTCCCATCTCTGGGCGGGGCTCCCAGGGGATAAAACAGGATCAGATTTTTAGTCGCCCCTATTCCGAGACTTTGTATAACAAAGACTCGACTTCAGACACAAGTTGGTCCTGGTACTCGGCGACGTTTTCCCGAAAATTTTGGCACGGCTGGTAAACAGAGCATCACCAGTGCTGTTACAGGTTTGCAACATATCATTGATATGCAGAAAAAACAGCGTTGGTGGATAGCACGCAGCCTTGTGGATCACCAGCATTAATAGGCTTGTAATCGGAGCTTACACCGTCTATAACGACCTTGATGGTCCGATATGCAAGAAAGCTTTTTTTTTATAGGATAGGGTGGCAAACGAGCACACAGTCCACCTGATGGTAAGTGGTTGCTGTGGCCCATAGACATCTACATCTACCCTCGATTACGAATCAAAACGCAGATGCGTTGTCCCCCGTGAGGACTAAGATGGAATGCCTCGTTTCCAGTAAAAAGGGTCTCCGGTTCTCTACACTCACCATACGAAATACAGCAGCATTAAGCTACTATTCCACGCTGGTATTCTGTGAGAGCGTGGTCCTTCCCCGGTCGAGCCGACCCATTCGTGCTACAACTATACTACTAATATAACTGCAGCATGGCTCTACCACGTATAAAAATCTACACTACGCTGGTGATCTAATTGCACAATTTCTCAGGAAGCCCATAGGAAGGGAGCTTCGAAAGAAGCACTTTTTGCCAAACCCGATCGAAGGCCTTCGCAATGTCCAAACTAACGGCCAATGCTTCCCCCTTGGACTCTACTGCCGCCGCCCATCTATGAGTCAGTTAGGCCAGAAGATCACCAGCTGATCGACCACGACGGAAACCGTATAGGCAATTACTAATCAGCTGGTGATTCTCAAGGTACCTTATGAAATGGTAGTTTACAATAGATACCGTTGTAAAAAAAAACGCTTTTTTTTTGATGATTTGATCGCATTCACCGTAAAGCAGTACGAATCGTCGTAGATCGAGCTCTTTCCGATCTGTTTGACTCACTGGCACTGCGAAGAGATGTTGTATCTCTTTGCGTATCTTAACGCAGATACGACGGGGATTGCTCTGATAAATTTTTTGGACCAATTCCAGTCGCACAATTTCACCATCGCACATCGCGGCAAAACTCGCGATAACATCCATACCATCTAGTTGACTGGCGATCCATGACCGCGCAGAAATAAGTTTTCTTCCTCGCACAACTTTCTTGTGGACCTTTGTTCTTGTTCTTGACGACCACCAGAGATTTTTCCGGACCGATACGACTTCGTTCGAGACCTTCAAGAAAAGAGTATACTTCTTTTTATAATGCCGGCAACGCATCTGCGATTCCCCTGGTTTTGCAGTTGTTCGTGAGTGGCGGTAATCACTTATCATCTAGTGAGCCGTATCCTCATTTGCCCCCTCTCGTATAAAAAAAAACGACGCAAATATGACATGATCATCGGCGCACAAAAAGCATTTGACGGTTGACTCACACATTTTTAACCCGCATTCTTCAAATTTTTTAACAATTGTCCATAAATAGGTTGAACACACAGCCCTGTCACAACCACAACCTTTATGGATTCCAAACCAGTCCGAGTAGACCCTGGATGGATGCGCGTGGAAAAGACTAAATTCCTACACCCCATTCCCTTTCTGAATTAAGTTTGCACATTCCAAATTTTTCCATTAGTTTCATTCGTTACTTTCACACACATACGCACCAATATATATTATTTTTTAAAGACTAGCCAAATGAAATAAATAAATTCAAAATATAAATAGTGATATACAATTTTTCCACTTTTTAATAATTTGCATTTTTCTATAAATTTCCTAAATTGAATGCGATTTATGGCCAACTACTGAAGCATACACGTGCTAATCGTATACGAGTGAACACACAGCTTTTGCTTACTGTTTATTTCCTACATGACACGCTCGATAATACGTTTCCAATTTTCCTTTCATACTTTAAACGGGCTAAAGTACGTCATAATAAGTAAAATTAAAAATTACGATGTATGGGATGGATGCTATGTAAATGAAAAGTTCTGCACTCCTCAAATTAAATATATATTTTTTATCCAGCACAAATATCAGTTCTAAATACAAGTTTAGACTACAGAACGAGGAAAACTGGGGGTTGACAAATAAACCGTTAGTTGTAGAAATAACATGTTCCCGAAAATAAGCAGCACCTACTTCGAACTATGACGTTTTAAAATTTTTACTACTATGAAAATTTACTCGGAATTTTTTTTAAATAATATTAATCAAATATCAATAGGCAGATGCAATATAAAACGTTTTAAAGTGAAATAAAAATGGGGACATTGAGTACATAATGGCTGCTGAATTTTTCATATTTTAAGTATTAATTTTATATAATAACAAACATTTAATAATTAAATACATTATAAAAATTATTTTAACATTCAGCTTAAATATGAATATAAACTTAATGATTAAAGTAAGGATACTTGTAGGAATCAGTTAAATAAGATCGTTCTGTTTAAATGAAAATAAGTTTATGAGCCTTTCATCTGTCCCTGAAAAATATAAAAAATATAAAAATAATATAAATATATATAAATATAAATAATATAAAAATTTTAAATAATATAATATAAATAAACCATTAGTTGTAGCAAAAGATAGTTGAGCTAGTAAGTGTAGAAAAATAATTAAAGAAAAATCTTTTCGTTCATCAATCTTAACATTCTGTCCTTTTATATCATTAAAATTCAAAATGCATTATCTTAACTGATTTTTCTACGTACACATACATTCGTAAGGGTCGGGCACGGTAGGCAAAACGTTACTGCTCAACGGCATATCATTATTTATATATTTGAAATAAATTTTGACTACTCTTTGAAAAATAACCGTGTATATTAAAAATGCATCTGTAAATCCTCATCTTTTATTAGGTCATCTCTTCGTCTTATAGGTGTGCTAAACGATAAGTGGAATATAATTATTCTAACTTAATATACATTTTGTTTTAGAGCCCACATGAAGCTGACTGTCAGAAACCTTCAAACTGGTGACTTTGGGAATTACCGGTGTATTTCGAAAAATTCTCTCGGGGAAACCGAAGGTTCCATCAGATTATATGGTGAGAGTTTATTTGCAATAAATTGTCTTTTATTAATTACTGTATTTAACCCTTATTTAAAAACAAGTCATTTGATCGAAAACTGATTTTATCACGGATCTTTTTTTGACGTATAGTAAACTCTATAGTTCGTTTTCGCAACTTATTCTGATTATGGGTTTCGTGAGTTTATGTGTTATATACAATATACAATTTTGACAATATTCAGGCATTTGATATACTATGTATTAGTGTATAATTATATATATATATTTATATATATATATATATATATATATATATATATATATATATATATATATATATATATATATATATATATATATATATATATATATATATATATATACTAAATAGTATAATTAAAAAGGAATACATAAAAGAAATTAATTTCTATTAATCGATATTAATAAGGTTTTCATCCCAGCGCGCGAAAAGGCTACGGACCCTATTTTTTAATTACAAGTTAATATCAATTAGAAAATATCCCAGTTAAAATATCATAAAAATTCACAAGATTTTGATTACAAGAAAATTTACAAAACTGACAAGCCATACAACCATATTAGTTTAATGCTTACTAAATTATTTACTAATTAATTGTATTGTTTCAAGTAATCGATCGATTTGTTCGGTATTAGACTTATAACGAAGTTGACTAATAATGTTTATGAATTAGCAAAATTCTGTGTCGATGTATGATAAACTTTTTTATGAAGTATACTGTGTCTGTATATTATAAAATTAAGAAATGCTTACTTGGTTTTAATTCTAACATTTATTTTGCTTTCTTATCTCATAAAGTAATTTACTCATTTGTGCTCTTTTTTACAAATGTAAATTTTTTATAAGTAGGTGTTTTTATTTTATGTTGGAGCTGGAGTTGAACCTGACTAATCGCGGGTGATTAAATAAGTTTATTTTATTGTATATTATCTTAGGCGTATAGTTACCGCTATCTGGCTTCTCTAACACTTGTGTTGAGTAGACGCCACTTTAGAACTTAAGCTATTGTGTGTTATATTTGGAACTTCGTAAATTATATATTATTATTATATGATGATATTTTAATTCTATAGAAATAATTAGCAAAATGCTAATTTTATAGTTGATAAAGCTTAAAATCCATGAAGTTTGAGACTTCGTGGATTTCAAGCTTTAGCAACATTATAAATAACTACAAACCTTCATGTGCAGCGAAATGGAAATTTTAAACAAACAAAATGTTCTGTTTAGAAATCCCTATGCCGTCGACGTCCCCGAAGGCGACAGAGATGAAAAGCACCGCTAACAAAGAGAGTAAGTGTTGTCTACTGAATTATGTTTTCCTTTTTTTTTTGCTGTATTATTTTTCCCTTCCTTGGCTCCTAATTACGTTCACTGTTCTTAAAAAAAAACGTAATTGTTGTAGTCTTATGTTATTTGCCGTAACCTTTTAAAATAGAATTAAGAATTTATTAATTACTAGCTGCTGCACGCGACTTCGTACGCGGATGATGTTGCTTATGCCAGCGACAACGGGGTTGTCAAAATCGAATATCTAAAACGT
Source organism: Parnassius smintheus behrii (assembly GCA_036936625.1). Classification (NCBI taxonomy): domain Eukaryota; kingdom Metazoa; phylum Arthropoda; class Insecta; order Lepidoptera; family Papilionidae; genus Parnassius; species Parnassius smintheus. Next base: position 55,236,065 of record JAUPFT010000007.1, read on the forward strand.
CTGATGTCGAATTCTAAGAGCCCAAAGACAGGAAAACAACGTGATGCGCGAGACGATTCGAGACGTTCCAGATCTTTCATTTTTGTAAGTCAACACGAAATGCCCATCAGACTAAACAACTTTTGCTAAGACGTCATTCCTATATATGTTATAATGTCGCTGGGCTTTGGAGTTCCACAACAGGTGTTCCAGTTCTTCAAATTTATTCTCACAGCAGAAAAAAATCTTCACGTGGAATATTTTTTCTACACCACCATTTTTATATCTCTTATACTTTAGCTGGTCTGTATCAGGTTCTGCATCAGGTGTTCCATTTTCCAAAATAAATTATAGCCTATATTTTACCTAGACTTAACACCAACAAAAAACTTTTCATCCCGTATATTTCACCGATCCGTGGCGGAATGCACCGGATCCGAAGGGTACACTGAATTTACAATAATATTGCAAATCACTTTAAAAAAAATCTTTATAAACTATAGCTGTACCCTTGGCTTTGCCCACGTTCTCGGTCACGCGCAAGTCGTATCTCACGCTCCTGACTGCTCTCAAGTGATCAAGCAGTCTCAGAGCGGATATTCTGAAAACTCAACCTCTGATCCCTCTGTGTAACCGTTTCGGATGCGCGAGACAAAGAATGACGATCCTGGTCGATAGCTAAAAGCATTTCTCGTTGATCCACACTTTCCTGAGATCGAGAAACAGTAGTGCAGACTCGTTTAAATTCTAGTCGTAATTGGCGTTACGTGCTAGTTTCTGCGGACAAACTTAGTGCATTACGCTCACGGTTAGCACCTAGCCGTTGTTCACGCTCTGCGTAGGTTCGAGAAAAACTACTACTAACTAACCTGCGCATCTTAGAAACCCTCGAGTTTCGAGACAGGTTTGATCTTTTTTCTAAAAGGCATGGCTAAAATTCCTTCTTAATCTGATACAAACGATATTCAAAACAACGAAAAGTAATCGAATAAGTACGTAAAAATTGCTAGTAAGTAGAAAAATAATAATTATTCGCAGGAAAATTAAACACATCTACCAACACAGACAACAAAGGTAGCCCCCGTTTTTAGGGTTCCGTAGTCAACTAGGAACCCTTATAGTTTCGCCATGTCTGTCGGTCCGTCTGTCCGTCCTCGCTTCTAAAAATTCTGTGTCGATGTATGATAAACTTTTTTATGAAGTATACTGTGTCTGTATATTATAAAATTAAGAAATGCAGGAAAATTAAACACATCTACCAACACAGACAACAAAGGTAGCCCCCGTTTTTAGGGTTCCGTAGTCAACTAGGAACCCTTATAGTTTCGCCATGTCTGTCGGTCCGTCTGTCCGTCCTCGCTTAATCTCTGTGACCGTTAGCACTAGAAAGCTGACATTTGGTACCAGTATGTGTATCAATCACGCCGACAAAGTGGTGAAATAAAAATTGGAAAAATGTTTTATTAGGGTAGCCCCCCTATATGTAAAGTGGGAAGTGATTTTTTATAATTTCAACCCTATCGTGTGATATATTGTTGGAAAGGTATTTAAAAATGAATACGGGTTTACTGCAATCATTTCGAAAATGTCAATAATTTCGGAAATAATCGCTCCAAAAGTGAAAAACAATGTTGTCTCCCCCTCTAACTTTTGAACCAAAAGTTTAGAAAATATGAAAAAAATCTGAAAAGTAGAACTTTATAAGGACTTTCTAGGAAAGTAATTTTGAACTTGGATGGAAACAACAGTACCCACTACCGGGAGCAGTTGCAGGAGGGCGGAGCGCTGCTGGAGCGCGAACATAATGGATACCCACCTTTAAACGGACGGACGGGAAACCACGGAACCCTACACTGAGCGTGACCCCACACGCTCTTCATCATCATCATCATCAACATTACAGCCCTTCACAAGTCCACTGCTGAACATAGGCCTCCCCCAAGTAACGCCACAAAGCACGGTCCTGAGCCACCTGCATCCATCGACTTCCTGCATGTCTTACCAGGTCGTCACTCCATCTGGTGGGGGGTCGCCCTACACTACGCCTACCGGTACGAGGCTGCCACTCGAGAACCTTTCTTCCCCATCGGCTATCGGTTCTTCGAGCTATATGGCCGGCCCATTGCTACTTCAGCTTACTAATCCGTTGGGCTATGTCGGTCACTCTGGTTTTACTGCGGATATCCTCATATCTGAGCCTATCACGCAGAGAAACTCCGAGCATAGCCCTCTCCATAGCTCGCTGAGCGACCTTGAGCGTCCTCATACGGCCAGCAGTGAAGGACCACGTCTCAGATCCATAAGTCATCACTGGCAACACGCACTGGTTATACAATTTAGTTTTCAGAGATCGAGGTATAGCTGACGAGAAGATATGTCGTAAGTTCCCGAACGCTGCCCAACTGAGTTGAATCCGTCGATTGACCTCTCGGTCGAAGTTGGACTTACCTAGTCTAACTATTTGTCCCAGGTAAACGTACTCGTCAACAACTTCGAGCATAGTGCTCCCAACAACTACCGGCATAGGTGTGACATGGACATTAAACACGATCTTTGTTTTGTCCATGTTCATCTTAAGACCTATCCGTTGTGAGACACCATTGAGGTCATTGAGGATAGTGCTAAGGTCCTCCAGCGATTCTGCCATAAGGACTATATCGTTGGCAAATCGAAGGTAAGTGATGTACTCGCCATTGATGTTAATACCGTATCCTTTCCAGTCCAGTAGCTTGAAAACGTCTTCAAACGCAGCGGTGAAGAGTTTCGGGGATATAACATCACCCTGTCTTACACCTCTCTGCAGTTGGATAGGTTTCGAACTATGGTTCTATACTGTACAAACACTTCAGCACTTCGATATACCGACAGTCAACTTGGCACCGCTGAAGGGACTGTAGCACCGCCCAAATTTCGACGGAATCAAAGGCTTTCTCATAGTCCACATATGCCAGGCAAAGTGGCAGATTGTACTATTCGGTCTTCTGTACAATCTGCCGCAGGGTATGTATGTGGTCTATGGTACTGAAGCCTTTTCGGAAACCGGCTTGTTCGGGAGGCTGGAAGTCGTCGAGTCTGCGTGCGAGACGATTCGTAATGACTTTTGAAAATAGCATGTAGACGCGGCTCAGAATGGAAATCGGTCTGTAGTTCTTCAAGAGAGCGTTGTCGCCTTTCTTAAAGAACAAAACCACCGCGCTTCTGCTCCACGCCTCTGGAGTGGTGCCACCGTGGAGGACGGAATTGAAGAGCTTCTGAAGGACGTCAAGTACCGGTGTTCCACCCGCTTTCAGAAGCTCCACTGTAATTCCATCCTCGCCCGGGGCCTTGCCGTTTTTAAGGTGGTGGAGCGCCATTCTAATCTCGCTTAGACTGACGTCCGGGATATCATCGGAATAGTGTCGATAAGACTTGCTCTTGGATCGTTTACTCACCCTTGCGTGTGGCTCCAACGATGATGTGTACAGCTGCCCATAGAACCTCTCAATCTCACTCAAAATCTCAGGTATCCCGGAAACTATGCTGCCACACTCAGTCTTCGGCTTTGACAGTTGGTTCTCACTGGCAGACAGATCTCTGGCAAAGACTTTGGAGCCCTGTTTCCGCTCGATCGCTTCTTTAATACGAGCAGTATTAAAGTTGCGTAAGTCTCGCCGCATGCATTTGGAGATCTGTCTGTTCAGTTGCCTGTATGCTGTCAAATCTGTTGACGATTGCAGCCTCATCTCCCATCTAACAGCCATGAGATTAAGAGTGTGATCGGAGAGTTTTTGTGTTGTTCTGCGGCCGGTCTTGCAGAACTTAGCTCCGACCGCATGGACAGTTTCCACGAGCTTGTCATTCATATCGTCCACTGCATTGCAATCTTCTAGGCACTGAAAGCGGTTACGTAACTCGAGCTGAAAAGTTTCGGGATTCTGGATTAGAGCACGAGGGGGACGGAGCGTTGACTTCATTAGACGAGACCTCTCCAACTTAACGTTTAGGTTCAGTTTGCCTCTAACCATTCGGTGATCGCTGCCAGTTTTCACCCTTGCGATCACTGAGACATCACTGAACAGTTGGCGTCTGGTCGTTATAATGAAGTCAATCTCATTTTTTGTCGAACCGTCGGGGCTCGACCAGGTCCACTTCCTGTGGGGCCGCTTCTGGAAGAAAGAGTTCATCATAAAGAATCCCTCTTTCTCCATAAAGTCGGCCAGCTGCTGGCCCCTTCGGTTCCGTTGCCCTACTCCAAATTTCCCTACCTTCAGCTCACCGCTATCTCTTGTGCCTAGTTTTGCGTTGAAGTCTCCCATCAACACCGTGTAGTGGGTTTTGGAGAAATGTGTGGCTCCGGAAATATCCTTTCATCACAATCAAATTCCATCACAACATATAGCTGATGTGAAGCATCAACGTTACGGGAAGTCTGCGGTTTGCGATCATATCCTAGACGGCCCCAACTATTACATCAGATTTGATAGACCACAAATCCTCGAGTAATAACACCGATTCCTACCAAGGGTGATACGTGAGGCTATTGAAATTAAAAAAACATCCTAATTTCAATAGAGAAGGAGGCTGGGTACTACCACCTGCTTGGGATCCTTTAATCAATAAAATTAAGACTAAACTCAAGCATACCACTGCAAGACCTCAGGACATAGTCAGTTCATTTTGCATAGATCGGACCATAAACAATAATTAAAAAAGCTTAAGGTACTCCGGGTTTAACAATGACATCGGGACGTCAGTCATCTCAGTCCCCCGTGACCATGGGTGCTGTAAAGCGCCCTAAACGTCGGGAATTAAAAATAAAAGTAATTAAAAGTAAAATAAACGCGATAAAATTCGTAAAAGTAGTTTTAATCAATTACATACTTAAATCAATTACCTGCAATAAATGTGCTTGGTAAAATATAACTTAGAACCAAAAGCTTGACTTGACTTTATGATAGTGTATCTTATACCACCAATCAATCTGTTTAGTAATATTGGTTTGAAACTCTCCATACAAATAGGTAGGACATGTAAAGTTCTCAGATTTCCTAATGCACATAAAAAGTGCAAAAATTAAACAAAAATTACGATTTTTCAAAACAATATTATGGGATTTAAACTTGCACCATTTAATGCGGTAAACGGTCGCCTGACCTAACCGCTAAATTCCCCGTTGACATATTGTTAAACAGCTGTTCCCTTGCAATTTATAATATCACTGCCCCACTCCTTTATAAAAAATTGCGTGATTATTATGTTTCCAGAGTTTATTTTTTATTTTAACTAATAACATGTCATTTTGTGCATTCAATTATTTTGTGCATTCAATTACGAAGAAAAACCTTTTAAAGTCAATACTGCTTACCTTCTATAACACACGGCGTGATAATATGTGGCCTAAAGCCTTCCTTGGTTTAAAATGAAAATTTTTGCTGAATTTCAATTCAATCTATCCAGTAGTTTTGGCGTGAAGCCGTACCATACACACAGGCAAACAGACAAAAAATCTAAAAAGTCACTTTTTGTCATCAGTTACGTTTTTCTAACAAAAGCCACTTACTTTTTCTCGAAAATACTCAATGTACAGTTTTTCTTTCGTTACTGTTTTATTATATGTATAGATAAAAAATAATATTTGAAGTTCAATTTAATTATATAATAATTATGATGACATTAAACGACATTGAACCTGTTGATAATTTGCCTTTGATAAATATAATTATGCTTAATCAAGATAGAGTTCGATACACTTAATAATTTCTCACGTGCACGTAGAAGGAAATCTTTGTAAGCAAACCTCGCCAAGCATGGTGACCATGGCAAACATACCCCCACGAACAACGACACATGTAAATGGCCCCCAGTCCCCTGCGGCCCCGCAATTCCTGGCTACGGTTAAGTGCCCAGTCTCCCTGCCCAGGGGGACTGGCCACTTTACAGGCCCTAAAACGACTCGACCTGGCAATATTTAGCGCACGGATCATGAAGACTGACGAGAAGATCTTGGAACTGGAAAAAGAGATAGACTAGCACCTTAAGAACGGCATGGTCCCATGAGAGAAGTTTCTATTAAAATAGTCATAGAAAAATAATAAAACTAATTTAATTTTTATGTTTAAAGGGCAAAAGTTAAAAAAGATGTTCTTCTAACATATTGAGCTGTTATTATATTAAATTAACATACATTGATGAAAATAATCGTTTTATCCACAGCTTATTGCATTTTCATAAAAAATTCAAATGGTTTGAATTTTAAATTTCTTATGAATATAAACTATACTAAAATATATTTTCTAATAACTATTTTCCTTAAGGTTTCCTTATTTGTTTTTTTAAGTTCATCAGGGATTTCAGATATTTTAAACTTTGAAATTGACGCTAAAATGGAAATTAAGAATCCTGCATACAAAATTCTATTTGATAACTATTTAGGCCATAAAATTTCCTTAAGTTATAAGTAATTAACATATTATGTGTATGATGAGCGGTTAACGGACGTTAACAGGTTTGAAACGTACAGTTTTGAACTAGTCAGCGCTCGAAACGTGAATACATCCATAAGATTTACAAGTTTTTGACTGGAGAATAAGAAAGATGGCAAATATTATTATTTATAATTTAACTCCACGAAGGATTTGACTACCCAGACATCTGCTTCTAATGACTTTCTAACTAACGTGGTAGAACCATGCGGCAGCTATAGTATTATAGTGTAAGCACAAATGGGGTCGGCAAGACCGTGGAAAGACCACGCTCTCACAGAATATCAGAGTAAAACAGCAGCTCAACGCTTTAGTGTTTCGTATAATGAGTGTAAAAAACTGGAGACCCTTTTTTACTGAAAAAGAGGCATTCCTACTTAGTCCTCACGGGTGACAACGCATCTGCTTTTTGATTCGTGATCGAGGATTGACGTAGGTGAACTGTGTGCTCGTTTGTCACTTTTATCCTGTAAAAATGTAATTTGATTTAGAAAATGAGACAATTACAGTAATTTCTAGAAATTATAATACTAATACAAATTATCCGGAATGAAGCTCACAAATAGTTAATTGTATAATTTCACATAAAAAGAAACATAAAAGTTGTATACATCTGGTGTATCAAAATATACAAGGCATGTTGGGTAAAGAATTAGAAATTCTAAGTAAATTATATTGTAAATATTAACAACATACATATATTTTGTTTAACTGAACATTGGTTAAAAGTTCCTTTTCTTAGTTTATATCAGTGACTTATCATACTTGCTAGGGAATAACCATGATATAGTTTTATTTCCTGATGACAATTCATTGATTTTCCATCTTAAAAGGCAGTTATTAAAATATCACGAAGTGAATAATGCTATATCAAAAGACGTACACTGCCTTAAGGTCCATAATTAGCTTTGAAGTGTTAATAAAATGAAACGTATTAAGGTCACCATATTTAATGTTAAACAGGTGAATACCAGTGTCCTTTTAAAATGAGTAGGAACTGAGTCTTGTTGATTCACCACCGTTTTTCTCGCAATTACAGTTTACGCAAAGCTTCTATGAGACCCTCATATATTTAAACTAGCTAGCGAACGTAGTTTGGCAGCATATTCAGTAAAAAGATTGGAGGCCCTACATGTATTGGTACAGGTAGATTAGTTCATTTTAGTTATGTCCATAGCCTAATGTCATATATCTTGCTATGGGTTAAGAGGGCATATGCGTTTCGCGTCGAAAACTACATGTTTTATGGTTTTTCCAAAGGCGATGTCGTAACGACGTGAGGAGATTATTTGCTGAAAATTAGGGTTTTAGAAAGATGAAGTATTTATTTAGTACATAGCAGTGCAAAATCATAGTTTTTAATGACGGTTTTTTAGGGCGAAGACAATCCCTTCACTGTGTTTTACGAAAATATGCATCAGAGTTATCTTTCAGGTTGAATACAACCATTATTATAAGCTAAAATACTATGTTTTAAGCGTTATTATAATGAAATATATAGTCTTTTAGGGTATAGCAAAACCTAAATTACGATAATATTTCGATTTAATATTATAAAATAATATTATAAAATCGCCAAAACTGTCTACTTCAATGTAATTTTTTCCATGTATTTGCTTATAAACATATCTATTTTAATTATTTTATCAAAATACATGTAATGTTAAATATCCAAAAAAATTTTTAGCTCTTTTTATTTTGTCAATTATTTTATATAATTATTTTAAAAATACTATAAAACATCATGTGCAGACGCAGTTCGATTCAGTACGCTCCGGGTAATCCCAACGACAGGACGTATTACTTTTTCTCACCGACACCGCGCGATCGCGTTGATACACCGATAGGGCTATACTACACCATACTATAACTAGATACCTATAGCACCATCGAGCATTTTAAACGATTCAGACTTTTATAAGCGATATTTTTGGTAGTAAGTAATTTTGAAATATGTTTATGATTGTAATATTTAAATATTAAATGATGTAATGGTGGCAAATTTTCATTTCATACATATTTTTTTTAGAAATGAGTAATTGAACGTAAGCAATTCGGATCAAGTAAAAATACAAAATCGTTGGCTTTCACCTTTGACTCCGTGGCGGAGTGACTTGGTAATGATTTGTAGCGCTGAACGCCGCAGGTTCGAATCCCACATGGAACAAAAATTTGTATTATCTACAAATAATTGTTCCAGGTCTGGATGTTTGTCCTTGTGAAATTAATGTATTGAAACTGCCCCAACGATGTATGTACTTAGGAAAAATTCCTAGTGTGGAGATAACGTTATGATTAAACAAAGACA